>JAPFBE010000013.1:636555-1044055 GCA_034336665.1 Luscinia megarhynchos | reverse complement strand
TGGCATGGGGGAGGTTTCTCTGGTGCCTTAAACAAATTTTGAGCTGTTGGGTGACAATTCTTTTGACTCATTCTCCTTTGTGTCACAATTTCCCACGAAATTCTTAGGAGCTCAACGGTGTGGTGACTTTGTCCCTGAACCAAACTGGCCAACCAGGTCAGAAATGACTTGGAGGGGCAGACAGACTTGTTCCTCAGGATAATCCAGCCCCACGGGCAGAAAACCAGAAGAAAAATGGAGACAGGACTTGGAAAAAGAAGTGGATGCACCAAGTGTTTACAGTAAAAACACTGTAAAAACATGGCCCAGTGCCTGCCACTGTCCTGTTAAGGGTCTGCTTCCTAGAAAGGCAAGGAAGGAAAAGCTCTCCACTTGGGTGCTAGGAAGGTGCAGCAAAGTGTGCATCCCTCCAGCCCATGTGGCAGATTTGTTTCCTTGGCAGGAACCCATCAGTGCTCTCCACTTTCCCTTCCTGCTCCCTGTGCTAAGGGATATTTAGCAAAAGTGGTTTGTAACCACTTGGCATGGCTTTTTTTTCCTGCTTGTTTCTCTGCACGACCTCTGTGCTCCCCATCAGAGGCTGTTTTTCTTCCTTATTTCTCATTCTTGGGTTTGGGTGACTCAGTGCTGCTGTGAGCTGTGCAGAGTCACTGCAGTGAAGATTTGGGAATGGTGCTGCAAATCCCAGAAGTTAAACCTATTCACGTGTGAGCCCCTGGTCCCTGGGAGAGATCCCAAAAACCTGGGCTGAAAATCAAGAGGGGCTTTTCAGAGGGTGCATCCTGGGATATCCAATTTAGCAATTCTGGGGCTCACAGCTATTTCTTTGGCATTATGCTTTTGAGACTTTGTCTTTTGGCAGCTCTAAGGGCTACAGAGCTCTTGAAAAGAGTAAGCAGAGCAAAGCTTTCTGCCCTGGTGCAGGAGACCATGAAGGGCTTCTGTCCCACAGGGGGGTGATGAGTGACCTGCTGCCCTTAAAGACATTGCTGGGACATCCAGAGTAAACTGATTTGAAAACAGCTTCAGGATGAAGAGTTAAGGAATTCATAGAACCAGAGAGTCATGGAATCACAGAAAGTTTGGCCTGGAAAGGATCTCAAAGATCATCTCGTTCTAACACCCCTGCTTTGCACCAGCCCTGTCCAGCCTGGCCCTGAACATTCCCAGGGATGCACAGAGCAGTGGGTTTCCAAAAAATTATATTTGCAGGCATCATCCACATCCCTTTGAAGCTCCTCTTTGAGCTGCCCAGATTATTCCTGAGCAGACTGGAAGTGACTTGGCCACAATTTGGAATTAACACATCCATGGAGCTGAGTGTGTCCTGAGCCTTGATTCACTGAGAGAGAAAGGCCCAGTGAAAGCCAGCCTGGGGACCAAGACAAATTGCAAACCAAAGGAAAACTAAATTGAAACCAAATGTATTTTTTCATGGGGACTGTGGTTAGGCTCAGGAAACCTTCTCCTGGTGTCTGCAGGGGAAGGTGAGGAGACTCAGGGCTTTCCAACATCTTGGTTTGGTGGCTTCTGAATGGCTGGGAGAACCAGAAAAACAACCACAACAAAAAATCTATGGGATGGGAGGTGAATTATTTTGAGATTTGTTAAATAATTACTTCATCTAACAATTTCTTCTAATCTTCAAGAAGAGCAGCCTAGGAGAAGTTACCAAGACCATGGAGACACAAGCAAAAGGGTTGGCTGTTGGATTGTCCCCACTCCAAGGGGTTTTGTCCCTGTGAAGCCCTGCCATGACCACAGGGCTGTCTCTGCACCTGGTTTGGCCAGAACTGGTGGCACCAGCCCCATGGAAATCTTGACTCAGGAGTGGAGATTGAATTCATTGAGTTAGATGGAGATCAAGATTCACAGAGGGGTGGACAGCTGTACCTGGAGCTAAAAATATTTCCATGGCATTCAACAATGCAGTTCCTACCCCAACACCCATCTTTGTACATACCAGAGGAGATGGCAGAGAAGTGCTTGTAGTAGAAATAAACTCATTTACTATCAGAAATCTGAGCTGTTTGCATGTTACAAAAATAAAAATGTACAGTCACTGTCATAAAACTCACCTTTTTTTTTCTCTCTCTCTAGTATAAGTTAGTGCTTTTACAAACAAAAAAAAAAGTCTAAAGCTAGATTTCCAGCTGGCACCTCTCCAACTGCTCTGCATCTGGCCAGTGGGATCCCTTGGGGATAAGGATCACACCCTGATGGCACTGGCAGTGCTCGAAGCCACTCAGAGGGAGGTGGGATTTCCAAGCAGGACCTCAGGAGGAACCTTTGGGTATGTTTTTGTTGAATTATTCAGAGCACAGAACGTGTCCACGCTGCTTTTTGGCAAGTGTGGGAGGCTGGGCAAGGCCTGGCCTGCAGTGATGTTTGTACCAGGTCAGTGCCCTGGCTGAATTCATTTCTCCAGTTATTTGTCTCAGCCCAGTGACTGTGCCATGACCCTCACCACAAAGCCAAGCTCCCTCCACAAGAACAAAGGAGTAAAGGTGCCAGTCTGGTCTTAACCCAGTCCTCTCCTAAACACACCTGAGGCTGGGATGAACCACCCTACAAATGCCCTGCCTGCCTTTGCCTCCCTGAGGTTGTGACATTGTTGGCTGGGACAGGAGCACAGGAGCCTCCCAGTGAGCCCTGAATGGTCCCAGTCACTGAACACAGCTGGTGACATGGCAACGTGGCTTCGTCCCCACCAAACCACTTCACAAGAAGGAAGGATGGGAGAAACTAAGGAGTGGTCTGAGGTCTTGGCCTAAGTCAACATCAAATGTGCTTGCCTAGTCCTGAAATTGAGTTTTTACAAAATGTGACTGGTTCAGTGCTGCAGCCCAAGCAGTTTTCATTTTTGGGGAGAGGGATCAGCATCCTCCTGGCAGGGAAATCATGGACGTGGGCTCTGGGCTCTCCAGCCCAATTACAGGGAAAAACACCAAGAGCCCCTTGTGGTGAAATGCTTTGTGGACGTTTTTTACAAATCCAGGCAGAATGGGGTTGAGCTCAGCACCACTTGCAGCTCCTCAGCTCAGGGTTTAGTGCTGGCAAATTTTGTCACCTGTGAGGGACAGCAATGGGGAGGTGGCAGTGCCCAGCCAAGGGATGCAGGCTGGTCTTTGCTGTGGGCTGGAAACATGAGTCACCAGGAAGGGGGTTAAAAACAAGACATGAACAGCCCACCTTAAATTTTAATGAGCTGGAGATGATTACTAAAGCCAGCAGCTGGAAGCTGTAGGTTCCTAAAAGCTTTTAAAGGGTGACTGTTGCTGTTGGGAAGCACTCTAATGGGTTTTTTGGAAGATGCTGGCCCCACTGGAGAAAGCTACAGGGGACCTGCTGGATGGTACCAGTAAACTCCAGTGGGCTGCTACCAGTGCACTCCAGTGGGATGGAATGCCCATCAGCACCCTGGTTAATGGGAAGCCAGGCCTTGGACAGGAATCCCATCCCTGCTCTGCCAGTTTGAAGCTGGGAGAGCATTTCTTCAGGGACACAAAGCTGTGGGAGACCCTCTACCGCACTGGGTGGTACTTGTGTCCTTGGCATTTGCACCAAGCTGCTCAGCAGAACTGCAGCTGGCTCTCCTCATCCACCCAAAGCCTTTCCTTGGCTTTTCTCTTGCCAAGGCACAGAGAAACTCTGGCTCCCCCTGTGCCAGGCAATGTGCAGATGGAATTCTTTAGGGGAACCTTTTGGTGCTTTTGCTTTGGAAAACGATTTGAGGCACTCAGGGCACGATTTTTCCCCCAGATTTGGTCACCCCATCCTGATGAGAGGGGCAGGCTGGGATGCACAGCCAGAGATCAGGGTTCACATGTGCAACCACAGCTGCACCTTCCTGATAAAAACACGGCAAAACAGGCAGAGGAGCGTGTTTGACACGGACCACGCACCCCAAACACCCACAGCCTTGGGGCTCAGAGCACCCTGTCCTCCCTCCAGAGCCAGGGGAAACCCTTCCGTGGGGCACAGCTAGGATTTCAGATCCTTGGAGAGCGTGTCCGTGTCGCTGCTGGCTCCCAGGTGACTGTTGGGCACGATGCCCAGCGCCACCTCGTTCTGAGCCTTCCCTGGCGTTCTGTTGCCCGCAAACTTCATAAATCGTTGCCCTGCTAGGAAATACAGGATGGGATCCAGGCAGCTGTTGGTGCTGGCCAGGGGACGAGTCACCTTGTAGGCCAAGTTGATGGCGTTGAGGGTCTGGCAGCTGAGGTCCCAGCTGCGGAAGGAGTAGTACAAGGTCCGAGTGACGTGGAAGGGCAGGAAACAAACGATGAAGACCAGCAGGACGATGATGATCATCTTCACCGACTTCTCCTTGGAGCGGGACCGGCGGGCGACGCCGCGCGTGGGCCGCAGCAGCCGCCGCGCCATCAGGCCGTAGCAGACGATGATGGCCAGGAAGGGGATGCAGAAGAGCAGCACCAGCATCACCGAGCTGTAGACGACGAACTGGCCGAAGAGCTCCTTGCTGGAGGTGTCGTGGCAGGTGACGGCGTCGCCCTTGGCGCTGGTGGTGACGAAGAAGAGCACGGGGCACTGGCAGGCCACGGTGACGGCCCACACGGCCAGCGAGACGCGGCGCGCGCGGCGCACGTGGCCCCAGCGCAGCGACTGCAGCGGGAAGCAGATGCCCAGGAAGCGGTGCACGCTGATGCACAGCAGGAACAGGATGCTGCAGTACAGGTTGGTGTAGAAGAGGAAGCGCACCAGCTTGCACAGCCCCGCGCTGAAGGGCCAGTTGTCCCCCATGGCGTAGTAGTACACCAGCAGGGGCAGCGACACCACGTAGAGCGTGTCGGACACGGCCAGGTTGAACATGTAGGTGGTGGAGGCGTTCCAGGTCTTGATCCTGAAGAGGAAGCCGTAGAGGGCCAGCAGGTTGAGGACGAGCCCCAGCACGCAGACGATGCCGTAGGAGACGGGCAGCAGCACGTACTTGAAGTCCTCGTCGAACACGCACTTGTAGGGGTTGTCATCTGTGTCACCCGGCTCCCAGGAGCTGTTGATGAGCCTGCTCCAGGATGGAGGAGTTGTGAGGTTCTCCATCACCCTGGGGGGAAAGCAAAGAGGCTGTAAGGACATGGAGGCAATGGCCCAAGAGGGCAGCACATCACCAACCACAGACTCCTGGCCTCATGGTGTTGGTACAACAGCAGTCCCCAGCATGGAGGAAATATGGTCAGGTGGATGAGGTGAGTTTTCTTTAACCTCATTTTGCATCTGGAGCACAGAGGAAGAACTGAGCTGCTTTAAAGTCACCAACAAACCCCAGGCCACACGTGGGAGTTCACCTCAGACCTCCTGCAGCCCAGTTTATTGTCCCAAACCACCCTTCCCACCAGGTTCACACAGAAATTTCATCTCCTGCATCACAGAACAGAAAAGATGCTCCATTCTGTGTTTAACCAGCCACGAAAAGCGACTCAGCTGAGCACCAGTAAAAATGGCTCCTGTTAAATCCCAGGTAGAAAGGATTAAAAAGTGGAATTTCAGCAAGCAACCCTCGTGACTGGCCCCATTTCAGAGCTCTTCAGCTCCTTCTGGCAGGGCAAACCTCGCCATACCTGCAGGCCTGTAATCAAACCTTGTCAAAAGGAGGATGTTCACCACCACAGGGGCTCTGTCTGCTTGGCTGTTGATGAGGATGAGGGGTCTTTAAAGGGTTTAGCCTTGGGCTGATGGTGGCCAGGTCACAGTCCTGCCCCCTGGCCTTGAGCCCTGCTTGTGCAGAGCTGGTTCCTGCACGGGACTGAGCAGCTGGGGGGAGAAAAAGGCCTTGAAAGGGTCTCTGCAGACACACAGAGCCTGGCCTGTCTGTGAGGAGGGACAAGGGCCCTTTTGTGCCCTGGGCTCTGCTGACACATGATCTCTGAGAGGGCCCACGGGTCAGGAATCACATTAAAATGCATTTCCTCCCTTCCCGTAAGAGAAGCCAGCTTGGTGTCCCTGCTGTCCCCTGCCTGATGGGAAGCCTGTGCAAATGGGGGTCACACAGAGAGGAATCCAGCCCAGGAGCTCAGGGACCAGGAGCTCCTGCAGGAGAAAAGGTCTGAGAAAAGGTTCCCTTGGAATGAGTGTGTGGGATGTACCCTGACCCAAACCTCAGCAGGATTTTAGCTGGAAAAGAGCAATCCTGGCCTTTTCAGGTGAAGGGCTCAGCTCTAACCTGGTGCCACCATGCTGAAGGACAGCAAAACAAACACCAGATGCAGAGCTATCCTGCCCCTACCTCCAGCTCAGAGCCTGCAGGGAAGGAGGCAATGAGCCTCCTCGAAGAGCCAGCCTGGATGATCTCTCACCAAAATAAAGCACTTGGGTGCTGAACAGAACCTTGACAGCTGGGAGAAGGGATGAAGTGATGCTTCCAGCCCATCACAAGGGGGTAACTCCAGCCCTTGCTCCAGGGACTGGATCAAACATCCTGTTCAGAAATGCACTGACACCACCCTGATGATGTTTCCCCCATCCTGCTGCTTTCTTTCCCCTTGGAGCAGAGCAGGAACAGTGCTGGCTGAGGCTCACACTTCCCAAGGACAGGGGTGGAAACCACACACACACTCACACCCCAACCAATCTGCAATATCTGCAAAAACCCCAATATAACTTTGGGAACCACTCTGTGATGGCAATCAGGAGTCAGCACTGTCCTGCCCTTTTTTTGCTTTTCCTGCACTCAGTCCAGCTTTGCTCCCACCCTGCTTCCCCCGAGCCCTCAGCAGTGTGGCTGTGGATAGAGAGGGTTAACAGGGCTCTGGAAGATGGGAAAACATTTTCCAGCTGCTGTTCTCTGCAGTTCTCCCTTCCCTCTGAGCTCTGCAGATCTGTGGCCAGCCCCAGAGAGGTTGCCCGCAGAGCTGGCAGCTGATGAAACAGGGTTGGGCTGGCCACCGTGACCGAGGGAAGCCACACAAGATGCCCTAAAAGGCACAGGGAAGGTTACAGAGCTCCACAGCCTCAGCCTGGCACGGGATATCTCCATCTGCACTCCCTCTCTGCCCTGCACTGATGGGGGAGATCACCCTGAATTCCAGCTCAGGTTCCAGCGAGGAAACCCAGCCCTGATCCACCAAAAGCCAAGGTGGGGAATCTCCTCTGGCTGCCCAGGGATGTGCCAAGCTCCTCATCTGCATTTCAGGACAAGGAGCAAGCAGTGTTTGCTGGCTGGTTTGAATGGAGCCTCGTCCCTGCTGTGGTGCTCTCCCTCCTTTCCCTTCTGGGAATGCAAAAGCCTTTCTTTTTCCTTTTTCACCCTAGTTTTGCCCAGAACCCCCGGGACAAACCCTGCTGTGTGCCAGGCCCGTGGCTGCAGCCACCCCCTCACTCCAGGGCCAGGCAGGGCATGTGCAGGCACAAGAGCTGCCATGGCACTGCCCTTTGCTGTGCCCACGGGTGGCACAGATGCCAGCTCTGCCTGTGACACCCCCAGCCCCCAGCAGGGATGAGGGGAGGGCGACAGCAGCAGCAATCCCTGAGGATGCCAGGGGGGATAAACACTCCTGTGACCCCCAAAAGCAAGCAAACCACGATGCTCTGGTGAGAACCACCTGCACCTGCCTCATCACTTCATCTCCCAGCCCTTCCCGAGGTCACACTGGGTGCAGGTGACCAGGAGCAGCTTTTTGGGTGCCCTCCAGCCATCCACACACATCCAGGCTGAGCCATGTGCAGGCTGCAGTGGCTGGACCATCTCTCTCTCTGTAGTGTGGCCTTGGACCCGTTTCTCCCATGGGATATGGGAGTTTTTTCCCAGCAAACATGTACCTTCAGTGCCAGTGGATGAAGGCAGCACAGGAGAGGAGCCTGGTGAGGAGAGCAGCCTGGGCAGATCACTGCCCTCAGATAAAGGCATGTGCACGTGAAGTCAGCATCCCAAAATTCCCCTGTAACTGTATCTGCCAGCGATATTTAGATATGGAAAGGAGGGGACTGTCATGGGAGAAGGTCATGGGCAGCACTCCACAGGGACACCACAGGACAGGCACTGAATTGCCCAGTGAAGGCCTTGACTCCTGATTTCTGCTCCATCCCTCAGCACTCCCAGTGCCATCCCAGCCTGTTTTGTGCTCAGGAACTTGCCAGGCAGCAGCAAAGAGCAACCAAATCACGGCTGCCACGAACACATTTTCATAGGGGGCTGACGAGGTTTAATTGGCCTTCCCAAACAATTAATGTGGATTAATTTACCAGCAGGACCTCAGAGAGGCAGCCCTTGGTTGTGCCACAGCCCCCATTGTTTGAGGCTGGAGGCTGAGGCCACGATCCATTCACATTTCTCCCTGACTCCCCTCCAAAGGACACAGGGAGAACAGAACGTGGGTGTTTTCCCTGCCCTAACTCAGAGGCATTTCACAGACTCATCAAAATCCTCGCTCAGGACCAGGAACTGCTCCAGACTCTGGGAAGCAAACAACCCGGAATTGCTTTGCAGTGCTCTGGGACTGTGGTTCAAAGGCTCTGTGACCAAAAGCAAACAGGCAAGGATGCTCTGGGCCTGCTCAGAGCCACGAGATGGGACCCAGCCGAAATCTGAGCCTGCCTGCTGCCATCTGCCCTTTCCCTCTGGATCCTTCTGCCACATTGACCTTCAGAGCCCTTGTCCTCTGGGCTGGCCACAACCACCAGCGTGGGCTGAGGAGCCCCCAGCTCCACCAGCCATCCCAAGGCAACACACCTCCAAAATTCAGTTCCAGGACAGCCAAGCAGCTTAAGGAGCTTTACCCATCTCCCTGCCAGGCAACATTCCTCCTTTATCACTGATGGGTGAGGTCTAGCCCTTCCTCCACCCCCAAAACAGACAGAGCACCTCATTTAAACCAAAACCCTGCAAAGAATCTGTGTTCCTGTCCCTACAAAAAAGCACCTTTGGGGGGCAGCTCCACTCCAGAAATGGAGCCACTCCACCGAAGCAGCCACGTGCCTCAGTTTCCCCTCTTGTTGCCAGGCTGAGAAACAGCAGATTTGCATTTGTTTTCTCCATAAAAAATATTTTTTCTGGGGGTGTTTTGGTTTCCTAGAGAGTTTTTCAGTAACCTGATCCAAGCTAAAAAGGGGAAGAGAGAGTCTGGAGAAAAGATATAGTGAGTTTAAAAGAACTTTATGACTTTGTTTGGAGGTCAAATAAAATGTTATGCTGTCAGAGAACTCACTCCTTCTAAAAATTTCTGGTTTCCCCCATGAAACTCCCTGAATCAATCCCCCTTCCATCCTTCACTTCCCAGGGGGTACCAAAACCTCCTGCCTTGCTCCACACCATGGGAAATCAATCTGGATTAACCAAATCTGTGGCTTTAAAGTGAACAAAGCCTTAAAACCATTTGTGACAATGGTTATAAGGCCACCTTTATTCAGAAGAACCTGACTCAATTCCCAGCACGGCCGGGCTCTGGGGATGGATCCTTATGGAAGCAAACATCAACCCTGGCCAATATTTAATCCCTTCATCAACACTTCCCTTCCTGCTTCAGCAAAGGTGATGTTCCCTTTTTTCTGCCTGTTTTTCCTGCTGTGGGACTGGGGTGGATCCTATCTGAGCCCTCAAACTTCCAGTTTTACTTCTTCCATGGGGGAAACAGAGCACTTGCATCCTTTAGGCTCCATGGAGGTAGAAAGGTGATGTTTCCATCAGGAGTTTAACTTTGGTTTTGCCCTCTGTGACCTTTTGATGCTCACTGGAGGAAGCAACAGTCAGAGAGGAGTTGGGACCACAATTTGATAACCCTACAAGCTCTGAATCTGGGAGAAAAGGACATTTCCATGGAGACCTCCCAGCCTGCTGCCCACTCCCAGGGAGTCACAACCAGCCTGCAGAAACCAGAGGCACAGCCAGGATGAAACACAACTCCCCATGGCACCACCAGAAACCCCCCGGCGGGTGGAGGCTTTGGGGGTAATTTTTGGCTCCACAGGCACACCCCACGGAGGCAGTGGGGTTTTTGCTCCATGGGAGGATCCCATTCGGGTTCCAGCGGGGGCTGCTCCGCCCGGGGAGGGAGCCCGGCGTGGCCGGCAGCACGCTCCACTGCCACAGAGCTATTCATGGCCTTGGCCTGGTGCCAACGGCCCCAGATAAAAATCACACTGGGCAGAGACAGGACAAAGCCCTCAGTGCCACTGAAACCCTTCTGGGCCTTTTATAACCCTCTGAGCCCCGGGATGCAGCCACGCTTCGGGCTTGGCACGTTCTGGGGTCTCTCCCTTTGCACTGGAGCCCCTCAACCGACCAGCCACCCTTTGCTTGAGGGAAAATGAGAGGAGTTTGCTGGTAATGAGACAGTCCAATTTTGGCAGCAGCCACACGAGCTAGGGCCACCAACCCCCAATGCTGGTGGCCCTCCAGAGCCGGGTTTGCTGCTCCTCACCTCGGGTACAGGAAGGCAGTGGGTTGCCAAATGGCTTTTGCAATAAACTGATAAGAAAACTAGAACAGAAAGAGAAATAAGATGTTTGCTCCTGCAGTGATGCCAGCCAGAGCCCAGCTCTGGGAAGAAGGGTGTTTTGGAGGTTAGGAGCTGCTAGAAGGAGTCAAAGGGCTTGAAATCAGAGTATCACCCATTGCAGTGTAAATTAAAACACTCCCAAATAAATTACATAGGGAGCCCAGCATGCAAAGAGGTGGAAAAATACGTGGAGCAAAGCAGGGAGTCAGCTCCATGTTTAACCAGAGCTGTGTACGGATAAACAGCCAGTGAACTCCCCAGGGAAGGCAGAAACCAAACAGCAAAGATATTATTGTGAATGAATGCATAAAAAATCCTACAATTCAGGCAAAGAGGAGCAGGAGGCTTCCCCGAGTGCCCAGTTTGAACCATTTGTGCCAGCACTCGTCCATGCCAGAGACTCCCTGCCGGCTGCTGGAGCCACTGCCCTGTCTTGGGGCACTCTGGGGCTTTTGGGCAGTTTAGTGGCACTAGGGGCAGAATTGGGGTTGAGAGGAGGAGAGTCAGGGTCTGGCTGTGTCCATGCAGTGCCCCACTCCCATGCTCTGGCTGCACTGGGACCCTGTGTCACCCACGTCACCCAGACAGCAACAAGTGCCACCACCGTGAGTGTGTGCACATGGGGGCATGTATGTCCCCTAAACGTGTGTGTGTGTGTCCCTATACGTGTGTGTGTGTCCCCTATATGTGTGTGTGTCCCCTGTACATGTGTGTCCCTATACGTGTGTGTGTCCCTTGTGTGTGTCCCTATACATGTGTGTGTGTGTCCCCTATACGTGTGTGTCCCCGTACATGTGTGTCCCTATACGTGTGTGTGTCCCCTACACGTGTGTGTCCCTATACATGTGTGTGTGCCCCCTATACGTGTGTGTGTGTCCCCTATACGTGTGTGTGTCCCCTGTACACGTGTGTGTGTGTCCCCTATACGTGTGTGTGTGTCCCCTATATGTGTGTGTGTGTCCCCTATACGTGTGTGTGTGTCCCCTATACGTGTGTGTGTGTCCCCTATATGTGTGTGTGTGTGTCCCCTATATGTGTGTGTGTGTGTCCCCTACACGTGTGTGTGTCCCCTATACGTGTGTGTGTCCCCTGTACATGTGTGTGTGTGTCCCCCTATACGTGTGTGTGTGTCCCCGTACATGTGTGTGTGCCCCTATATGTGTGTGTGTCCCCTATACGTGTGTGTGTGTGTGTGTGTCCCCTGTACATGTGTGTGTGTGTCCCCTATACGTGTGTGTGTGTCCCCTATAATGCGTGTGTGTCCCCTATACGTGTGTGTGTGTGTGTGTCCCTGTACACGTGTGTGTGTGTCCCCTATACGTGTGTGTCCCCATATGTGTGTGTCCCCTGTACATGTGTGTGTGTGTGTCCCCTATACGTGTGTGTGTGTCCCCTGCACATGTGTGTGTGTCCCCTGCACACGTGTGTGTGTGTCCCCTATACATGTGTGTGTGTGTGTGTCCCCTATACGTGTGTGTCTGTGTGTCCCCCTATATGTGTGTGTGTGTGTGTCCCCTGTACCTGTGCGTGTGCCCCCTATACGTCTGTGTCTGTATGTCCCCTGTACCTGTGTGTGTGTCCCCTGCACACGTGTGTGTGTGTGTGCCCCTATACGTGTGTCTGTGTGTCCCCTATATGTGTGTGTGTGTGTGTGTCCCCTTACACGTGTGTGTGTGTGTGCCCCTGTACATGTGTGTGTGTGTGTGTGTCCCCTATATGTGTGTGTGTCCCCCATGTGTGTGTGTCCCCCTACACGTGTGTGTGTGTGTCCCCTGTACATGTGTGTGTGTGTGTGTGTCCCTATATGTGTGTGTCCCCATATGTGTGTGTGTGTCCCCTGCACATGTGTGTGTGTCCCCTGCACATGTGTGTGTGTCCCCTGTACATGTGTGTGTGTGTCCCCTACACGTGTGTGTGTGTGCCCCCTATACGTGTGTGTGTGTCCCCTGCACATGTGTGTGTGTGTGTGTGTCCCTATACGTGTGTGTGTCCCCTATACGTGTGTGTGTGTGTCCCCTGTACATGTGTGTGTGTGTCCCCTACACGTGTGTGTGTGTCCCCTGTACATGTGTGTGTGTGTCCCCTATATGTGTGTGTGTGCCCCCTATACGTGTGTGTGTCCCCTGCACATGTGTGTGTGCCCCCTACACGTCTGTGTCTGTGTGTCCCCTTCAGCCCCGTGCGTGTCGTGTCTCCCCCATGTACGTGTCCCCCCCACCCGTGTCCCCACTCCAACCCCATCCACGAGTTTTCCCCCTCAACCCTGGAGGCTGCCACCCGTCCTTCCCTGCCGGGGAGCAGGACACGCACCCCTACATGCCCCCCTCATCCCCCCTTATCCCCCCGGTCCCCCGGCGGTCCGCCGGTGCTCCCCGCGCTCACCGGGCGGTGCCGAGCCGGGGGCTCCGTGCGGGGTCGTGCCGGGGCTTCAGCGCCGATCGCCCCGCTCAGGAGGGCGGCGGAGGCCGCGCCATGCCCGCCTTCGGTCCTTCCCCCGTCCCGTCCCGGGGCCGCTCCCGGTGCCGCTCCGGTGCCGCTCCCGGTGCCGCTCCCGGTACCGCTCCCGGTGATGCTGCCGGTGCCGCTCCCGGTGCCACCGCTCCCGGTACCGCTCCTGCTACTGCTCCCGGTGATGTTGCCGGTGCCGCTCCCGGTGATGCTGCCGGTACCGCTCCTGGTGCCACTCCTGGTGCCGATCCCGGTGCCGCCGCTCCCGGTGCTGCTCCCGGTACCGCTCCCGGTGCCGCTCCCGGTGCCGCTCCGGTGCCGCTCCCGGTGATGCTGCCGGTACCGCTCCCGGTGCCGCTCCCGGTGCCGCTCCCGGTGCCGCCGCTCCCGGTGCCGCTCCCGGTACCGCTCCCGGTGATGCTGCCGGTACCGCTCCGGTACCGCTCCCGGTGCCGCCGCTCCCGGTGCCGCTCCCGGTGCCGCCGCGTGCGAGCCGGGCCGCGGCGGGCGTGCGGCTGCACCGCCCTCGCGGCGCTGGGAATGGGGCTGGGACGGGGCAGGACCGCGGCCAGAACTGCCCCGCCCGGGGCCGGGACCGCCCCTTCCCCGGGGACGGGACAGGAGCTCTGCGTTCGGGATGGGAACGTGCCGGGGATCGGGGCTGGAGTCCCGCCGCCCGCTCTCTTTCGCCCTCCGGGATGGCACTATGGGTGGGATCGGGATTAGGGCTAGAGCAGGACCCCCGCTCCCTCCCCCGGAGATGGGAGTATGGATGGGATTGGGGCTGGGACCGGGACCGGACACCGACAGCTCTCCCCTTTCTCCCCCGGGAATGGGACACCCCCCCCTCCTCCAGAAATGGGGGCACGGATGGCATCAGAATTGGGACTGACTTTGTAGACAGATGTTTGCTGCCCCAGATCCTCCCCCGGGGATGGGACCGGAGTCGGGACAAGGACAGGACCTCCCGCCTCTCTGCCCCGGGAGTGGCACCGTGCAGCTGGGGCTGAGACCGGACTCTGCCGCGGGTGCCAGGACCGGGACTGATGCCAGGACTGGGATGTAGGGACTTTTCATCCTTTCTGGAGCCAGGAGGACACGGCAGAAGGTTTGCTCGGGGTTTGCTCCGTGCTGTGTCGTCTCCGAGCTGCCGTTCCCACGGAGCCCCGGCAGGACACAGGCTCCCCGGGCGCTGCAGGGACGCTGTGCAGCGCCGCCTCTCCCGCGGCTGGCTGCCGCCCGAGGGAAGCTTCAGCTTCAGCCCAGCCTTCCCAGCGAGGCTCAGGGACCTGGGTGAAAATCCTCCAGATTTGGGGGGCTGGAGGAGCAGCACAGCCCCGCGGGGTCGTGTGCAGGTGGCCCAGTTGTTTTCCAGCGCCTCCAGCACGGAGCGAGCCCCGTGCTCCCCCGGTATTCCCCATCTGTGTCCCTGGGTGAAAGCCAGATCCTCCTTCCCCAGCTGCATCTGATTTCTGGTGGGGGTCCCTGGGCCCCCTGGATATGGCTGGGGGGGCATGAAGCCCCTGAGGGAGGAGGGGAAGGACACCAATGGCATCTATTATTCAATAGCAGAAAGTGGCAGCTGGCTAAGGAGGCATAAAGAGGATATGAACTCCTGGCATGGACACAGTGCTGCAGAGATTTTGCTCATGGACCTCCATGCCAGAAAAGAGCAAAAAAAATATTCCTGTTTCCTTCTTCTGATGTAATTTGTTTGAGGAGGGAAAACAATACATCACATCACAGCTATTTGGGGCTGATAAGGGAGGAAGGATGGGCTTGCTGCTTGCCCAGAGGGAGGGAGATGCCTGGGAGGAGCTGGGTGAAGCTGCCCAGCAGTGCCCTGGGTGCTCAGCCCATCTCTCCTGCATTTGGAAACACTTCTTGGGCAAAGCTTGGGTTCACCCAGCCACAGCACCTCCAAACCCTTCAGCTGCCAAGGAGGGATGATGCCCAGAGGTGGTGGATGGTCTGTGGATGATGTCCAGGGAGCTGCTGCTGTCCTTGCCTGAGCTGTGACCCGTGGGGCCATGGCTGCTGCTCATCCCCCCCAGCCTGGTCCTCCAAGGTCTGAACACCCGGGCTCTTCCTCCTCGAGATGAAGCCAAACAACCCAAACACAAGAGGCAGGCGCCCTCCTCATCTGCAGGGTGATGAATTATGGCCAGGCTGGCTGTGAGGTCTGCTTGGCAGCTCGGTGCTGGATGCTGCAGCAGGCCAGAGGAGATGTTTTCCTAAAAGCTGTTTTGGAATGGGGAAGTGTCCCCTGGAGAGCCCTCCTCCCATCAGACCTTTTCCCAGCCTGATTGAAGTCCCAGCAGCTTCCAGCAAGCAGGAGCTTCCCAGCTTCACTGCCCACTGCAAGGAAAAACCTTTCCTTTCCCTTCCTTTGCTTTTTCTCACTTTTCTCCTCTCCTTTGGGCATGGGGGAGATGGAGGGAGGGTGTCAGCCCTAACCCACTAACTCATTTGTGTCCTTCACGCAGGGGGACCCAAAACCAGAGCCTCCCTCCCCCCAAATCTCCATTCCCCAGCTCCACAGCAGCTCAAACAAGCCCAAGGAAGAGGCAGATGTTTTAAATCCTGCTGAAAAGCAAATGGTTTGTGCAGCTGCAGTGCAGGAGATGGAGGCAATACCCAGTGAGAGACCTGGAAAGCAGCCCCGTGCTTCCCTTCATGGCTTCATTTTTCAACCCTCTTGGCAGCCCAGCAGGTTTCTAAGACACTTTCAAAACATTTCCATGTTGACTGGCGGGCAGGAATGTGATACAGGAATGGGTGGACCGGGAAGGTCAGGCTGGCCACAGCAGAGCCTGCCCTGCACCCATGGGTGCAGCTCAGACATGCAGGCAGACACCAGCAGAAGTGCTGGAGACAAGCTGGCATATATCAAATATCTTCTCCTCTTTTTGCCTTTTATTTTATTTTTAAAGCTGTAGGTGCAGCAAGTAAGAGAGTTTGGGAGTGTTGGGCTGAGCCTGCCTTTCCTCACCTCACTCTGTGCAGGTGCAGACTGATGCCCTGATCCCACCTATCCTGGCTGGAGAGGTGCTCAGTCACCTGATGGACACAGAAACCTGCCCTGTGAGACTGGGCTTGCAGGAGGGACATGCCATGGGAGCAGATGTGATTTTGCAGCTTCTCAGGATGCCTGAATTCTCCCTCCAGGATGTTCTTATTCAGGACCATCAACAGCTTTCACGGGGCAGCAAAAGCCAGTGCAGCTGCAGAAGGAAACCTCTGCTCATGGTGCCATTGGGATGTGCTGGAGAGAGCTCCCAGCAGCCAGCTGAGCTCCAAAACAGGCTGGGTTGGTTGGGGGTGGGAGCTGGGGCTGGAAAACACATAGTCATGGAATGAGTAGGGCTGGAAAAGCCCTCTAAGGTCATGGAGCCCAACTGCTGACCCAGCACTGCTGTGTTTGCTGCTAAACCACGTCCCCAAGTGCCACATCCACACCTTTCTCAGCTCCAGGGACTGACTGCAGCCCTTCCTGGGCAGCCTGTCCCAGTGCCTGACCACCCTTTCAGTCAAGAACCCTTTCTGATTATCCAGTCTGAATCCCCAGGAGCTGGTCCCTCTGTCCATCCCTCACCTGCACATTTTGGGGAGTCTCCTCCTGCCTCCTCTGAGGCTGCAGCACCCAGGAGGAGGTGCTGGGTGGGTGCTGAGCACAGGGACACTTTCCTCCCTTTTCCACCCTTTTCCCACTAATCCCTTTAACAGGAACTGACAAATGGGACCTTTGCTGCCTGGGGCTGGTGCTCTGTGGGGAAGAGGGAACTGGAGGAGACCCGAGGCACTGGATGCTCTCTGGGGCAAGCAGCTGCAAGCAGTGAGCCTTGAGCACATTGCTTCAGTGCAGGAAGGGCTTTGCTCTGTGGCTGTAACCATCTGGGTGTGGATTTTCTCTTCTCCACCAGCAGCTGGGGATTTTATTTTTTTTTTCTAGCCCAGCTTTCGTTTCCTCCCCACTGAGCACTTGTGATGTCTCTCCTCACCATCAGGAGGGTGATGGGAGTGCCACACACTTTTCCTCCAAGCTCCTGCATTACCCAGGTTTTTTGGAGAGGTTTTCAGACTCCAAGAGCATTTCCCCCCCAAGGATGATGCTTGCAAAGAGGGGAAGGGGTGCTGCCACGACCTCCCAGGCAGCAGGAGCTAAACACAAGCATCCTGTTGTGGCCAAAAGTGTTGCTTCTAGAAAGGCCATGAATAAATAAACACCTCACACCAGGGCAGGTGTGTTAAAATTAACCCATAGGCTTGGGCTGTGTGTGCTGTGTGTTCTGCTCTGCAGCCTGTGCAGGGAGGGAGGTGGGGAGGGGTCACAAAAGAGTCACAAAACTCAACGAGGTCAGCTCTGGCAGGGTCATCTCTGCCTCTGCTGACCCCATTGATGGCTTTCTTAGGAGCAGAGATGCTGAGCTTTCTGCCAAATTTCATGACATTTCCTCTTGCTCTGGGACTGCCTAGAAAATAGTAAATAAGACTGATTTAAAAAAAAAAAGAAAACAATCAAACCCATTCAATGTCTTATTCAAGAGGGTTTGAGCAAGTTGCAACAGCAGGGGCTGCTGGAAGAGCTGTCCTGGAGGACAGAACTTGCTGCTGGAGGAGGTTTTACACTGATCCTGGTGTTCAGTACAAGTAAATACATGTCCTCAAACCAAGTCCTCCTAAAACCAGCAGCAGCAACCCATCCCCAGCCTGAAATAGTGCTGGGGGAGAGGCTGTCCTGCACAAGGCTCCTTTCTCCTCCTGTCTCTGTTTGCAGAGCTGCTGAGGAGCTGTGCAGGTGTGGTCCCAGCCCTGCCTGGGCCCCTGGCAGCAGCCTTGGTGGCATTCACTGGGCATGGGCAGCTGGACTCTGGGGTCCAACCACCCCCAAATTTTGTGGGGTTACTGCTTGGCTGACCCACCAGCAGCTCAGCCTGGAGGTGGAAGCACAGCCTGGCCCCAGGATGGATTTAGCTCCAGCTGGAGATTGGCTCAAGGGATGGAGTGGCAGGGCCCCCATGTCTCCCATTTTTCACCTGATCCCCATGAAATCCACAGCAAAGAAAAGCCACAGAGAGGCTCAGGAGCAAATTCCCATTGGTGCTGGAGAAAAAGCCATTTTCCAGTAGTTTTGTGGGCCATTATTTTTGCTGTCAGCTCCCAGCAGTGAGACCATGGAGACCAGCACAGGGTCCCACCCTCTTTGTTTCAAACAAAAATACTTGTTCTCACTACGGGACTTTTGAAATCACTTCCTTCCCCTCTGCTCCAAAACAGCCCTTGTGTCCTCAGGGAGATTCCCTGAGGCTGAGACACCCCTGGGTACAGCCCTGGACCCCAAAAACCAGGAGTTTGCTCAGCCCCAGTGAGCCCAGCCCATGCCTGGAGCCCCCTTGGAGACATCCATCCAAATTAACTTCAAATAAATTTTATTTGAAATTCACTTTGAATGGGTGAAAGAATCACAGCAAGTGTGTCTTCAGAGCCCAAAGTGAGGATTGGGGGATTTGAGGGATGGGTGAGGATGGGGAGGGCACCATTACACCCTCCCAGTGTCCCAGCAAGCCTCCTGGGTCCCCCATCCTGCTTCCTGCCCTTTGGGAGAAGGTTGGTGACCTCCTCCTACACTTAAGTCATCCTTCAGCAGCTTCCCCACGGATACAAACCCTGTTAGAAGAAAACTATCATTAAATCTGCTTTAACTGTCAATAAAAAGTATCAAAATCATTGAGGCTGGAAAAGATCTTTAAGGCCATCAGGTACAACCATTCCCCCAGCACTGCCCCTGTCCCATGGCCCCAGGTGCCACATCCACATGACTTTAAATCCCTCCAGGGATGGGGACTCCAGCACTGCCCTGGGCAGGAAAACCTCCCTGCAGAGGATGCATGCAGTTCAGCTTCTCTGTTTTAAAACTCCTCCATCATCATTATTTATTTTAAAATTGCATTTTCCTGTCCTCTTTCATTTAACAGACCAATTAGCCCCAGCCTGGGCTCCTGAAGCCCACCCTCAGGAGTGCAGGGTTCTGTGGCCCCTGTTTTCCTGGCTGGAGCAAAGAGGGAAGGTGGGCAATGGGGTCCACATGGACTTGTCCCAGCCCAAAAAGGGAGAGCAGCCCTGAGGCTCATTCCCAGCTGGAGTCCTTGTCAGGAGGCCAATATTGTTATCTAGGGCCTGGCTGGTGTTTCTTCTTTGGACTTCTGCCACTGCAGTTAAAATATCTCTCCCACCACTCCCAGCATGTAAAGGTCACGTTCCAGAGATTAATCCTGAGCTGGGACCCATGTGGAGCAGAGCCCTGGGATGCTGGGTGAGCACTCCCAGTGCTGGAGATCCCCTGGCCAGGAGTGTGCCTCCTCTGGAGCTGGACATGGAGCTGTGGGCAATTCTGAGCTAAACAGAAGCCAATTCCCCCTGGGCAAATGGTTAATTCTGTGTCAATCTGCTCCTAGCCAAGCAGTCCTGGGAAGTCCAAGTTTGCAAAACAAGCTTTGGAGGCATGGAGGGTGTATGACCAGCCCTTACTGGTCCTGTGCTTGGTTTTTGTCCAAACAAGTCCTGGAATGGCAGGAAAGGGTTTCCAAGTTAAATAGAGAGAAGAGTAATTGAGTGTTTAATGAAATGGGTTTAAGTGAGGCATCTCTAAATGAAGGGATAAGTTGTGCCTAAGGAGCAGAGGAAGTGTGGGCAAGGAAAGAGGGAAGGGGAGCAGAAATTCCATTATCCCAGGGAAAGAGGAGCCAATAATCTGTGGCACAGGAGGTGGAAGGACAGTGGCACCTGCAGTGTGTCCTCTGCAGGGACACAAACCTTCACAGCAGCACCATTTTCCCAGCTGGGTGCACCAAACCTGCAGCATCCAAATGTGCATGAAGCAGCTTAGGACAAGCCAAGGGCTCCTTCCCCAAACCCCCCAGGGCTGCTCTGGTGTCAGCAGGATTGGTGATGGTGGGGCCCCCTGGAACTGCTGCCTTCATCCTCTTCTCATGGTGAGCAGAGCTCTTGGAGGGAGTCTTGGTGACCCTGGCAGCTCTGCTGACACGGACACCACTGATGTTCCAGGCTGAGGACAAGGGAAAACTGTCCCACCACAAGCAGGTTGTGCAACCTCTGTCCTCAGAGCTTTCCAAGACCAGCTGAATAAAGCCCTGCATAACCTGGTCTGACCCCAGAGCTGCCCCTGCCATGACCAGGAGGTTGGACTGAGACCTCCTGAGGTCCTTTCCAACCCAGCTGATGCTGTCAAACTCTGATCCAGGGGCACCAAACCCATCAGTGATGGAGCAGCACCATGGCCTGGTCTCTGTGGCTCCACCACCCTGAGCTCTGGGTCTCTGTCACACACTGGGGGAGTCACAGGGAGTTTTGCTGAGCCCTTTCTTCCAGCTTCCACATGAACTTCACCCTGCAAGCTTCCATGGAAACCAGTAAGTCTGGGCTCTGGGCCCTCCAGTGACCTTTAATTACACACACCTCGGGCTGGTAGCTGCCATTAAAACCAAACCACAGACTCATACAGAATCAAGAGTGTCACTGCCACTGGGATCTACCTCTTCCTGCTTAGGAAAACCCATGAGGAAGACCCTTCCCTTAGCTAAGAGCCTGCAGGTGTTTCCTGATGATTCCAGGCATGGGGACTGTCCAAGTTGTCCCTTTCAATGAGTCAGCCATGGGGTGTCCACAGCAAAGTTTTGGAGCCACAGATGGAACCCTCAGGGCTCTGTGATTTTTAGAACAAATAGATTATCTGATAAGAAAACCCCAGGCAGAGATAATTTAGGGAGCAGGTATTTCCAAAGGAAGTGGATGGAGATTTCTCTCCAGATAGACAATCACCAGGGAGAGAGATTGCCTCCAGTTCACACAGGAGTGAGTCACTCACCTTCCTGTGGCAGGAGGAAACCTCAGCAGACTGGCACTCCGTGGAACTTTCCTCTGCAAGGGGGAATACAGCTATTTTGGGAGACAATGCTACAATGCTCTGCTTCTTCCCCTGTCCCTCAGGGCCAGCAGTGTGGGTTTGGGAATCCCTGGCACAGTGGTGCCCCTCCTCACAGCCCTTCAGAGAGGTCAGGTTCTGCCAAGGACAGCCTTGACTGTCTCCAAGGATGGAGATTTTCCTGCTCCCCAGTGGGACCCATCCAGCTCCTCCATCAGCCCTGCCTCTCTCAGCCCAGCCTGGCTCTGCTCCCAAACTCCTGAGCACTGCCACTCCACCATGCAGGTTACAGGAGTGATGGAGGCTGCTCCAAGAGCTCTGGAGCCTGTCCTGGCCCCCAGGACTCCCTGGGAGTGCAGGAGAGGATCTCCAGTGCAGCTGCAGTGGGACATGGCATGTGTGGGATCAGCAGCCAGGCACTGGGCCAACCCTTCACATCCCTTCTCCTGCCCTTAGAGAACAGCACTTAGGCCATGTCCCTGCACCTCCCAGTGACATCCTGAGGTCCCCTGCTGTTCCCAGGATGGCAGACCCTTGGGGAGGAGTGGGGATGCCACAGAGGGCTGACAAAAGCATGGGTAAGGCAAAGGGCTCTGCTCTGGTCTCAGCAAGGTCAGAAGCAGGTTGGTCCAGGGGACAGCACATCCCTGGGAAATGCAGTGGGAAAAGGGATGCTCAGAAGACAAGAACTGTTCCCAGATCCTGGCAGGGACAGCCTGCACTCCCTCCTCTGCGGGAGTGTTTGTGTTGGGATTGATGGTCCTAAGGGACAAAACTCAAGCACTCTGTATGAGCTCAAAGTTCCAGTTATAGTTTATTGTACAGAGCCCTGCTAAGAGCTGCCAAGCACAGCCCAGAGCAGGACAGAGATAAACGGGGGAAGAGAAGAGAGGGGTGGTAGCAGTAAGAAAGAGAGGTAAGAGGAGAGTAAAGAGAGGAAGAAGGAGGAGAGAAAGAAGAGAGCGATTTCCCTGTTTGCAATACAATTAATCTTCTTCCATGATGAATATTCTAATTTCCACTAACCAATGTAATACAAGATACAAATTCTACAGCATTTACATACAGCCTATAGGAATCCATAGTGTGCTACACTTTAAACTTTAAAAACTACTCTTTAAACCCTAGCAGGGATGTCTCTGACCTTTGGAGTTGCTCTCTGGCAGAGGGCATTGTTCTATCCAGAGGGGATTGCCTTCAGGGGCCATCCCATTGTTTCATGGGAATTCAGTAACTGAGGCTTGGCATCTCAGAAGTGGCTTTCATTTCAATCTCGCTCATGCTTTCCCTATTTGCAGCATCTAAACATTCATATTTGCAAGGTCTTCCAGCACTTCTGTCTGGTGAATCCAGCCCAGCTGGGGCACGGGGCTCTGTGCCAGCCTGTGCAGCCGTGGGGTGAGCACGTCCTGCACACACTGATGGTGTCCCAGGGGCTGGGGGGCAGCAGGGGCTGCCCAGGGCGTTCCCACCTGCCCAGGGCGGGACCTGCCTGCAGCAGCCGAGCGTGGCACGGCAGCTGAGTCACGGGGCTCTGCAGCATGGCCAGCCCTGCACGGTGTTCCTGCCGTGTGCAGAGGCAAGCATGGCCAGCACAACGGGCCTGCCAGGGCAGCAGCAGCAGCACGGCTGGCAAATCCTTGTTGTGTGTGGTTTAGGTGCATCCAGGGGCACACCTGGCAGGTCTGGGGGTGGTGGCACAGTTTTGCTGGTGCAAATGCTGGCCAGATCGTGGAATCATGGAGTGGTTTGGGTGGAAGGGACCTCAATGATCATCCAGTCCCACCCCCTGCCTGTCCCTGGGCAGGGACAATTTCCATTATCCCAGGTTGCTCCAAGCCCCATCCAAGCTGGCCTTGGGCACTGCCAGGGATCCAGGGCAGCCACAGCTGCTCTGGGCACCTGTGCCAGCCCTGCCCACCCTCACAGGGAGCAATTCCTGCCCAATATCCCACTTAACTCTGCTCTCTGGCACTGGGAAGCCATTCCCCCTTGGCCTGTCCCTCCAGGCCTTTGTCCCTTCCCAGCTCTCCTGGAGCCCCTTTAGGCACTGAAGGGGCTTTGAGGTCTTCCCAGAACTTTTCCTCTCCGAGCTGAGCCTCCCCAGCTCTCCCAGCCTGGCTCCAGAGCCCTTTTCCTGAGCTTTCCTAAGCCACACATTCCCAAATTGGCATCTTCTCTCTGAAGAGCCAGTCTAAAGCTTAGCCAAGCTCATGTTCATGCCTCCAAGTGCTGGGACTTTCCAGATTCAAATCTGCATTTGTGGATGGGCGAAGCAAACGGATTAAGCATTTCATGGAGTTAAAGGCCGGCACAAATCCTTGTTTCATTTCCCCTGTGACTCAGAGATGAACACTCACTCCCTGGCATGGCTCTCATATCTGCCATTGTTCCCCATCAGCTGCTCCTGGGGAAAAAAGAACCTTTCCCAGGGCAGGAGCAACGCCCTCAGAGCAGGAAAAGCAAATTTTGCTGGAAAATCGAAGGTCTTCCTAGTGGAGAGGGGCTGGTTTTGTGCAGGGGATGTATAAACCCAGCTCAGCTGAGCCCAGGCTTATTTAGAATCACAGAAGCATTTAGGCTGGAAAAGCCCTCTGAGGTAATTGTGCCAACCATTAACCCTGACCCCTGTGTTCACCACTAAGCTGTGTGCCCAAGTGCCCTGATTCAGTGCTCTCAGGGGCTGACAATCCACTGGGGTTGAACAAACTCATCTTTGGGAGGGCAACGTGAGGCTGTTCCTTGCCTTTTGATGAGAAACCAGCACTGAATTTGTATTTCTAAGGGGTTTACTTCTGCTTTCTGGTGCTCAGGCTGAAAACAGTAATCCAAGCTCATAGAAAACTCAAACCACTCAATAGATCTCCATTTTTCCATTGAGATATTAAATTAGGGGATTACTTACTGTTAAAATGCTTTGATTGGTAATTCCAGCCATAATGACTTAATGCTCCAGGAGAATAAAAATCTCTGGGGCCCTTTCTTATTCTCTTTCACATTTTGGGGTTTTCACCCTTCCCCCTCCAAATAACATCATTTCACTGGCAAAACCAAGCAGCAGAAGAGACAAAGTGGCAGCAGTGGGTTTTGTCTCTGTGTCTGTTCATCTCCAGCAGGGATAAACCACTTCTGCCCTAGGATGGGAGCAGGATGCTGCAGCCCAGAGCATTATCTCTGGGAAGCAGAGAGGAGTAGGAATTAAATCAGCTGGAGGCACATTGCTCCCACCACTTCTCCTTCCTTCAGGAGGTTTTGCTTCCCCTTTATGTGTGCTCAAAGCACGTTTCTCCCACGCCCACCCTCTGGAGGGAACATGCCAGGCCGTGCACAGAATGGGGGAAAAGTGCTGAAATTGGCTTATGCCACACTTTCAACTCCATGCCCGGTTTCACTTCCTTCCTAGCTTGGCAGAGGATGGGCAACTCCCAGATCTCCATGGCCGCTGACCTCGTTCATCTCTCTGCTGTCTGCATCAAGGAGCTCCCTCCTCATCCAGGTCCAATCAAAAGGAGATTCCTTAGGAGCTTCCTCTCTGTTTCCTTTACTGGCACCCAGTGTCAGGGGAAGACTTGACACAGACACCTTTAGTTTGGAAAAGGTGCTGTGCAAAGGGAACCTGTGTATGATTTTTACCTTTATTCTTTACCATCAGAGTAAGGCACAGGTTTTCCAGGGAAGCTGTGGCTGTCCCTGCATCCCTGGAAGTGCCCAAGGCCAGCCAGCTTGGAGCAGTTTGGTTTAGTGGAAGGTGTCCCAGCTTATGGCAGGGAGTGGAACTGCATGAGCTTTAAGGTCTTTTCCACAAACCATTTTGTGATTCCATGATTTGAGGCTGCATCCAGATCCCAAGGTTTGCAATTCCCCTTGGCTGAACAAGAGCCAAGCTCTCAGGCTTCATGGCTGGGAGTGTTTGGGGCTGGAAAGGACATTCCTTCAGCAAGGACACTCCCTGGCTGGAGGAAGAGAGGTGGAAAAGGGATTTTAGGGCTGGCCAGGGTGAATGGAGGTGTGTGCATGACAAAGCACCCAGAGAAACTCAGCGCCGGGGGAGGGGATGGCTGCTGCTGATAACCAGGGCTGCAGTGGGACGGGAGCTCTGGAGAGGAGCCATCCCTGTCCAGCCCAGCAGCTGGGGGCTGATACAGCCCCCGTGCAGCTGAAGCCCAGGGGGAGCAGTGCTCTGATAAGGCCAGGGAGCAGCCAGCATGTCCTTCATCCCCCCTGCTCTGGGGTCACAGCTCACCCACAGCACTCCTGACCCACAGTCTGCCCTGGGCTGCCCTGACCTCCCTGAACACCCCCCAGCAATCCAGCAATCCCCTCCTCTGCAGCTGTGAGTGAGGAGAAGGGCTCCCCAGCTCTTCTCCCACACAGCAGCCTTGAGCCCTGTGCAGTGCCTGGTCCCCAAAAGTGCTCTCAGACACATTTTGGTAGGACTTCCCTACAGGTGGTTATTCTCTCTCTGCCCAAGAGGGAATTCTTCTCAGCTGCCCTGGAGGATCACAGAATGGGTCATATCAGAAGAGACCTCAGAAATATAAAATTTCTAAGGTTGGGAAGGACCTGTAAGACCATCAAGTCCAACCATTTCCCAGTGCCACCATTATCACCCTTAAACCACATCCCCATGTGCCACATCTACACATTTCTGGACTCCTCCAGGGATGGAGCAGCCACAGCTGCTCTGGGCACCCTGTGCCAGGGCCTCCCCACCCTAACAGGGAACAATTCCTGCCCCATATCCCATCCCTCCCTGCCCTCTGCCAGGGGAAACCATTCCCTTTGTCCTGCCACTCCAGGCCTTGTCCAAAGTCCCTCTGGAGCTCTCTTGCACCCCTTTAGGCACTGGAAGGGGTCTAAAGCCTCCCTGGAGCCTTCTCTTCTCCAGGCTGAGGAGAAAACTCCGAGGAGACCTTATAGGAACCTTGCAAAGGAAGGGTCCAGGATGCTCAGCCCTCCCCATCTGCTGCCCTTCACATGCCACCATCCAGCTGCAGATAAAAACAGCCAGGTGGGAGCAGGCAGGGATGGACACCTGGGACAGACAGTGCTGGGATCACAGCAATGTGCCCCAGCCAGTTTTGGGTTACACATTAACAAAAAAGGGGAGAGCAGCCACGGAGGTGAGGCACAGCCAGGCAGGGAATTCAGAGCAGGGCTGCACACTGTCCTGAGGTGCTCCTGGCAGCAGCAGGCTCTCTGTGATCTGGACACACTGAGGCTTTGGGATCAGATCTGTCTCCATCAGGCCAGAGCCAATTCACAGTAAGATTGGTCAGTCTGACAAACTTGTACTCCCAAGGAGGGTGTGGGAACCAAATGGGGCTGTGAGAAGGATGGGGACAAACTTTAAAGCAAGGCCTGTTGTGTCAGTACAAGGGGTGATGGTTTTAAACTAAAAGAGAGGAGATTTAGTTGAGATACAAGGTAGAAGCTTTTGATAAAAAGGGTGGGGAGGTCCTGGCACAAGTTGTCCAGAGCAGCTGTGGCTGCCCCTGGTGTGTCCAAGGCCAGGCTGGATGGGGCTTTGTATCAGCAGAGAGAACACATCCATGTTGAAGCACCAAGAAGCACCTGGAGACCTTGGGAACAGCCACACTGGGATGGGAGCCAGGGCAGACACATCCTGCTCCGGGTGCCTTGTGTTCACATCTGCTCACATGCAGTCAGGCAAGGAGCAGGAAAGCTGCCAGTTCCTGGAGGAAAACAGCCCCATCAGCCTGCCAAGCGTCCCTGCTCAGAAATATTTACCCTTTCAAGGTGTTCTCATGGAAATTAATCCCAGTCTCACCCCTGCAGGTATGGTAAACATTAGAAGTGAGGAATGGGGAGAGGCCAGGACAGCAGAGCAAGGCTGGCTGGGTGGACCAGTGAAATGAAATGTGGTGGAACAGGCCCCAGCAGGACGTGGCAGGGCTGCTGGGGCTCCCCCAGCCCAGCTGGGCTCAGCCATCCCGGCTCCCCAGCGAGCCCTTGGCTGCAGCAGCCCCATCCATCCCCCGGGCTCCCCAGAGGCTCCCCAGCCTGCACCAGGTCACAGCAAGCCCCACAGAGGGGATGGGGAAAGCCCAAACGTGCAAGAACAAGGAATTCTATGCTTGGAGGAAAATGCATCATGCCCTGTGAAACTTATTTTCCCCATCCATAGAATTCTGTTCTTCCTGCATGCTTTATGAATCTTGCTCTTCCCAACCCATATATTTTCTTTCTATTTGAGTATTTATTTATTTCTGTTTCCTGACAGCTGCTGAGCTGTCCCCTGTCCCTTCCCGTGGCTGCAGGAGCAGTGTGATCTGCATCCACATGGCACCCCCACGTGGGGAAAGCCTGGAGGCTCCAGGGCAGGAAGGAGGCTGGAAACACCTCCCTCAGTGCCACCATCAGCTTTGGAGGCCTGGGAGAAGCACTCAGAACAGAACTGTGGGTGTCACATAATGCCCAACTCAGTTTCTGGCTTTACCTGCTCCTGGGAGAGGTCAAGAACATTATGGACAATATGGCTATTTATTCCAGATAATTTTGTCCTTTATTTTTTATACTGTTATTCCCTTTTTAATTTTCTTTTTTTTCATTATTTTATTCTTATCTATATATGGTCTTAGACGCCTTTTCCAATATAAATTAATTTATGATTCTGTGTGCGTGTCTCTCTCAATTATTACATTCATTAATATTTTTATTATTTATATATATATAAAATATATTATTAATTTGAATTTATTTATATATATTATTTATTTGAATATAAAATAAATTCTTATACATTAATATATGTCCACACATAATATACATTTAATGATTTATATATTTTAGTTTCCTGTAAAGAGGTCTGGAGAGGGACTTTGGACAAGGGATGGAGGGAGAGGACAAGGGGGAATGGCTTTCCACTGGCAGAGGGAGTGGATGGGATATTGGGAAGGAATTCCTGGCTCTGAGGGTGGGCAGCCCTGGCACAGAGCAGCTGTGGCTGCCCCTGGATCCCTGGCAGTGCCCTAGGCCAGGCTGGACAGGGCTTGGAGGAACATGGGACAGTGGAAGGTGTTCCTGCCCATGGCAGGGGTGGAACGAGATATTTTTAAGATTCCTTCCAAGGAAACCATTGTGGCATTCTATGATATTCCTAAATATTAATATTTACCACAATAAGATACCATACATTCTGTGGAAGTCTTTGTGTTGGGATAGAGAGTCCTCAGGGACAAAACTCAGCTCTGTACAAGCTGGAGTTCCAGCTGCAGTTCATTGTAAGGGTGTGAGCGTGCAGAGTCCTGCTGAGAGCTGCCAGCAGCACCCAGAGTGGGACAGAGAGATGAAAGGGGAAGAGAAAGAAAATAAGAGGGTGAGGGGGTGAGGGAATCAGGTAAGAGAGGGGTGGTAGCAGCAAGAGTAAGAGAGGTAAGAGAGAGTAAGAGAGTAGGAGAGAGAGTAAGAGACCGATTTCCCGTTTACAATTCAATAGATCTTCTATGATGAATATTCTAATTCCCACTAACCAATGTAACACAAGATACAAATTCTGTAGCATTTACATACAGCCTATAGGAATACTTACATTACCATAGTGTGCTACACTTTAAACTCTAAAAACTGCTCTTTGGGCCCTGGCAGGGATGTCTCTGACCTTTGGACCTGCTCTCCAGCAGAAGACATTGTTCTATCAAGAGGGGATTATTTTAGCTGCCCATTCTATTGTCCTATAGTTATTCAGTAACTGAGGTTTGGCATCTCAAAAGTGGCTTTCATTTCAATTTTGCTCATGATTTCCATATTCTCAGAATCTGAGCATTCATATTTGTAAGGTCTTCCTGGTTCATCCTTTCCAGCAACATTCTGTACAAAAAGCTGAGTTCCCTCAGGAGATGGCAGCCCTCCCTCCACGGTCTCTGCTGGTGAGCACACCCTTCTGCCAGGGCAGAATGCACATTTCCAGCAGCTCTGGGATGTGCTGGGGAGGGAGAAGCTGCTCTGGCAGCCGGAGCTGCCTGTGCATCACCCGGGCTCGGCAGGTCCCGGCTCGCCGCGTCCCGCTGGGGAGCACAGTCTGGCAGCCCAGAGCCCTCCATCACACCCAGCTCTTGCACTGGGAAAGGTTGGAAAAGCCCCTGCAGGGATTAAACTCAGCTGTGAGGAATGAACAGGCCCACGGGGGGAGCAGAGCAGCCGCTCAGGAGCTGGGATCACACGTGTTGCCTTGGCCTCGCGATGGGAATCGGAGCTCCCTTCCCCAAACCTCCTCTCCAAATTTTGCTTTCATGGCTAAAATTTGTTTTGCTTTCTTTTCCTTCTGGATAAGGGAGTAAGCTGCAGTTCTCAGCTGGGGGTTGTCACCATCAGCTGGAATTTGGCTCTTGGGGTTTCCAGCCTTGGTGTCTCATCTCTGTTGGGGTTCCCTGAGAGGTGTGCACTGTATTCTTTACCCTCCCTCATATAAAATGAAATAAAGCAAAACGAAATGAAATTAAATCAAAGAGAATGAAATAAAAATACATGAAATTAAACTAAATTAAATCAAATTAAACAAAGCAAAATGAAGGTCAATAAAATATAAAATAATAACTGGTCTAGTGGAAGGTGTCCCTGCCCAGAGCAAGGGATGGAACTGGATGATCCTTAAGAGTCCCTTCCAGCCCAAACCATTCTGCAATTCCATGAGACTCAACTGCCTTCAAGTCCTGCAATCAGAAAGGGAGAAATCAAGGGATAAAGGCTCATCATAAAATTATGCTGTGAAAACAAGTATTTTGATAAAATATACAACACTTAGACACTTACACTATTGATTTTTTAATAATCTTTATTTCTTATCCTTTTTCTCCCCTATTATCAGCAGTATTATGAAGATGTGGAAGAGCCATGGGCAGCAACAAGAGGCAGCTCCATCAGGATTTATCATCCCAGATGCAGAATCCTCCAGGATTCACGTTGAACCTGCAGCACTACATGAGTCAGGCTTCAGGGAATCTGTGTTCAAATAGATAAAACGTAATTATTCATGGAAGAACACAAGCAAATAGTGGGAAAACAACTGCATCATAAGGGAGGATGATACATCTGCCTGTAGGCCTTGTACCTAAAATGCTTTTCAGTTCTGCATGCAGAAGTCTGGGCATGATTTTTTGAGCAACCTGGGCTAGTGGGAGGTGTCCCTGCCCATGACAGGGGGGTGGAATTGTGGAACTGGATGAGCTTTAAGAACCCTTTCAGCCCAAACCATTCCATGATTCCACGAAGGGCTGCACATGCAGATCCCATCCCCTTGCAGCCCTGATAGAGAGACACAATATATTTTCACAGCATCTGCTGGTGCACCAGGTCTCACTAATAATTTCAAGTTTCCCGGGGAGAAAGAGTTAAAATGAATTAGCAGCACTAAATAAACTAATAGCTGGAGGGGAAAGCAGAATTCAAGTTGCATTTTAGTCTTGGAGGTGGTTAAAGCCTCTTTAAAGGCAAGGGGTCATTTTCTGGGAGCTGGAGCAAAGCTGCTCATCAATAATGAAGGAGCCAGGGATGGAGCAGCAGCACTGGGAAAATGCAATTATGGGAATTGCCTGACGATCTGCAAACTGCCCCAGTAATTTGCTTAAGGGAAAAAGCCAAATGCACGTTAATATTTCAAAGATTTCGTTGCAGCAGAACTGATAAGCAAAGGCCAGTGCTGGAGAGGGGGGTTAAAATCCTCAAAGTACTTCTGATCAGGGGTTTTTAATTCACACCCAGTGAAACATGACAGGGCTGGGAGCATCACTTCTGCATCCTGGCTCTCTGCACCTGCAGTGCTCGAGAGTTCAGCTCTGTTTTATTTTCCTTTGGTTAGAACCAGCCCCGTGCAAAGGCTCACGGCTGGGTGCTCTGCTCCCAGTGTGCTGCCCTTGGGATGCAGCAGGATCTGGGTGCCAGCATCCAGGGATTCTCCAGCTGCTGCCAGGGGGATGGTCATGCACTGCAGCTCTTGCTGCCCAGCTCTGTTTGGGCAGCCTGGAAAGTGCTGGAAAGGCTGCTTTGTGCTGGGGAGCATCCCTGGGGTGCCACCCCAATCCTGATGTGTAGATCCTGCACTGGACCTTGGAGGGCACTGCACTCCTCTGGGCACTGCCCTGAGCACCCCAACAGCATCCTGACCACTCCCCGTGCACCCCACTTCAGTGCCCCATGCACTGCACCCTCCCTGTGCAAACCCCTTCACCTCTGGGCACTCCCTTGTGCACACCCCAAACCCTTCGTGCACCCCCCTGTGCACCCCTACACAGCCCTGCACCCTCATTGTGCCCTGCTGTGCACCCCATACACACCCCTGCACATCCCAAACCCCCCTGGACCCCATTGTGCACACCCCATACACACCCCTGCACATCCCAAACCCCCCTGAGCCCCTTTGTGCACACCCCATGGTGCACACCCCATTGTGCACACCCCATACACAGCCATGCACATCCCAAACCCCCCTGGACCCCATTGTGCACACCCCATACACACCCCCTGCACATCCCAAACCCCCCTGAGCCCCTTTGTGCACACCCCATGGTGCACACCCCATTGTGCACACCCCATACATAGCCATGCACATCCCAAACCACCCTGGAACCCCTTTGTGCACACCCCATGGTGCACACCCCTGCACATCCCAAAGCCCCCTGGACCCCTTTGTGCACACCCCATGGTGCACATCCCGTTGTGCACACCCCATTGTGCACACCCATACACATCCCATTGTGCACATCCCATTGTGCAGACCCCATGCACACCCATACACATCCCATTGTGCACACCCATGCACATCTCATTGTGCACACCCCATTGTGCACACTCCATACACAGCCCTGCACATCCCATTGTGCACAACCCATAGACATCCTCATTGTGCACACGCCATGCACAGCCCTGCACACCCCATGCAGACCTCGCTGTGCCCCCCACAACCCCATCGCTCCCCCCATTGTTCCCCCATCGCTCCCCGCGCGCGCCCCCGCGGCGCGCCCCCGCTCCCCCCGCGCGCGCCGGGGGCGTTCCCGCCCCGCCCCCGCCCATGGCGCCCGCGGGGGCGGCGCAGTGCCCGGGGCGGCCGCGGGGGGGCGCGCGCGGCCGCCGCGCTCCTCTCACGGCGCTGGTTTTGTGTTTTCAAAACATTTTCTTTTTCCTTCCTCCTTTTATTTTTTTTTTTCCACCCGCCGCACACGTCTTTTCCCGAAGTCTCTCCCCGCTCTGCCTCCGCCGCCTCCTTTCCCTCGGCGCTGCCCAGCGCCGGGACGCTGCTCCGCGGCCCGCAAGGAAGAGGCGGCCTCTCCCCGCCATCCCTCCCTCCCTCCCCGCTCCTCCCGCCGCCGGGACTCGCCCCGAAGCGGGAGGCAGACGCTCCGTGCCCGCTCCTCCTCCTGCCGCTGCTCCTCCTCCTGCAGCGGGGGCCGCATCCTGCTGCCGGGGGGAGGGAATTGATGTGGATGCCCAGCGCAGCACCACCATGCAGCCGCCGCCGAGGAAGGTGAGACCCCGGCCCGGCGCAGGGGGCTGTGGCGGAGGGGCCGGGGGTGCTCCCGGGGGTGCTCGGGGGGCTGCGGCGCGGGCTGGGGTGGGTTTGGGGTGCGGGGGGGGCTGTGCGGCGAGGGAGGCTGCGGGAAGGTTTGGAGAGGGAGCGCAAGTGCTGCGAAGGGAGCGGGGGGTGCAGCGGCGAGCTGGGGGCTGGGGGGCTTGGGCGAGGGTGGCCCTGCAGGGTGGGCGATGGGGAGATGTCGGGGGGCGCTGGGGACGGGGAAAGCGCGGATGGGGCGGGAGTGAGCTCCGGGGGTCGGTCAGGGCGGGGAGGATGGAGGTGCAGGGGGCAGCGCTCGCTCAGGGACCCCCGTCCCACCTCCGGGCGGGCTGGGAGCGGGTCAGTGCCTGCACGGGGCGATGAGGCTGTGCTGCTGCTGCTGCTGCTGCTGCTGCGGTGCGCCCACCGGCGTTCTGCGGGCTCCCGCGGCGGGCTGGCGCCGGCAGCGAGGGGCTGGGTGTCCGGGCGAGCAGGGTCGCGGCTGGAGTTGGCCCAGGGACGCGGAATGTCCCGGGATGGGGCAGCGGGATGGGGCAGCGGGACAGCGGGATGGGGCGGTGCGAGCTGCGGGCGGGCTCCCCGGTGACCCCGCGGGGCAGCGGGGCTGGCAGGAATGGAAATTCGGGATAAGGGCTGTGCCCGGCCGGGCTGTCTGCTTAGGCAGGTCGGTATCGCGGAGAGCCGAGCTGCGGCGGGGTCTTGAGCTGGCCCGTGGTGGTTGCTGGTGGTCTCGGGGGTTGTGCGGCGTGCTCGGGGCGTGCGGAGAAGGGCAGGATGGATGGAGAGGCTGCTCCAGGGGAACGAAGGAGCTCCCTGGGCTGGGATCTGTGCCTGGTCCGTGCCGCTGATGCTGCCCGCTGTGGGCCGGTCCGGGCTGCCGTGGTTTGCGGCCCCGTGGAGATTCGGGATGCTTCACTGGCATTTCTCCGTGGGGAGAGGAGGTTGCCCAGCTCTCCTGGGTGATAAACCCCTGCGCTAGTGACCGGGAGCATAAACAGGATTCCCCTGTCGTGCCCAGAGCAGCCCTGGCAGGCAGCTGCAGTGAAGGTCTCTCCTTGGCTCATTCCTGCCTCCCAGCCTCTTATTTTAGGGGCATCTCTGCTTTTGTCAAGCAAAACCAATTTAATTTCAATTATTTCGATTTTAGTCCGTGTTTGGTGTTTATTTATTTTACATGTGTGTTCTTTGCCTGTACTATTTCATTTGAGCTTATTTCCATCACCAGGCTTGTGTCGTATGAGTTTATTTATTTTGAGTTGGGCTTTTTTAATACACAGATAAAACAAAAAATGCTGAAAGTTCATGTTAAAAATAGGTGCTTTTCCTGCTTAAAGTCAGGGGCATACATGTGATTTTTTTTTTTTTTTATGTCATGTGAAAAACTTGTCATTATGTGATGATGTGATTAAAGGGTGCTTGTTGCTGGGGCATGGTTTTCAGAGGTAAAATAGAGAAGCTGATGAGATTTTTGCCTGGCTAATGAAGAAGAGGGTGATAGGTGCCCTCTTCTTCTGATTTTCTCATCCCTCTGCAGTAACAGTTTGGCATTTCAGTCCTCATGAATGCATAATGTCTTCAGAGATATTGGTGATCATTTTTTAGACCAGTATGTGGATTTCCCTGTGATCACTAGAGGGCTTAAATGCCAAGACCTCTTGTTTTACAAAAAACAAGAACGAAACAATTCCAAGGTTCCCTTCCAAAATCAAATCATTCCCAATGCCCTGTGCCACTGGGGCCCTCTGCCAGTTACCAGGTGGGTCCCCAAAGTATTGGAATTTTAGCTGTGCAGGATCACAAGGCTCAGAGGAAAATGACCCAAGCATCAAAAATGTAGAGCCAACCTTATGAAGCCTTTTCTAGTTTGTTTGTTTGTTTCATGTTGAAATGTGACTTGGGTTGGTTGGTTTGTTTCCTTGCTGAAATGTGACATGAACTACAGAAAATGTGAGTGGTCCTTGGGTTTGTTTGGGTCTTTTGTAGGTGAAAGTTACACAAGAGCTGAAAAACATTCAAGTTGAGCAGATGACAAAGCTTCAGGCCAAGCATCAGGCAGAATGTGACCTACTGGAAGATATCAGGTAAGGCTACAGAAAACGTTACCAAAATTCCTTTAAGGTCCAGTTTTTGGAAGAACATTTGAGTTACAAAATTCAGGAACTGACGATGGAATTTCCTCTTTGGATTTCCTGCTTTTAGGCTGTTAAAGTTTTGACACAGCTGGAAATTATAACTGGAGCTAACACAATGCAAACCATTTTTTTTTCTTCTCTTCAATGGGGGAAATGTTAAAAGAAACTCACAAACAACATCCAAAAAGCATTGGTCTTTTCAGCAATATTTATTTACATAATATACTGGGACTTTGATTTACCAGTTGGAAAAGGCTGCTAAAATTACAAAAATATTTTAAAGCTGCTGATGATTTATGTCTCACTAGAGTTAGCTTTGAAAAGCGCTTTCAAGCAGATTGCATTTTTTACCAGAAAGTTATAAGAAGATATTTGCATGTATAATTTAAAACTCTGCATGGGTTAAAAACAATAGAAAAAATCCACACGACATCAGTTGTGGGGGTTTCATTATTCCTTTTACCTAATGTGGTTTGCTTCTCCTGAAATTAAAGGTTTGCTTTTAACAAAATATGGTAGGAGTGGGTACCTGGCATTATATGAAGGATTAATCATTCCATTTCCTGTAAAATATTCTGCAGAAGTCCATTGCTGCCCTGCTCTTTCTAGCAGTAGATAGTCCTCATGTTAATTATTTAAATGAGATTTCCTGCTTGATGTTTGTATATTAAATGCAAGTGTTTGGCTTTGACAGATGAGTTCTGTTTGTCTCACTATCAGAGTCCTCCATAAATCAGAATGTCAAGGCTGGAGCCTTTTCTCACCCTTTTTTTGGGTGTTGAAAACCATTTTATTTTGTATGGGAGAGATCACAGCGTTCATTTCCTCAGATTCAGATTATTCCAGGGAGTGTGTAACTCACAACTGCTGAGTAATAAGTAACAGACTGATCCAAGGAATTTTCCCCCTTAGATGGAAACTTATTTTTAGAGCATCTAGGCTGGGCACTGCTGCTCTAGCCTGGGTTTTGTTAGCCCTTGCTATTTTTCAGGAGCTTGTGATCCCTTCAGTCTGTATTCTGCTGAAAGATGTCATAAGCCTGTGGATACAAACCCAGGAAAACCTGAAAATGCCGGCTTAAAATATTTTCCTTTAATGTAATTTAATTTCTGCAGTTAATTAAATTTCTGCATTTTAATGTTGAGGATTAGGAAGCCGGGTTAATGTGTTTGATTCACTCCCGTGGTCGCTGAGTGTGCTCAGCACTCTGGCTGCAGAACTGCTGTGTGCATTTTCAGATTAAACATTCTTTCAGTGTGGGATGATGAGATGGGCTGTGACAGCTCCGCCGTGTCAGTGATTTCTTCAAATATCAGACAAGAGAATCAGAACCAGGGAATTTGGGGTTAAAAGCTTTTGCTGAACAAGCCCTGATCTTGGTGTGTGAGGCAGAGGCCTTTGCATTGGGAAGGGGGAAAGCTTTGGGGGCTCCAAGGTGTTGGTCAGGGTGTGATGCTCCTGTGAGAAGCTGGGTGTCAACCTCACCCTAATATCCCCTGTAATTTATGGCTGGATTCAGGATATGTGGCCACTGTGGTTCTGGAGCATTCCAGAGAGCTGGAACCACACACACAGGATCTTCTTGTCTGGAAGGAAGGTTTGTTTTTATGGAAAGCACCCTGCTGTCATCCAAAAGTCTGGAATTTGAGCAGAGTGCCATTTGTTTATCGAGCCTCAGAAGAGTTTGGGTCCTTTGGTGGCGTTTTTGGAGCTTTCAGGCACTGCAGGAGCACAGCTTTGCACTCGGATTTCCAGACACTGAAGTGCTGCAATGGCAACAGGAAACACTGAATCAGGGCTTGCAAGGCAGTGATTAAAAATGCACGTTTGAAAAAGTTACTTTATTGTGAATAATTGCTTCATTTGTTGGCTCATAAATGCAAGCATTCAAATCCCATTTTTTGTATCGCTTGGGTTGGGTTTGATGTGCAACTAAAGAGAAGTGATAGGAGGAAAAGATCAGAAAGTTCTCCAGCAGAATGCATCTATTGTCTGGTGTATTAGCAGATGATTTTTGGCAGTCTACCAGCCCATAAAGCATGCTTGCAGTTCCAGCAGCTTTGATATCTTTGTGCAAAACTGGGGATTCTTGGTCAGGGTTAAGGAATATGTGTGTAACTACCCCCTTTTTTTTTATGGCTTTTGACACTATGTAAAATTTAGTATTTATTTAAAAAAATACCAAATATCCATTTCAGTCTTAACAAGCTGTGTTGTGTTCTTGTGTGGAAGCTCAGTAGCACTAAAGCTGAAGCCTCTTTCCATGACTTGACAAGACTAATAAAAAATGTGTTTGAAATGTGTTAGCAAAAAGATTTAAAAATACATTCCTGTGTTTACAATCTCTGTTTGGCTCTTTGTGTCACGTTTCTTCATGCTCAGTGACTGGGGAATTTGGGGAACAGGTGATCCAGGATGCTTTTAGGGTCTTTGGCTTACTTTTAGGCATGACATGTGTTTATTTTCTGTAGCTCACTAAAGCTATCTCATGCCTTTCTGAGGGAGATCTGTGTTGGCATTACCATAAAAAGGTTGTCATTCTGCCACTGGGATGGAGAGAAAATTTTTTTCCTTGACAGGTAAATATAGGTTTTGTTGCTGTGATCCCAAAACCCTTCAACATTTATGGCAAGGAGTCCTTCACTCCATCCACACTGACTCCTTTTATTTTTTTGCTGGACTATGAATGGCTGAATTTATCAGAGGTATTAGCAATATTCATGCATTTTATTTTGGTTTTAAGATTGCCTTATTTGACTGATGCTAGTAAGTCAGTCACAGCCAGGGTCTGCAAATGCTCTTGGTTTGCTGGGACACAGGGATGCTTTCCTTTTGTATGTGAACCAGTGTCTGCAGAATTGTAAAGAGCTCTGTATGATTCACATTTTAATTCAGCTTGGCATTTCTCTGAGGTATTTATGTGCTACAGACTTTATAAACTCATTAAGTGATAATTGCTTTACATTAAACATTGTGTCTTGTTTTTTCAAAGGCTCGGGGTCTGCTTTTCCAAAGTGCTTGTTGTTCCTTTTCAGGTTTTGCTGAGGTATCCTAAAATGTCCTTTTTAAAACTTCTTCACATTTGTGTTTAGCTAGAGGGAATGAAGTTGTGCTTATGTGTCTTTTAACTTTAGTCTGGATGAAGATGTAGGGCCAGGGCCAGTGGCCCCAAGTAACTCTGCTGCAGCACAGGGTGGGCGAATTCTATAGGTCAGGAAACCCACCACCTGAAATCAAACCTTCCCTGGCTTTTCTCCCAGGTTTTTTCATAAATCCAGTCCCTGGTCCAGCGTGGCATGAGAGGGAGGAGAAATGATGAGTACCCGAGGGAGGAGAGGGAAAGCAAAGCTGCTCAACAGCAGCCCAGGTTCACACGGGTTTAAAGTGAGTGTGCAGCCCCAGCCTGATGCCCTTGCAGGAGGCACAGCTGCTGCTTTGTGAGTTACAGCTCTGCAAAATTCACCTTATTGAAGTCTTAACTCGTTTTGGCTGTCTGGATGTGTTGATCTACGTGTCTTCATCCTTTTAAGTCATTTGAAATGAGATGTAAGGATTGCCTGATTTCTGGCTGAGACAGAGTAACAATACAGTCCTTTCATTTGTTGGCTCCTGTATTTAGTTTTTACAGTTGGTTTTTTTTTTCACATTCATCGTTTAAAAGGAATTGCCAAAAGGACCGGCTCACAATCTACTTGTGCTCCTAACAGGGATATGAATCTATGTACAAATACTTCCTTCTGTTTTCTTCCCTTTTCTTGTCCAGGCTTCTGCCTCCTGACATTTTCTTTTTGATAAAGCTGCATTTCTCTGTGTCATTCAGAGACTTTCTCCTGTTGCTGCCTTGCCTTTGTGGGGTGACTTTGTGGGTCCCTTCCAGCTCAGAATATTCTGTGATTTTCTATCATCCACCCTCTCCTCCACAGCTCTGCCTTCTCATAATTCCTTCTTTTTTCCAATTTGTCAACTTCTTTTTTGTTTTTTTGGGTTTTTTTCCAGGTGCTTCATCTCCTCCCTTTCTTTATCCAGTTCTAACCTTGTGAATTTTAATTAGTTCTCTGTTTGAGATTCTTCCCTGTTTAATGTTCATCAGAGCCACTGAAGATGTGTTAAGCCAAATGAGGAGATCTTGTGGCTCTTCCTTACCCATCTGAGCCCTTCCCTGCCTTGGGTGCTGTTGCTGGGCTGTCCCTCCTGCAGGTTATGAGGGAAGCAGTAATTCCAGTGCAGGATTTGTGTTTTCTGTGCCCAGGATGAGGGCAGAGAACTCCTTGGATGCCTCAGCCTGTCATAACAAGCCAGAGCGAGCAGCACAGATATTTTAAAAAAAGAAAGTAAAAGTATGAATGAATTTCCATCCGTAGCCAGCCAGTTCCTGCTCGTTTTAACATGCCATTTTCTGTGCTCAGTTATGCTCTGAGGAAGCTTTTGCTGTTGGATATACTTTGTACTCCCTGGTGGAATTTGTGCTCTTGGAATCTGGCTGGCTGTGTTGGCAGGTTCCTGATAAGGTTTATGGCAGCTGGGGCTGAGTCTGGGGCAGAGACCAGCAGCAGTTCCAGTTTTAAATACAGCAGATCTACAAGATCCCTTAAAATATTCTGTGTTAAGGTAGAGCCTTGTGGAGCTGTGCAAGGAGGAGCAGATGGAGAATAAAGCTGTAAGATAATACATATTTACATGTGCAGCCATATGTATTAGAATTCTGTAAGAGATTCAGAAAAATTTTGAGAAATCTCTGCTTTTCCTGCCCCCAGGCACTGTGGTGGTGAGGAGTTTACCTTTCTTCCTGTTCTTTCTGGTCTCCAGCTGCAGGGAATGCAATTTATTTGGTTATTCCTGAACCTGGACTCCAGAGCATGTTTGCCTCTGGCTGCTGGGTGACTGATAAAGCCCCTTTGTAAAAAATTCATCAATCCACAAGCAGGTCCATCTCTTTTTTCCCTTTATCCTGCTGAGAAATGTGTCCTTCCTTTTTCCTTCAAGGTCATTCCCTGCATTCAGCAGATGCAATTCTTGCCTCTGGTGCTTGGGGCTTTATTTCAGAAGGAGCACAGTGATTTGCTGTGCTTACAGGTTCTGAAACCTGCAACCTGCCAAAGTGGAAAGCAGCAGAAGAATTAAAAAAATTACCAAAAACAGTGTGCAAAATGTCATTTTTTTTTCTGGGTTTGACTCACACTTGAGGCTTTCCTTTATGTGACTGAAATATTTATTTCTTTAAAACTTTCAATTTTCTTATGAGCTGATGACATTTCTTTCCTCCTGGGTTGATCTTTCTCACCACTGTGATTATTTGTGACTTTATTTTGTACTTTCATTTTTTTTCCTAGGCTCTGCTAATTAGTTGAGGACACACCGTTCTTTGCTATAACATTAAATAAGCAGAAAATTTCAGAATTTTTTGAGAAAAGTTGGTGCAGTTACTACTGCATAATATTCCATACAAAGATACCACAGAATCTGTGGTCTGGGCACGTTACCTATAATTAGGCAGGGCTTTAATGAGATGCTCACATTCTTGACAGAATTAAAATCTGGTGATGTTTTGACTGGAACTGTTTGAGGGAAGCTTGGAATGTACTTTAAAAAAAAGCTGTTGCCTACTGGGTGTGGAAATCCAAGTTCTGAGCAAAAAAAGAAGAGTTTTAGTATAAACATGGCCACAGTGTAATGATTCAGGCCTGTCTTGGCACAGTGGAATTGAAAAATGGGCCACATTCCTTCTTTTTTTATTTTTTAATCCCTGACAAAAATTAATGGATCTCCTGCTTTAGCATTTCTGAGTACCTTTCAACTGATGAAAGTTAAATAATCAAAAGATGATGATTTTTTTGTTTGCTTTTTTGTAGCAGAACTAATAGTGTAAAAAAACGCCTAGCAAAGCATTTCTCACATCAGAATGAAAAATATTTTTCCCCCTTTTTTTTTCTCTGAGGTTTGCATTTGAATGAGCTTTTTTTTTCTTAAAGCAATTCCAGCACACGCTCTGGAAGTCTGATTTTTAAGGACTTTTAGGAGAACCTGGGCTTGTTCTGTTAAGCTGTGGCTTTAGTGTGGGGTTGTCTTCCAGGACATAACAGGAGGATTTGGGTTCTGAGTGCAACCCCCTGCCAAAAGTTGCATTTTCACTTTGACTCATGCCCCGTTTTTAAGAACAAAGTCTTTAGTTAGCAGAAAGTCCTGTGGGTTTGATTTTAATTTTTTTTCTGAATTTTATCCGAGCATGGCTTTTCCTGGCCCTAACTCTTGTTTTTCACCACGATGTTAACTTGGCAGAGCTCTGGGAAACCTCAGCAGCTGCCACAAAGTCCTGTGAAGTTGCCCTTGGTGCAGATTTTTACAGGGACAATTGCAATATATATTAAAATATATGGCAGCTCTTCCTTTGATCCACTTGTTCAAACTCAAGGTGCTGCTTGGGTTTTCTTCCTTCTTCATCCCATCACTTGTGTGGTGAAGGCTTTTCCTCTTCATGCCAGATCTTCCTGGAAATCCCTATGTAGAAGGGGGATTGGAGGCGTGGGGACATCCCACAAACGTCAGGATAAGCTGTGTTGGAAAGAGGAAGAGCATTCCTCCCATTCCAGGCTCTGTCAGTGTGGCCTGGCCTGATTTCCTTTGGTGGTGTGTTGTGGAATATCCCATCAGGATCATCCAGTCCCACTCCTGGCCCTGCACAAACACCCCAAAACCTCCCTGTGCCCATCCTGAAGTCAGGCTTGGTGCTGTCACCATTCCCTGGGAGCCTGTTCAGTGCCTGACCATCCTGGGAGGGAAAAGCCTTTACCCAGTATCCCAGCCTCAGCCTTTTGTTCTCTTTAGTTTGGTGCCAAAAGGTTTTATTCTGCAGGTTTTGCTGCCTTTGCCAGCATCCCATCAGGAGACCTCAGAAACCTTGTGCCTTTTCATCCTGAAAAACGATGGGAATGGGAGTATCAAATCCTACACTGTGTAAATATTCCTTGCAGAGGAGGAAGGGGTAAAAAGAGAGGTTGTGGGTTTGTTTTGCTGGTTTTTTCCCAGAAAAGGGCCAATTATCTTGGCTGCAGAGGACTTGGTGTCCTTACTCTTCTTGTCATTCCCAGCTGGTCCTTGAGATCAGCTTCTCCTGCTCCCAGTGAACTTCTGACCCAGCTAATATCTTATCTTACACGTAATGAATTTGGTTTTCAGATGAATATGCATCTGATTTTTAATTATTTTTTTTCTTAGTAAAATCAATGACCTTGTTAAATCATCTTGATTGCTTTCTGCATATGAAAGCACACAGAAAAGGTGTTCTTTATTTTTACCTTTAAAGACTGACAGTTGAAAAAAGGCTAAAACCTTACCAAAACCGAGTTGCTCTGGTCAAATGTGTGCAGTATAAACTGGTTTATAATGGCTCAATGTGGTGCTTTTCTGACTGGTTTTTATAGTAGGTTTTAAAATTTTAATAATATTTTTCCAAAATACACAGTAGGAATATATTAATTTGGGGGCTTGTTATTGACTTTAAGCTTTTAAGTGTTGGGTTATGTTTATTTATGGAGTAAATGCAGTATTTCCAATTAAAACTTGAGGAGACAGAGGGAAAGTATTGAATTAATGGTTGTAAGTCTTGGGTTGTGTTTCTTTAGGAAGCAAATAGAATATTTCCAATTGAAACTTGAGGAGAGAGTAACTAAAAAATAATCTACTGAAATCTAGATTTTATTTTTTTTTCCTGTGTGCTACTGTAAGCGTGGAGATTCCATTCTCAGACTTTAAAAATTATTCATACCCTTCAGAGCCGTTCCTTCTAAGAGCCTTTGGAGTTATTTTAAGCGTTCCTTTCTTTGTGAGAACAGTTTGGGCCAATCCCCAGTGGCTCTGAGAAGGTTGTTCACACACTCCTCTCTCCTCCACCAAACATCCCTTTAATGGCACAGACAAAATGCTCTGGTGTCTAATTTTATGAGCAGAGCTCAGCCATGCAGAAGACTTTCGAAGATTTATGGTGGTAAAGCCACTAAGTATAGTTATTTCTAGCCAGATGCAAGCCAGTGTTAGTGGGGAAAATGTTGGCACTTATGGCCATGTTTAAATACCTACAGTCCTGAGCATAAATAAGATTTTTTTGAGGGGGCTTTGCTGTGTTTTGTTTGCATTTTTGAAGGAAAGGGGGAAAAAAAAAGGGAGGAGGCAAAAAAGCAGAGCAAGCCACAGTTTTTCTTGAGGGCATGATACTCTGAGATGAGCTCAGATCAGAAGTGCCTTTAAAGATCTTTGAATATAAGAATGAATCATAGATTTGTAGAATGGTTTTGGGTAGGAGGAATATGTTAAAACTCATCCAGTGGCACCCCTTGCCATGGGCCAGGACACCATCCACTGTCCCAGGCTGCTCCAAGTCCTGTCCAGCCTGGCCTTGGACACTTCCAGGGATCCAGGAGCAGCCACAGCTTTTCTGCCCACCCTCCCAGGGAGCAATTCCTGCCCAAAATCCCATTTAATCCTACCCTTGGGATGGCCCTGTCCTTCCCTTGTGACAGCTGGCGTCGTCTGCAAACTGGAAATTTGAGAAATCACTTAACTGTATAAAAGGTGGAATTGCTTTGCTTCTATTTCAGTGTTTGAGAGCAGCAGAGATGATGGGCTGAAGTTCTTGAAAAATGAAGTAAAATTGACCCCTATTTTTCAGTCTTTCAGCAGGGAGCAAAATGGTTGTAATCTCTTGACATAATTGGGAATTTCTGTCTTGAAACATTGCCATGTGTTAGGCTGCTGAATTTCTGTTAATGTTTGACCTGAAAATCACTGTCTTTCCATCCTAAAGCCAGGCAGAGGCAGAAAAGACAGGCTAGATTGCCTTGTGAATTAAGAAGAATATTCAGAAAATGCAATGATAGGCAGTGTTATCATATCTTGATTTCTAGCAGCTGCTTTTCATAGTCCTGGTGTGTTCCCAGCCTGGTTTTAGCCTGTCTCATCTCTAAATGTGCTTTGCTCATTTTCAGCTGTGTTGCCACTGGTGAGAAAGGGTGTAGATGGCAGTGGCTTCCCATGTTATTTTAATGTGCTTGTTGTTTATGAAGTTTTCTTTCATGTTAATTGATTTTGTGTGATTGTTTCTAATTATCTCTCTGTGATCTGAGCTGGCTTTGTAAGAGGACAAGTACATATCACTGCCTAGTAACACCTAATAAGAAAGAGGTCATGCTTTTGAATTTCCTCTTTGTCTTCTCGTTCTTCCTCTGTTCTTCTCAACTGTTCAGCCAGAATTGTGGGAAGAGAGACAGGACAGGGAACGACTGAGAGGGTCCAGCAGAGGCTACAAAGATGATGAGGGACAGGAGCACCTCACTTATGGGAAAAGGCTGAGGGAGCTGAGCTTTGAATTTCAACAACTTCATTGAACCAACTCCTGTGGCATTGGTTTAAGGTGGTAAACTTAAGGTACTTCAGTGTACCAACAATACCAGGATGCTCTTTAAAAGTAGATTTTACTCCAGGGCACACCTCAAAAGACTGTCATATCCAACCCTGGATGAAGTTACCTCACATCTGTACCTTGAAAACCTCCACAGTGGGAACTCTGTGTGTCTCTCAGGAGGTTGTTCCAGAGACTGATGCTCTCTTTCTAAAACATGGGAATTTGGGAGCAAAAGATTCAAGGCTCATGATTCGATTTCCTCTCGATCTCTGAGCAGTCCCATCTTCTCTCTGCAGTTAAAAGAACATCAGTTCTCTGTGTTGCAGACATTAGTATTTTCGGGGTGCTTGTACAGCTGGTGTCTTTGGGATTGTTAGTGGGAGTTGCAGCTATTCCTTGGATCCCACATTTCCCACCCAGTAATAGAATTTCTGCAGTTGCAGTGAGACTGGTTTGTACCTCCTTCTTAGCTCTTTTCCAAGTGCTTCAAATCAAAGCAAAAGCTCAGAATTGTAACAGTGTGGGAGGTGTTGAGTCTCTCGAATCACTATAAATAGTGGCAGACTTGGGAGGATATGGGAAGGCTTGGGAAGATTCTTTGGGAATCTCACTTTTTTCCCTCTGTGATGCACAGGCTTTCAGGGGAGCATCTGCCTAAAACCTTCTGACTTAGCTGAATGTATGCAGAGCTTGAGTGATGTGCATTCTGTTCAAATAGGTTAAAAATGCAAACAAACTTTTTCTAGACATTGTTAGTCCGTATTTGTATTAATTGATGTGAAAGCAGATTGTAGTTAATTGCTATGAGCTAATCAGCTGCACAGAAAACAAAGAAGGCCCTATATTCTAGCTTTTCAAAGCATTTGAAGCTTAGGCTTTTCTGCTGAGGAGGTGAACATAATCTTTGTGATTACAGGAGTTTTTCATTTGGAAATATGCAGAAGTTTGTTTGTAGTATCCAAGGAGTGGTTGAGGTTGCTGTTGCAGTCTGCCTGTTGTCAGCAAAAAGTGGCTGAACTTGATCAGAGGAATGAATCCTCTGTTTGTCTGTTGGGCAGACACTCAAGAAATAGTTTTAAAAACCTGTGTAAAGACTTCATTCATCCTCTAACATGTCACTGATAAAATGTCCTGTAATTCTGAGTCTGCACGTGGTTCCTGTGTGCTCTCTCTTTCAGTGAGAGGTGCTCTCTTCCTTTTCACCCCAGCGAGGAGGAGCGAGGGGAAGTTTCTTCCCCCCAAACTGAGCATGGCTGTGTGGTTATTCCTGATTTCCTGGGGAGGTTTGGACTTGTGACTGGCATTTCCTGCAGCCCAGGTTTGCTGGTCCTGCAGCCCAGGTTTGCATTTCCTGCAGCCCAGCCTTGCATTTCCTGCAGCCCAGCCTTGCTGGTCCTGCAGCCAGGGTTTGCATTTCCTGCAGCCCAGGTTTTGCTGTTCCAGCCAGCGTTTGCATTTCCTGCAGCCCAGGTTTGCTGGTCCTGCAGGGCTCTGCAGGAATGTGGCCTTTGTTCCCCAGGTTGAGGTGGTGTTCCAAACACCCTGGGCCCAGCTGATGAGTGCCTCGAGCTTTGATCTGCCCTGAGAAGTTCCTTTGAGTCGGTGGGGGTGCTTTGATGCTCTCTGCTCGCTGGCTGCCAGGTCCTTCTGCTGGAGGTGCAGTGCAGAGCTGTTGTCCAGTTGAGAGCCAAGACCTCATCTCTGCACACGTCCAAACACTTCTTTACTCCTCAGGGAGCAAATGGATCTCTGCTGGAAGAGTTTCTGTTGTAGTTGTGTTTTTTTATTTTTCTTTGGTTCTAAATTTAGCAGGTTAGCTCGATGCTGTGCTAGAGGAGGGCTGGGCCCTTTTGTTGACACAGCTCGCTGGATGTTTGAAATGCCTTTTGCCTTCTCTGCACCCAGCTGTGCTGCTGAACTGGCAGCCCAGAGGAAAGGCTGGGAGAATTGGGATTGTTCAGCCTGGAAAAGAGAAGCTTTGGGGTGAGCTAATTGCCTATCCCAGGACTTGAAAGGAGTCCATAAGAAAGATGGAGAGGGACTTGAGACGAGGGCATGGAATGCCAGGGCAAGGAGCATGACTTCAGACCACTAAAGAGCAGGGGTAGTTGGGTTTTGGGAGGCAAGTTCTTCCCTGTGAGGATGGAAAAGCCCTGGCACAGGGTGCCCAGAGAAGCTGTGGCTGCCCCTGTGTCCCTGGAAGTGTCCAAGGCCAGGTTGGATGGGGCTTGGAGCAACCTGGGAGAGTGGAAGGTGTCCCTGCCTATGGCAGAGGATGGGATTAATGATATTTCAAGTCCCTTCCCACCCAAACCATGCTGTGGGCCTCAGATTCTATGATAAACCTTTATTGAAAGCCCTGTTTTGGTTTTACTGGAGCTCAGGAAAAATGGTTTTAACTGCATTCTACTCCTATAGGTGCTTGGAGCAGGCAGTGGTGCTGCAGGTAGTAAGCAAGATTAATATTCTTAGCAGTGGCAAGAAGACAGGATGGCTCAACCCCTTTCAGTTATCTTTTCCATATCTTTTTTTGATTGGCAATAGACTGGAATTTCTCCTTTTGGGAAAAAGTTTATAAGGAATATTCATGTTCAGGGAATGACTGGAGATGGCACTTGGTGGTGCCAAGGTAGTGATCAGTCAAAACTTTGGACCCGATGAACTCAGAGGTGTTTTCCAGCCTAAATGGTTCTGTTGATTCTGACATATATCTACAGATAGATTTTAGAAATTGTGGCACATGTTTTCAGTGAGCATTTTAGTGACTTAAAAAAAAACAGTACATCTACTGTACTCTTCTAAGACAGGGTGATTGTGCTCTGAGGAAAAAAACCATTGTAGTAATTATTATTACCTGTAGAATCCATTAAAATACAGGATTTGACTTACATCAGTGTTAGTGACAATGAAACCTTGTGAAGGGCATCATTTAAAATTGAAATGCTCATATTAAGACTGTAGGGAACGAAAGGAGAGAAGTCTTTGTAATAAACCTGGGTGGCACTGTCAAGATGCCTAAAATGTGACAGATGAGTAAAGTAAGAACTCCAAGGTGGTTGTTGCCTGCTGCAAAACCTTTTGCAGATCTAGGATGAAATAAGAAGCATGAATGATGAAATGTGTCTTGGCTTCTTGCTGTTAAGCAAATGGGGATCAAAGAAACTCCTCATATTCCTGTTTTCTAAAAGCTCCTGGCAAATAGTCTGAATTATAGCATCCTAGGTTGTTTTTTTTGATAAAAGGGAAATGCCTTGGATATGATGAATCATGTTTGGGGAAGCTATAGAAAAGTACCCTTGTATTTGTCTCAATTGTATCTCTCCCTAATGCTTGCTTAGTTTCCCACTTTAAAACAAAAACTCATTAGTAATCATTTTAAATACACTTAAGCTCTGAAACCAATCCTTGTATTTGTTGTGAATGTTAATGGCATAAAGAGGGCACACTTTTATTTTGAAAAGGCTGAATGAAATGCTCACACTCACCAGCAGCTTTCTGGCGGTTCTTTGTTGTTTTCATTTTTATTCTACTGAAGGAAAAACCATTGTTTTAGCATTGTTTTGTGTCTGGGTGTCATGTTCCTCTGATCACATGTTGGACTGCTAGTACTTCTCTGAGACAAATTGCTAAAAACATTGGCTATGTTTGAGGTTGCAAGAATTCTCTATATATAGTGACAGAATTGATTTTTTTGGCTCTGTTGCTAGTGGCAACTCATCCTAATCCCAAACTGTACAGTAATGTGATTTATGGGGAGTACATTGCTCGCTAGTCAATGTTGTCTGGAATTTTTTTTCTCTGTGCATTGCTACAGGGGCACAAGGTGCAAATATTTCATGGTTTATCATAGGTTGTGTGGATCAGAACATTTAAAATTACAAATAAAATCGTAGCTCACAAATACATTTCGGAAAAAAACTGCTTTGCTGCTGTTGATAGATTTATAAAGGAGAAATTTCTCATGAATTGGGAGCTTGTGCCTGTTTAAGACCCAGTTTGCTTGTGGGTACTTTCACACCAAGAATTCTGCATATGTGTTAAGATTTTTGTTTAAATCCAAATACATTTTACCGAGCATTAAAAAGCTTCAGTTGGAAATGTTGCCGAGATCTGTACGTATCTTCGAATATGTTCTGTACGTTGCAAAGAGCACTTAAAATTGGCTTGTGCCAGTTGTGATTGACCTCTAAATGTCCTGCTTAAAATTGGGACTTCATAACACATTGTGTGGGGAAGTTTTAGGTTTGAGGAGCATCAGGTAAACTACTGTGAGTAAGCAATGCCCTTTGAAAATCCAGATGGGCTTTTTTGGAGGGGACATTTTGCAACAGTGGGAAATCATTCATGGTTGCTCATGATCATCATCAAGGTCTTTTCCCACCTGAACTGTTCTGTGTGAAAACTTGTGAAGTCAAGACGTTCAAAGTTAGACTTTCTGGCTTTTGGTTTTCAAAGCAGGAGCTTATTTATCTGCTCTCTGTGGGCATGGAAGGCAGAGTTTTTCCTCCTTTGAGTTGAGTGGGGTTAGAATAGTAGTGCCTGCAGTTGCTTGAGGGGATGGCAGGAGAATGATCTGAGTACTGGAAATTGTGTGTGAAAACTGGACTAAAAAAAATTGTAGATGGATGCTGGCAGGACAGGGAGGAGACTTCTTTTGTCACAAAGATATTATGTCCAGCTTTGATTCCTTGATTATATAGCTTGCTGTATCATATTGGTTGAAATATTTTCAGCTTTAATACATCCGTTTATGTTAAGGAGAATTTTCCTTCTGTGTACTTTTGTCTTAGTTGAGGATAAGGGAAGATTTAAAGGGTAAACAAATGGTAGAGAAGCTGTCAGAGCTGATTAGTTTTAGGTGTGAAATGAGCAGGCTTTTAATTGCAGGGCAGAGATACAGAATCCAGTGCAGTTGTGAGTTACTGTAAATCCTCAGTGTAGCAGAAGGATGGAGCAGGGCTCCTCTGGGTGGTAAAATGTTCTGTAGTAGCTGAATCAACAAGAGATTACTGTGTGCTTGGCTATAAAAGGGATGGTATATTGTAGCTCCTGTTTGCTGGTAAAAAATCGTGAGATGCATTGTAGAAGGGAATTTGTAAAGGAGAGAAGAGCTCTGCTGTACAGGATGTTTGAGCTGCCAGTGACTCCCTTTCTGCAGGAATTCATGAAGCTCTGTTTGGAAGAGCTATTTAAAGAGGAGACAGTACAGAGTATATACATTAAAGTCAAGTTTAAAACAAGGCCACTCTTTTATTTCTTTTGTGCTTGCCAGAGTGCACTGAGGTAAGCAGAAAGTGAGGCTGGCTTGCCAGCGAGCTGCAGGAAGGAGAGCTGAATTCCTTGACTCAGCAAGCAAGGAGTTTCCTGATGTTACAAATGTTTGTGTTTCACGGGTTGTACCGATGCCCTTCGCACGTCTGCTGAGATCAGGCAGGGCTCAAGCGGCTCCACAAGCAGGAAATGTCACTGGCTCCTGCGCTGGGTCACGGAGCCCTGTGCGGGCAGGAATTGAGGCTGTCGGTGGCCTGAGGGTGGTTTGGGGTTTGTCCTGCTGCCTCGGGTGCCATCACAGCCCGTGGGACCTCGGCCTGCCCAGCAGGGCTCTTGTTGGAGACCTTGGCCTGGAGGCCGTGGGATGTCTGTGGTGTCAGGCTCCAGAGGAGAGGCTGCTGGTGGGGATCCTGCCCAGCCTGGTGGTGCCTTGGGCTCCTGTGAGCACAGACTGCCTGTGACGGGAGCGAATTCAGAGTCTCCTGGGGAGCAGCAGGACGGATGGGTCCAGCTTAGTTTCCCTGAGGAGAACCTCCAGGGAGATGAGGAGCAGCCCGTCCCCCTGTGTGGGAAGGTCAGGAATTGCAGCAGGAGCATGGCTGAGCAGGGAAAGCACCTGAGGTGGGTGGGCAGTAAGGCAGAACTATGAAAACTTTGCTCAGGAACAGTATCAGTGACACCTCCAGCTGGTCACGGGCACGAGGAAGGAAGGAGGGATGCTCTGGGAATGGCAGCAAGGCAGCTACTGATGGGCTCTAGGGAAGGGTCTGCACTACTCAGCAGTTTTATTTCCCCCACTCAACCTTTTCTTGCCCTTTATTGATGTCTAGGAAAACCTAAACATGTAATCTGGAAAGAAGAGCCATTTCTCTGATATAGATATATGCTATCAGCAAGAGCTGGGAGAAGAATTCCACGTGTGCATCTCTGTGCTGAAGGGCATGGATGTGATGTAATGTGGGAGGCAGCAAGTTTAACTGGAGACCAGGCAAATAAAGCCAGCCCAAAATCCAAGCAGCAAAACGATGTTTGAACAGTGCAGTTGAATTCCCAACACAGCACAGTAACTTCTTGTGGAGTTTATTTAATAGGTGGTGCAAAGTCTTCAGCAGGAAAGGCAATAGTGGCAGTGCTGATATTATTCAAACCTGGCATGGAACTTTTGTTCTTTGATAAAAGTGCTGCTGAATGCTGCCTATTTCTAAGCAATAACATAAACCTGGCAGGTGACAGCATGCATATGAAAGAGTCATCTTTCTAGGAAGGGATCTGTTTCATTCAGGTGATATAAAACCATTGAACAAAAGAGAGTTTGTAATTTTTAGGACCAAACATAAAGGTTGTGCTTTGCTGTAATGTGACCTCTGGTGATTTTTTTTCCTGGAATGGCTGAAAAGGAGCCTAAAGTATTCTGTGAAAGTGGAGACTCTGGTTTTTAAATGAAACAGAAGTGACTTTCTCCTTGTTTACAAACTTCTTAATTTCTTCAGTTGCCTTTTTGCAAGAGCAAAGGCATGAGATGAACTCTTAGAGTCAGCACTGGTTTTACTGAAATTTGGGGATGTTTAAATCAAAATACAGTACAAAAAAAATAAATACAGTTAGCCAGAAAGTGATTTGAGACACCTGGATTCCCTGGTGAGTTGTCTTTGCTGATGATTTCATTGTGGTCTGACAGTACAGAGAGTTGAATAAAGGAGGTAATTCTTTTACATGAAGTGATTAGGGTGAAACTTTGCTTGCCAGGCTTTGTCAGAGGTGAAATTTTTGATGTATAAATAAAAAATATCATTCGTGGAGTTCAGGGATCAGTGTTGGAGGAGTCTTGCTGGGAAAAGGGAAAGCCAGGCTACAAAAATCTCTGAATTTGGAGTCTTGGGTACTTTGTGACAAGGTGGACAAGGGGGAAATGGATTTGGACTAAAAAGAGAGTAGGTTTAGATTAAATATTAGCAGGAAGGGTATTAAGAGGAATTCCTTGTGAGGGTGGGCAGGCCCTGGCACAGGTGCCCAGAGCAGCTGTGGCTGCCCCTGGATCCCTGGCAGTGCCCAAGGCCAGGCTGGACACTGGGACTGGAGCAGCCTGGGGTAGTGGAAGGTGTCCCTGCCCATGATGGGATGGGGAATGGGATGTTCTGTAAGGTCCCCTCTGACCATAACCATTCTGTGAAGTATGTTTCAGATTTTAATAACCATGCTTTCTGCAGCCTGTGTACAGATAACTTCAGAAATAGTGGTGTTCTGAAAAATAATTTACCCTTCAGCTGCTCAGAATTTTATGCAAATCTTCTAAAACATTTCTGTAGTTGTAATTCTGTTTAGTAAAGAGAAAAACCACCAAGAGGAGCTTATTACATGCAGTGTTTGAGAGTCTTGTGGTGATGAATAATTCTTGTAGATTCATTATTGCTCCAGGTATGTTGTCTTTGTCTCTGCTGGACACGGGGAGGGAATATTAATGCAGTGTGTCCCTGCATCCACTGGTGTTCCTGGAGTCCCTCATTAGCCATGCAGCTGCTGCTGTGTTATCTTATCTCAGCATTTATTGCCAACCTCTGCCCTGAATGGAGCCACAAGAATGATTTGTTGGCTGGAGTATTTGTGTTTCAGTTGTGCCTTTGTTAGTGACACCCCTGTCCTTAAATTAAAAACCAGGTAATGGCAGTTGTTTGTTGTACAGTGTTGATTTATTATGGTGCATTTTTCATGTTGCTGGGGGAAAGTGAGAGGAGGCATCCACTTTAAAGTACTGAATTAAACCAGATGAGGATGTTAGCATTCCTTAACCTGTTTTCCTTCAAGGAGAGGCAAAATGTTTTGGCCCATTCCTTCCTCCTCAGTATTTCAGGATTGCTCTCCTTTGGATTTTGTGGTGGGAGCTGGCATTCCAAAGGGTATTTTAATTCAGTGCCATGGTCTGGGAAAGGAGAGGGAACAGCCTCAGGCTGGGCCAGGTTGGACATCAGCAGGAATTTCTTCATGGAGATGATTGTCAAGCATTGGCAGGGACTGCCCAGGGAGGTTTGGAGTCCCCATCCCTGGAGGTGTCCAAGGAGCTCTTGGATGTGGCACTGAGTGCTCTGAGCTGGGGACAAGGTGGGGCTTGGGCACAGCTTGGACTTAGTGATCCCTGGAGGTTTTATCCAACATTAATGATTCTGTGACTTGGCAAGATAAATGCCATCATTTTGAACATCCCTTCTTTTCATCTTCCCCCAGATTTTATTGCTGAGCACGATGCTGTGTGGTCTGGGGTCATTTGGGGTCATCTGTCCTGACTGGGTCCCATCCCAATTTCTTACACACTCACAGCCTACTCACTAATGGGAACAGTTTCCCCAGAAAAGCTGTGGCTGCCCCTGGATCCCTGGAAGTGCCCAAGGCCAGGCTGAGATAGTGGAAGGTGTCCCTGCCCATGGCAGGGGCTGGAACAAGATTATTATTAAGGTCCCTCCTGCCCCAAGCCATTCTGTGGTGTGAGGAGCAGGAAAGGCTTTGAGCTGTGTAAGCACTGCTCAGCAGTAACAGGAACATCCCTGAGTTATCTGTGCCCAGAACTTTGTGTTCTCAGCACAAATGCCAGGCACATCCCAGCTTCTGTGCAGAAAATTAACTCCATCCCAGCCAAGCCCAGCACTGGGAGTGGGAGCTGTCCAGTGGCACTGGGCATGGCAGGTGTGGCTGCAGGACTTGGAGCTCTCTGGGACTCCAGAGGTGCAGTGGGACAGTCACCTGTCACCTTGGAAAGGTCATGGCAGTCGGGAGAGGACTGCAGAAAGGCAAATGCTGGACCCATTTTCAAAGAGCACTGGAAGGAGGATCTGGGGAACAGCAGCTGCTCATCTTTACCTTAATTCCTAAGAAAATTACACAGCAAAACCTCCTGGAAATCATTTCTGAGGCTTTTCTTCCATTCCTTGAAGGGGCACAAAGGTGATTTGGAGCAGCCAGCAGGGACTCCCAAGGGCAGAGGGTGCTTGATTGCCTTTTGAGCTGGCAGTGCATGTGTTGTACGTGGTGGCTCCAGTGAGACCTTTGACACAGTCCTGTGGCACCTTTACAGCCACTCTGGGGACACATGGACTGATAGCTGGTGGAAAGTTGGCTGGGCTGCCCAGATCTCAGTGGTGGGGAGCAGTGCCAGATGCTGCTGGCAGCTGGGAATCCCTCAGAGGTCAGTGCTGCTCCCTGACTTCAGTCACAGCCTGGGCGGTGGGATGGGGCTTTGGGCAAGCTGCAGGAGCCTGTTGGAGAGAACATTGATAGGCTGGAGGCAGGGCTGTGTCCAGGGTGACCCTGGGCCTGGGTGATGGGCTGGCAGGAGCCTCTGGAAGGTCAACAAAGGCAGATGCCAAGTTCAGGCATTCCAGCCCTGAGCAGCAGGCCAGGCTGGCACTCCAGGCTGGAATTTCAATGCCATCCTGGACAGAAACACTTCACTGCATGTCTTTGCTGTTCAAGAGATTGGTTAGCAGTGATTTGCAGACAGTAATTCCTAAATATCATCTTTATCCTGCCAGCAGCAATGCAATATACTTATTTATTCCCTTTGCCACACTAAAAATAATTCAGAACCATTTCAAGTCTGGGATGGTTTGAAACGAGGACAAGAAAGAATAAATACAAAGAAATTCAACAATATTTGGGGTTGATTCAAGGTGATGGAGTGGTTTTTGTCACTGGGACAAAACCAGCTGCTCCCCTTTTTCTTGTTTTTTTTCTTTTCTTCTTTATGATGAGACCTGTCTTCATGTTTTTATGGAGTATTTTGGAGTGAGTATATACTTAAAAAAAACCAGGATAGTATTAGTTTGGACATGATTGCACACTGAGTGTGTGTGCTCCCAAGCACAAGTGGTAAAGTCATAATTTTCCACTGGCGTGTGTTCTAGCTGTCAGGAATTATCCACGATCTACTTTCTGGGAAGCTGGAAATTTTTGGGTATTTCAAAATTCACTGATTCATCTTCTCGAGTGTTGGTGGATTGAGTCAGGTTTAACACAGCTGCAATGTGCTCTACAATTCTTAGGGAGATTTACTTCAGGACTCTTTAATGGGGTGAATTCATTTCAGGTCAAGGTCAGTCAAAAGGTGCATTTCTTTAGCCTAATATTTTTGAGTGTGATACTAGTTTATCCTTTTTCTGAGGCTTTGTGTTAATTGTAAGGATTTTAAAAATTCATTAAAATTTCCAAATGATTTGTCTGAATGTTCATAGCCAAAAAAAACCCCACAAACACAAACTGCTGGTGTCAGGTGAGCTGTGTGAATTTTCCAGTTAATACTTTGGATTTTTGATCATTATCATCATCGTGCACTAAAAGTTGTTCCAAATGGGATTCAGGCCTTGCCTGGCTCCTTGTTGAATTTCTCAGCCTTTGAATAGAGATACATTCAATACTGTTGCAAATTTAGCCTCTTCTTTTATTCAAGAGCCCTGAACATGAAGTGTGTGTTTACGTTTTTGCATAGCTCTGCATGGAATTAAATTTTTATACAGCAGCTAATTCACTTTCTGGTTTTCAGGGTGTCACTGGGTTTAACTTTCTGCTGTGCAACCTGTGACTTTGATCTCCAGATTTGTACAACTGCACAATACTGGCAGTTGTGACATTGTCTTATGAAACACTAATGCATATTTTAATGTTCTTTTATTGATTTTTCATGAAGGTGTGAGCTTTACACATTTCCAGCCCAAGTGGACATCCATGAAATAATTAAGCCCATCTGTTTCTCCTGTTTCCCTGTAGGAAAACTTAATGAAATATGATTCTCCACTGACCTGACTCTTGAATTCACATTGTTATGCTCTTCTACAATGGGAATATAAAAGGATACCTCAATATTTCGTAGCATCTGTTACCTTTAATGGATATGAGAGATGGAAATACATGCCAGTAGTTGAAATTTGGGGCTGGGAATTTGCAGTGAGAACTCAGCACTAGAGAAAGTGGCATTAGCAAAGTGGGAATGGCAGGAAGAGAAATTTTCTTTCTCCTGCTCTCTTAGAATTCCCTGGTCTCACAGAGCCTGAGCAAAAATTGGGAAAAGGGAACAAATACGTTGCATTAACAATTGCATTGACAAGATAGAGAAGATATTTAGGAATTACTCTCCACAAGCTAAGATGCCTTTTTGAGGAATGCAATTCTGGGGTTTCCCACACTTAGTTAATGGTTACTCTGAGAAAAAGATGTGCCTAGTTTAAAAAAAACCACTAAATAATGTTCCTGCTTTTTTGCAGACTCACTAATTCACATATTAAAAAGTTACCAGTAGCTAGAGAACATTTTATTACTTCACAGAAAGAAATGTTTCCTTATATGAATGGATTTGAAAGTCCATCCTGAAGGACAGTAAGGTTAAGACTATCCCAGCTTTGCACATAAAATCTGGATACACACGTCAAAGTTTTCACACTGCCCAAGTTAAGGAACTATGATGCATTTATTAGTCAGACTTCTCTTTTCCCCTGCTCGAAATAATTTTCTCCTGGGAAATGTGTTGACTTCAGTCTCCTCTTTCATCATGTTTAGTAATGCATTCATAGTTGTCATAGAAGGGCTGCTGTATAAACTGTCCCAAGGTTGAAAGCATCTTTGTGTTGGAGCAGGGGAGGGAAGAGCAGTCCCAAAGCCACAGGGAGCACTGGCTCCAAGGAATGTGGCTGATCCCCACAACCTTTCCGTGCTGGACCATTCTCTTCAGAAAAACAAATTTAAACACTGCCAACACACAGCTTCATACCCAGGTCTGGTGTAATTCAGCCCTGATTCTGTGTTTTGAAATGCAGTTAGCTGAGAATTGGAAAATAACTTCGTTTGCCTAAAGTATTCTTAGCTTTATGTTCCAAAGACTGTCGCTTGTTTCCTTCCACCCTTTCAATACTGATAACACATTGCAGTTATTCCTGGGAGTTGTTTGTGCAGTCCTTTATACTTCTGATAGAAAACTGAGTCTTTTCAAAGGGGTTTCTAGGTGTTTGCTAAACTGACTGGGATATTGGATTTTGGAACAGATCTGGAAAAAAAACGTTATAATATCAGCTGGAATACTTGGAATGCTTTGCAAAAGCAATTCATTCACAGGCATCTCAGCCAACTTCACTTGTTGCTGTGGAGGTGTTTCATATGGGAGCACACGGCCCTTGGAACCCACCTGGGCTGCACCAGGGGGATTTGGGAGGTTTGACTGTGGGGGCTGGAGCATGGCCAGATCTTTTGGGCTGTATTGGTCTGGGAAGAATTCTAAGCCATCATGATGCATTTAAACTTTGGTTTTACATCCTGTTGGCTAAGCTGAACCTGCAGCCTGTGGATACTCTTCATGGATGATATGGAGTAGACAGGAATAAAAGGAGCATGTCCAGAGCTCCTTTTTATTGAGTTAACTCTAATTAGAGGATGTTCCTGAGGTGTGGGTTTTTTTATTGGCATGTCACCAGAATTATTGTGTAACTAATTTAAATATAATTAGATTTTTTTTTGCCTGTGGTGCAGCTTAAAGAAAATAACTCTGCTCAAAATAAGTCTGAAGAAAATTAAGTAAGTCTGTCTAGAAACATAAAGCCAAATGCTGTTCTCTGCTCCCAAATTCCTCCTGTGGCTGTGCTGCTGGAAAGCTGACGAGCTTTTCCTGAAGAAAATGCTATTTATGCCTGGGAACTGAGTAGTCCTGGGAGCTGAGCTTGCCCAATAAAACTTGGAAATTCAGCCATCACATATATGAAGTCCACACACGGTCGTTGCTGGGCTACTGATGTGCATTTGTCAAACCATTTCCCTTTTTTGTTGCTTTTTCACTCTGCAGACTGCCGAGCAGAAGGTCCTTTTAAAGTAAATTGTGGAATTTGTAGAGTTTTGCTCTCTGTGTTAATGGATTTTGACTGAATTATTGAATTTGGAGGTTTTGCTTAATATTCTAATGGAATTTCTTTGCTGTTCTTTCAGAGCATTCAGTCAGAAAAGAGCTGCAATTGAGAAAGAATATGCACAGGTAAGTTCTGGAATAATTTTGATGGCTGTGGCATTGTTCTGTTGGGATAATTTGTAAATGAGCAAATTACTATGGTGTATGTTTTTTTAATCTATCTTTTCCCTAAGTTACTTACTATGAAAATGTCTTGAAGTTCTGAATCATTTTGGTCTATGCAGGACTTAGGCCCATTCTGTATTTTCATGTATTTTGCCTTGAGGAAGTTCTCGAGTACAGAAAACATTTTTAACATTTTTTTCCCCAATTGTTATAAAATCAAACTCTGTGTGGTTTTCTCAGAAGTCAGTGTGAAACTTGAGTGAAAGGTAAAATCAGGTCAATTAGAGGGAGAGGAAATGTTCTGGCTTACTCGATCCAAAATAAATTTAAATTCACATTCTTCAGTGAGAGCAGCTTCCCATTCATCTGAAATAAAAGCGGATTTGGCTTCATGCTTGTGATAGGGAGTGGAATGAATTTTGATTTGTTTGTGAGAAAAGAGGGAGGATTGCTTTTTCTCCCCTGGTCCAAAATTAGAAAGCATCTAATAAGGGGCAGCTGCCTGTTTAATTTACAGTAAAGGCTCTTGGAGCTTAAGTCCAAGTACAACAGATTAAAAATACATTAATTTATTTTAAAATAGATTAAAGGTAGAATAAAATCCAAGGGAGCATGCCATAAATCCAACTGGAGATGTGCCTGACGTGCAGTGTGAGAGCACAAGCTGTCACTAGCTGCTTCCAAGTGCAGTTTGTAGGATGTCATGTTGGACATCCTGCCAGTCCTCAGTGCTGCATCACCCCCAAGTACACACAGCAGACCTGTTCTGGGGCTGGACTTCACTGCCCCTGGGAGTGATTCCCGTGCCTGGGATGGATGGGTTTCTAGTGCTGGATTTTCTGCATGTCTTCTCAGCCTGAAACTCACCTGAGAACCCTTCCTCAGTCACGTGGAATCTGTGCTGAATGAAGCCCACTCACTGACAACAGTGCCATAAGTTATTGGTGCTCTCATTCTTTCTCCAGATATGAATTTACCTTGGCAAGTAGCAATTTCATTGGCAGCTGAACTAAATTTGATTAAATACCTGAGTTTTTCAATGAAAACTGTGGTTAAAAATATGTATTCTTGAGTGGTTTTTTAACTGATGTAGAAAATTTAACACCAGTTCCTAAACATTTATCCATTAGACACTGGGAATGTCTTTCAGGTGCAGAGACACAACAGTCACTGCATTTAGGGAATAGTGTTGATAAGCTGGAAAAATAATTACACTCTGCACTTTGGAAGGCTCAGACTTAACAACTGAGGCTTTCAGCTCCTTGGATTTAAACCCCCCCACCCCCAGCTTTGCAGCAATGCAGCTGCAGCATTTGAGATTCACTGAATGGCTGTTTATGTGAATGAAGTCTTGTGGGATCACTTCCTTGGATTGCTGATAAGTGCACAGCTCCAAAACAATGCTGGATGCTTCTTCCAGGGCCTCTGAAAGGATTTCTGTTTTGGAGGTGGTAATAAAATTTCACATAAAGACTTCAGGGGAGAGAAGTTGTGCTCCAAATAAATGGGAAGCCACATTCATCAGCAGTGGGATATTCCTTTTAAACCAGTTATAAAGGGAGCTGGAAATGCTCAGTAGTTTATGAAGCTAGATTTCTAAACCTTTTCACAGATTCTCTCCAAATGGCTCTTGTCACCTTAGGGAATTTGGAATATTCTGACATCTGACTTTTTTTTGGCAAGTTAGAAGCAGTGGAAGGGTGGCCAGTGAAAATAAGTTTCCCAGAACTGAAGGCTTTGTTGGTTTAAAAAAAATGGTAGGTTGGTGCCCTGTACTTGAGTGCCAAGTTTCTAAACACAGAGTGCTTTTGTTGGGAGCAGGAGAACCTGTCCAAAGGCAAGTGAAACACCCCAGCCCAGTGTTTATAACTTGCCCCTAATTACATGGTAAGTGGTGCAAATGTATGTGATGAATTACAGGACCTGGATTTCAATTTCCCTCCTCTTATTTTGTCCAGGTTTTTTTGTGTTGTGTTTTCACCCCGTCGTACCTGTTGCCTTTGAAGGTTTTTGGAGCTATTTTTTGCTTATTGTCCATCTCCAGTTAGTTCCTCCCTGGCTTTTCTAGGCTGTGCCATGGTGTAAATGGGAGAAGGATCCAGTGTATCAGCAATTCTGCAGTTTTCTAGATCAGTTGGAATTCTGCACTCAGCTCTTCCACTTGTATTTTTGGTCCTGCATTATTTAATATATGCTTGGAGGCTCACCTTAATATTCAGAAATGAGAGCTCAGAAAGGTTCTCATTTCCCACTAACAGTATGCCTGCTAATAGCATTTAAATTGCAATTTTATATTGTTATTATTAGCTATTCTCCATGATTAATAAGCTACCTGAAATCAGTGGCTGAGAATACTCTTATGGTGAAAGAACAGTTTACTGAATTTGTGCTTTTGCTGCTACCTACAAAAAACTGTTTTACCCAGCATGCTAAATAGGTGAAATGTTGTTTTTTGGGGGCTTTTCTTGAGTCATAAACACGTCTCTGCTGCAGTTACTATTATTTCACACTTTTAACTCAAGAGACCAGTCTCTCACAGTCTGGGAACACACAGGTGACCTTCCTTGTCATGTTTTGGTTTTGCTTGATGTTTCATTATCATTGTTTCAGAGTAAAACGTGACTCCAGGCAATCACCATAGCCTGGCCCCCTGGAATTTGCAAGTAACCTCAAGGAGGTTGAGTTTCCCTGCATGCTAATGAGTTTCTAATTGTAGTACCTCAGCTAAAGGCACTGATGTACAAAAAAGGTGGGAGAGCCCACTCCCTGAGCTACATTTCAAATGAGTGTCTGTTCAGGTTTGGGTTTTTTTTTAAAGAGACAGTAATTGTTAGGATTTTTTATGTTTCCTAGAGGTCAAATTAACATTGAAGAGCTGTGGGTGCTCAGTAAAACCAGCTTATCTGTCATCAGGAGGGGAGAGGGCACTCGGTGTTGATTGCTGTGTCTGTGGCACTGAGAAACTTCATGCATTTAAAGCATTTTCAAAGGTGAAGAAAAGTAAAGTTAAATGTAGTTTGTAGCCACCAGTGCCATTGGCAGCTCCTCACACCCATGGCAGTGGTCAGGAGAGAAGCCTTAAATAAGATGAAATGGATGTGAGAGGGAAAAGCAGCTGGAGGTGGAGTGAGAGGAGCAGGAAAGGTGGGGAGGTGGATGTAAGCAGACACCAAGGTCACCTGTACCCATTTCCCTCACCCTGTGTCTCACCAGACCTAGAAAACACTCATTTCAAGAATCAGAATATATGCATTAATATTTCCTAAAAAATTACAATATTCCTATGCCAGTTTTTGTCTGTATAATGTGTGCATGTGTATACATAGTAACAAATATATGTAACATGGTTTATTTTATATTTTTATATATATATTTTATATATAATTTTATGTATATATTTGCCAGAATGTACTGGTTTTCCATTGTTTAAAATCAAAACAGAAGCTGACCATTTCTTTTGCCATGTTGTGACAAGGGTGCCAAGCTGCCCAGTGGCCTTTTGAACAATTTTTCAGAGGATTAAAATTTCAAGGGTTAAAATCATCATGTCTCAGTAACTTCTGCCATGGTTCATTTTTTTCCTTTGCTGTTCTTTGTCATGTATTCCAACACTTTGTGAAAATTAACTGATGTAACTTTATCATGTGGAGACTGGAAAGGTGATGGTATTTCCCTCGTAAGGGATGAGAGAAATCAAATTAATTTCAGCCAAAATAACACAGGTCTCTGACAGAATGGAAACCAAACTCTTTTGAAACTACACTGATTTATTGCAACGTTTCAGTGGTGACTGTAGGAGCAGGAGGATGGCAGACACTGCACAGGAGAACAGCTGGGAGGTTTGGGAATGGTGTGGGGAGCTCTGTACATAGAGCTCTGTCAGCATGGAACTCCAATCACCTGGGTTCATTCCTAAATCCCACCCGGAAAAACAGCTGCAGCATGGCAAACAGCCTTCCAACAGGCTTGGAATACAAAAAAAATATATATATATTCCAGAGTGAAGCAAAGTCTTTCCTCTGCCTCCAAGCTCTGGAGCCCCTGGAGCAGCAGGAAAAAATAACTTGAGGTACCTGCCCTGCAAACCCAGCAAGCAGCTTTCCATGAGATCATTCCCTGCAGTCTGGGCAGAGTGGGTTGGAGGTTTGAATCCCAAAGGATGCAGGAGGTTGCTGTGGGAGAGCAGGAAGAGATTGTGGATTTAAAGGGTGGGTCCCCGACTTGGGGACAAACAAGGAGCAGCCGTGGCTTGCCTGCTCAGAAGCTGTTTTGTTAACAGATGAACTGAAGTTACTTGTTTCTTCCTGTGAGGATGATTTTAGAGTTACTGCAGTGCTAAACCTCCCTCTAGAGTATTTCTGGATTATTTAAAACATTAGTCTTTGTTTTGTTTTATGGTGAGATCGATGACTTTTGTAATCAAGCAGTAATGTAAAAGAACCTGGGAAATTTGTGTGTGTATGGAAGATGTATTTTGAAGACTTAGGGCACTTCATCTTTTAGGGAATTAGGATCTTTGACTTCTGTACTCCAAATCCTGTGAGGAGAGTTTAGTTTGTAATTAGCCCATATGCAGAAACTAGGTTGGTTTTTCTTTTAGGTCAGGCTTATCTTTAGAAGGAATTTAGCTGTCATTCCATGATTTCTCTGCAGAGAAACTTTCACTTGTAGTACATGAGTGGATTAGGTTGAAATTTCTGTCCTGGGTATCCTGAGCTGGATGGCTGCTGTACAGCAATTAATTTGACAGACAGCAAATTGCTTTGATACCCATCAAAGGGTATTAATTATATTTTCAAACTTTCTGTAGGAAACACTAGGAAAAACTCAAAGTGAAATCTTCTTCCAGGAATGAACTCATTGTCTGTAACTGTTGGTTTTATCACTGAGTCTATTATAAAAGACAGACAAAATTTTCCAAAACCAACCAGCCAAACAAGCCAGTCTGTATGTAGTGACCCTGGAGGCTTGAGGTGCTTCATGTGTACTGCCTAAAAATGTGAATTTTGAGGTACCTTCTTTCTGTTTTATTGGTAGTATTGCTGACCATTTTAGCAGGCATTCAGTGTTGGTTTAATTGAATATGAAAATCATGGTTTTGTCCACCAGCACTAGGGAATGTTCTCCTCCCAGCTCAGAGTGTGGAGAAGACTTTGTGCTGGACTTTATCCAGGTTCCTTTTTTCCCCAGTAGTAGCTGTGTGACTGTGGCACCTCTTTCTCTTAGCAGGGTCCATTTCTTACCTGTACAGAGAGAACAGCTACTGAAATCCTGTGATCCAAGGTCTGACTTGAGTATTCCACCTTTCCTGTTGTAGGAATTTCTGTAGGAGAAGGCAGCAGAAGTTTTGTGTGTAACTTTATTTATCCCTGAAGCTTGGTTGGCACATCTTCTTGGGGGAGGAGGAAAAGCTGTAACCAAGAAACCTTTGGATCCAATAGCAAAAATGCCAGAGCCACTCAGGCCTATTCCTGCACTGAGTGATGTTCCCCCACGGATCATTTAGGGCTGCAAGGCTCCTCTTTTTCCTTCCTTTGGAATCTTGCTGTGGTTGATCCATTTCAGGCAGGTTTGCTTGTAAACAAACTGTGCTGCTTTCCGTGGGCTTCCTCCTGCTCTGTGGTGGACCCTGGAGAGCAGGGAGGGTGTGGAGCCTTCAGGAGGAGCTGATGCTTGCCTGGAGATGGGGTCTTTGGTTGGCACCCAGGAATTGATCCCCCTGGATCCCTGGAGGTGTCCAAGCCAGCTTGGATGGGACTTGGGGCAACCTGGGATAGTGGAAGGTGTCCCTGCCCATGGCAGAGGGTGAATGGGATGATCTTCCAGGTCCCTCCCAACCCAAGCCATTCTGGGATTCTGTGATTTAATTTAGGATATTTCTTTAGGATAATCACTGGCATTTTCTAAATGAGTTTGGATTCATTAAGTAAAAAAACCTCAGAGTAAGACCTGTGTTTCAACCTGGGTTATGAGCAATCACTTACTTTGTTCCTTGCCATATGCTGGAAAAATCTCATGTTTAATGTGGAATGCCTGTGATTTCAAAATCACCTGGAGCCTGGACTGTTTTGTTAGCTTGTTTTCAATCTCAGCACGATTAACTTTCTGTTTTTTGGGAGAGGACCCATAGCACTTCCGAGTCACTGCTTGGCGTGGAGATCATGCATATTGATGGCCTGGTTTGGTCCTTTCAGCCGTGGTGGTGCACAATACACCAGCAGAACTTGCTGCTTCCACAAGGAAAACACCTGCCTGGAGTACCTTTGGATTCTGTTCTCCATTCAAAGCACCGGGATATCCATAAGCAGGGCAGGAAAATGAAGTGTAGGACTCTGGGGCTATTCAGGCCATTCTTCCCAACAAAGCATGGAGAATCAGTGGCTGTGAGGGCCACAAAGGCTGATCTGCACCATTTCATAAATGGTTAGGAGCACTATTGTGAATTTTAGAATGACTTGTAGAGACAAGTTTGACAAATCAGGTGTTATAATGGGATTATTGATACTATTCTGCACTTGTCACAGTTCAACCTCTCAGTGCACGTTTTCCTTTTCACCCCCAAACAAGAAGCTCTTTAGAATTCTCTATATTAAATGTCCCTTTAACATTTAATATAATATACTTTGCCTGCAACAAAGACTGTGGGTCTATGAGTGACATTCCACAAACAATATTATCGTTGACCTTCTCTTTTTATGTAGATTTTGCATTCAGTTGTTCTTGTACTTTTCTGTCTCCAAGAAACATGTCAGAACTTAAAGTGGGGGGTGAAAAGTGGGATATCTGATTTTTGGTCTTGTCTCACTGGTTGTTCTGTTAGAAGAAAAATGAAAATGTCCTATACTGCAGTATTAGTCCATTTAAAAAGATTTTTAACAGGCAGCCTTTTAAAAATGCTAAGCTATCTGCTACAGTTTTTATGGAATTCTTTAGGTTAAAATAATATTTCTCTAAGAACAGAGGAGGACTGTCAGCTTCTATTTTCAGTGAAAACATCTAGTTCCTTATAAAGGGGCTGCTAAGCTTAGAATGACTCTATTCCTACAAAGGAAGCCCTTCATGAAGAAACCCCATTTTTTGCTGAACTGATGCAGGCAAGTTTCTCTGAGCCTGCTTTTAGCTGTTATTTTTCTTTCCGATTACTGCGCTCAGAAGCACCCAGCGCCTGCAATTTGGGTCCTTGTAAGTGGTTCTGTTTGCAGATGAAAAACTTTATTCTTCAGAGCTCCTTGCTTGGCCACCAGTGAGGCAGGCAGGGGATCCTGCAGCCTGTGGAGTTAGCTGTGAGTTGCTTCTGTGGGTTTTCTCTTCTGCCTCACTTCTTCCCTAACACATTCAACCCAGTCATCCTTCCCAGCAGCTGCTTTTCTTTTTCCTGGGATTTAAGAGGGCAGGCGAGTCACAACTCAAGGATTTCAAAATATGCACAGTGGAAACTTGGGGCCCTGAAGCAGCAGCAGCGCTGAGTCATGAGTCTGTGCCAGCCATGCCCTGCCAAGGCTGCTCCACCTCTCTTTGGGTTCCTTTTCCATGGCTTTCCTTATATCTTGTCCTGGCAGTACAATACTTTCATTTCCTAGCTTTCCACACCTCACACACTTCTCACATTCATCTCAGAGTTCTTTGGGTGGAGGAGATTCCTGGAGGTTGCCTGTTCCAACCTCCTTAACAAACCTGTAGTTTGGTGAGGTCCTTAGCCCTTTTAAACTTGGAAAACCTTTAAGCATCTTGGTTCCCAAACTGCATCCCTGAGGAAAAACGGGTCTTTGTCCTCAGGGCTGTTTGAAGCCCAGGCCCTGCCTGAGCCACCTCCTTGGCTGTTTTCCCCACTCCATTTTCCCAGTCCCCTGGTAATGGTGGTGCCATGTTCTCCTCCCAGTTTTTGGGTTGGTTCAGTTCCTCAGGAAATGCCCTCTGGTTTGCAGCCCACTGCTGGGCATGGCTGTGCAGGGATCTACAAGCAGTCAGTATGCCCAGGAATGCTCTGGATGTGGCTTTGGGGGTGTTTGTTTGGGCATTTTTAAATCCCTAAAGCTTCTGGGTAAGAAGGCAAATATTTGTTGCATGAACATCATCCATCATCCCTTCCTTGTATTTTCTAGCAGGCCATAAACAAGTCAAAAGCTGTTTATCTCTTAACTTTCTTTTGCCTTTATTTGCACTTCTGCACCTTCTCTGTTAGTCCTGCATTTGTTCTGGAGCCATCAATTGAAAAAAACCTCCTTTGTATCCCACATAACTCTGCCTCTTTACCTAATAATAAACACCTTCTCTGTTGCAATTAAAAGACCATAACTTAGGAAAAAACAGCAATCACCAGTTTGCCTGAAAACGGTACTCAGGAGAATGTAATTAAAAAGAAAATGTTGTTTTAAAAAATAACCCACAAAGAAATAAAAGTATGGACAGTGTCATTCTTTGTACAGTTTAGTTGGTTAATTCAGCTGATTAAATTTTCTCCAATTCAGCTGGTTCACCTGGTTGTCAAACGTTGGGCAGAGGTAATTCATAGGAGATGGTGTTCCTCTTTTCTCTGAGACTTTGAAAAACTGTTTGCACCTCCTGCACATTAACTAAAGTGGGTTTGAGCTATGTGTGACTGTATTTTAGGTGGTGACATTTCTGAAAAGTTATTGTTCCTTTTCATGTGTCTCAGAGCAGGTAACCTTAACTTTACTGTTGAAAAGGTCTCCATTGGTCAAATAAATTTAAAAGGAAAAAAAGGAAGGGCTCATTTTATTTACTGTTCAATAATTGAGCACATAAACTCGTGGTCACACTGTAAAAAGTGAACATGGGTTTGCAGAGGCAGACTTTCATCCTTTCCATTCCAGAGCAATCCCTGGCCCCAGGGACCCAGATTTCATGTTGGACCCTCAGGAGTTCAGTAGATGGATGTAAGGAAAACTGGGCACAGCTTCTTGGCTGCTGCAGCTGTTTGTCTTAGAGGATTATTTAAAGGGTAAAGGAGATGTGTTCTTAACTACTTTTAAAAACTATACTCCCTTCTTCCTCTTTCCAACCTTGGAAGTTTGCTTTCAGAACTGGATAAACCAGGATGTGTTGACAGCTAAAAAAAAACCCAAAAAAAACAAGCAGGAATGTTTAGGTCAAATCTCCTCTAAATGATTATTCAGTGTCAGACCCTGCATCCACAGTGGGTGACTTGTTCAGTTTTATACATATAAAAGGCCTTTTACCAGCTTATACTCCCAAAAAAAAGAGGAGGGAGAAAGGAAAGCCATCAACTTTTAGATCGTAGGGATTATTTCTGAGAATTCTCCAAAGTGCTGCCTCAAACATTAATTGTTCTGTTTTATGGTGTGTGTGGCCAGCAGTGAAGCTCAGCTGGGTCCTTCCCTTCCACATCATTTTAGAAGGAATAAATAACAATATTTGAACATCCTGGTGCTTTAGATAAGGGAAATTCCTCGTCCAGCTGGATTGTGGAAATCTACAGGTGGCTGGCATCTCATGCTGATGACGGGCTCCACTTGATTACTGGATTGGGGCTATTTTATTTCAGTAGTGTTTGATTGTTATTCATTAAGCTACTTATTAATCAGTTTTCTGTTTTTCCAAAGAAAATAAAATAAGCCAGCGCAACAAGTTTTATATTGGAAGATTTCCAAATATTTAAAAATAAATTAACTTCTGTTTTATTTAGAAAACATTTTAAAATGTGGTTCGATGGGGAAGTTAGTGACATCAGTATCAGTAAACACTGATAGAGGGAAAATCCAGTGTAGGTGTAGTGCAGGAACAAAACCTTAACACTGATTTACATTTTAATTTATAGATGTAAAACATTCTTTTCAGTCACTAGAATTGTGTTGATGATGGCACAGAGTTATTCCTGCTTATAGCCCTTATTTAATTTTCAGTATTACTCCATGTTTTCTGCTAGGCAGATATCCTGCCTGCTGCTCATTTCTCCAGTGATATACTCTTCACTGCCTTTTGCAGTTTAAAGGGTAGTTTGTCATATTTAAAAAAAAATAAAAGCATATTTCATACTGGCTGAAAACAGAAACTAATTGAGTAGGAGGAAGCCTACAGATTTATGAAAAAAACATTTCAGCACTAGTTTTCTTAGCTCTGCTTGTGTCCAAATATGGCTCAGAGCTTTTTTTTACCTTCACAAGCCATAAAGAGGTAATTTAAAAAAAAATTACCAAGGGCTGGTTACATTTTTTGCCATGTGAAATTTGTGAGCTCCTGGGTTTCCTGGATTTATTTCTCTTCAGGATGCCAGGTACATCTGTGTTTGCTTTTTGATTGTCTATCCAAATAGGCTGGCCAAAAATTTGCATTTTTCCTATCACATGGGGTTTTCTGGTATTTATAGCAGGGTCTTGAAAGATATTTTCTGTCTCATATTAGCTTTCTGGTTTTGTTTTGCCTGATAATTTATGTTCACTTAAGGTAGAGCAAAGCATCTCTATGAATGCCCTCCAGTAAATGTGGTTGGGAGTGGAATTTGTAAGCAGGATTATTTTTTTTGTGTTCCTAAAAGTGAAAAATGCAGGTAATACACTACCTACCTTTATAAAAAGAGTTTTCAATTATTCAGCTATTACCACGTGTAATGATGGTAAAATTCTTTATATAAGAATAATAATATAAGCTCTTATATATTATATATATAGAAACACTCAAATAAGGATATTTGGTGAAAATTGAGGGGAGAAAGCAAATTTTTGGGTCAATGCACTTGTTCTTAGGGCTTGAAAAGATGCTGTAAATATGCACCTGCTGCTGGGAGGGGATAGGAAATCCTGCAAGGCCATTACTCTCTGCTGCTCTGACATCCCAAGGGAGTTCACCCCCAGCCAGGACTGAGTTTATCCATTGCTCCTCAGAGCTGGGAGGAAAGGGCTTTCCCCAAATGGTGGCCAAGGGAGGCTTCTCAGAAAATCCCAAAGCTCCTTTAAATTCTCATTTATTCCTTCACAGTGTTTGCCTTGAAATGAAAGGTGTGGAGTCTCTGTCCAGGAGCTGCTTTACCATTGCTGTCACCTAAAACTGGTCGTGGAGAGTTAGAAACTGCTGGAATGCATCAAAATGTTTCTTTTAAATTACTCTCATAGCCTGCAGTTCGTGTGTTAGACCTTTAGGAAGCAAAATCCTCCCCACATCAATCTGGAAATGTGATCCAAGGTGCAGGCAGCTTCTGGGAATTCTCCTGCAGAGGGGTTGTGGTTCAGGGTTCCACCAAGAACTTTTAGAAATACCTTGAAGAATTACTGAGATGGTGCTAAAACTACATCATGTCCCTTTTTTTTTCCCCCCCTGCAAAGAGCTCTGTACTTGTTCTATAGAAAAAGAACAAAAACCATATGGAATATTGAATATATGTGGTAGAAATATATCTTCTTTTCCTCCAAATAACACAGAATTTGGTGATCCTTGTGTCTCCAAACACCCAATATTCCATTATTCAAGATTAGGAAATGATCATTTTTGACTTCAAAGCTGATTTCCTCTGTAGCAGTAAATGGTAAAAATTGTGGGGTTGGGGTGGGTGGGTGGTGTTAATTTCTTAGCAGTGGGTCTTGTCACCAGCTTTATGGTGACCTTCACACTTGTACCATGACTTCTTACTCTCTTAAAACTTCTTTCTGGGGAGAAGATCCGTGAGAAAAAGGGTTTTTGCTCTGTGTTGAATCTTAAAAAAAGCAAACCCTCACACTACTTTTGCAAGTTCATATGGCTTATCTACTGTTTTTGTTTGGGTTTTTCCCCTATGTGTGTCAGGCGTAAAGAAATGAGGCAAAGAACTTGTAGAGGAGAAATGCTGCAAACAACCTCCTGGGAAATAATTTAGTTCCTAGAACTTGTGTTCTTCTTGGGCAGCCACAGAGCTGAAGTGAGGCTCAGCTTCCAAATGCAGATACTGAATGTAGCTAAATTTGAGTCCTGTCATTAAAAATAAAATGCTCTGCTTCACAAAAATTTCTTTTCACTGAGCAGTGGTACTTCCCTCTGTAAGCCAGCTGTAAAATTCCACCAACTCCAATCTTCCCAGTGTTGTATATAACAGAAATAAACAGATTGACTCTTTCAGCCACTTTCTGATGTCATGTTTGACAGTCTCTCCCTGATTATTCTTGCAGTTTATCCAGGTTCAGGAGCGTGAAATGTTTGCTGATTCATGGCAGGATTAGGATGTGCTGAGGAAGCAGGGCTGGGATTCAGCCTTGGTGGGAGCAGGGATGTGCTCGGCAGGGATGCAGCCTGTGGGAATTCTGCTGCTCTGATACATTCAGAACTTTGGGGTATTTTATCAGTTGTTTCTTCACAGTATCTAAAGCTTTAAGTGTGCTGCACATTTAAAAAACATTTTCCAGCAAAAATAGTAGAGAATCTGAGTTAGTGTGTCCAGGCCCATCCCATAATTCTGGTTTTGCTTTTCCTGGAAGCACAGTGGCAGCTCATCTAGAGCTATCACCTGTATTGGTTCTCCTTGCTCTGCTCAGATTTGTGAGGTTGAAATTCACTTTTCTTCACCAGTTTCAGGGAAGAATTCTTAGGAGCTCGTTTGGCTGCTGCCCTGAGGCACTTGGCAGGTGGTTTTGTGGGATATAAATCCCACTTCCCTCAGGTTATCAGGGAGATCACTCATCAGCTTTGGTATGTCAGCTGTTTAAATCCATGACCAGAGGCTCCTGATAAGTAAGATCAGAGATATTTTTCAACTATTTAAGAAAGAGCCAACTCAACTTTGAAATAAAAAGAACTGGTAAACTCTTTAGCCAGCCTTTATTATCCAAGAAATATTTGTGACTTCCACTGGTGTGTATCTGATTAGGATGTGTTTAATCAGCCCTTTCCTGAGTGCAGGAGATGTCCTTGTAATGAAAGATCTGCTATTCTTTATTTTTATTTTTTTTTTAAATGGGGCTTCAATACAGGAATTGATGGATCATTGAGGCATTAATATAAAATTTATACTAAATAATTATTCAGGTACTCGGGGAGAGCTTCCTCTCTGCTGAAGAAAGCACTTTGATTTGCCAGCTGATAAAGTGAAATAAATAGCATTTGTACAGCATCAGTGTACTCCATTGATCTGGGCTTTTTCTATCTCAACTTTTTCAGTGTCTTCCCTCTCTGACTGCACTGCCAGCTGTCTCCCCACTCCAAATTACACTGTCACCAGTTCTGTAAACACCAGAGAAAACCACTTTTATATTAAATTCCTTTCCCTGTGTAAGTGGTCGATGGAGCCGGTAACCAAGTTACTAAAGAATCAAAAGCAGAGGAGCTTTTAATTAAATAAAATTTGGCAAGGTGCCCAGAAATTTCCCTGTTGTGGGAGTGGGGAATGCCAAACAAAATGAAGAGCTGCCACTGCTGCCTTTCAGAGTGTCTGGAGGATGTATTTGCTTGGATGTGCAGATCCACTACCAAATAGCAATAAAAATAAAAATCCACAGAGCAGCTCCAGTGCCAAGGTGACCTTGTGTAAGTGGTTTTTGTAAGCTGTGATCAGATTTCACAGAAAGCAGAGAGAGATACAAACCAGAGTCCTGCATGGTTTCAGGGTATTGTTTAAAGGTGAGAAGCAATTCAGTAATGTGAATTGCCCCTCATTTACATCAATGCCACTTTATTTTATAATTATCCCTGCTTGCATGTGGGCTCATTGAATCATTCATGTGCTCCTGCTAAGGTGGGATTCTGTCAGTGTGGTTTTAGGTGGTTTTTATGATTCCTGATTTTTCAGAAGGCTTGGCCATAGGTGATTCAGTTTTGGGTCATCCCTGGCTTTTCTTGCCCACATATTGAATGTCTCATGTTGATGGTGTCAGTGAATCCTCCTTTGCTGTGTTCAGTGTTTTGATTTCAAGTAGATCTTCTCTGCCTTTCACCAGCACTATATTTGTTTTTAACTTCTAAATCTGCTTTTCTGTCTTCCTTTCCCAAACAAATGAAATTTTCCTTTGGAAAAGAGAGAGATGTCATCTTTCTCAGTGATGACTTTTTCATATTTCATGTATTTTTTGATTCATTTTTGCCTCTGTATTAGTGCCAGAATGTCTTTCTCAGTTGTCAAATGGAGCAATGAGATGACTTGAACTAAAACTACCTTCCAATATTTATGGAAATATTTGATGCAGAGCATTTTTTCTGTTTAGTTCTTTACACTTAAACTCCTTCTTTGTGAAGCTCTAAAGCACCAAGCCCTTGTGTATTAACTTTCACAAGGTTTTAGTTCACTTCTCTCAATCTCTTGCATTTTGGGCTCAGTGACACCTTTCTGTGCCCCTGATTTCTGCAGCTGCCAGGTCACACCAAAGTCTGATTTACCCTGATTATTGGGAGGTTTATTTGTGTTCCAAGTGCTTCCAGGTAGGGAATCGGTTTCCTTCTGTGTTTGTACAGCACTATGTAAATTTATAACAATATATAAATGTTTTCTAATGACCCAGCCCTGGGAAAGTTAATAAGTCACATCAGAGCTGAGCTGGATGTGTTGTGCTCAGAAACACAGGGTTTATTTAAAGAAAAACTGGATATAAAAAGGCTGGAGTGGAGAAATGAGCCCAGACTGCAAATCTGAAGCTTGGCCTGGGCTAAATAAAAGTTGTTTTTTAAAATCTATTATCTACCAATGCTGATTTAAATATGAATGCAGTTCACTTTGGTTCTGATTCTGTTTCAGATCTTTTTAAACCAGATTTCATTGGTTTTCCTTAGCAGAAATTTGCTCTTGATGTGTTTGCTTAAAACAAGACTTGAGAAAGCCCATCTGCATTCTCCAGGCTCTCTGTCAGCACTGGCTTCTTTTTGGCTTCAGGCATTCCTGTGAAGAGCATTTTCCTTTGCAAAACCATGGAATTTTAAACACACATTGGCCAGTGTGTAAAATACAGTACCAAATGAAGTTAGTTTTATTTTTTCTGAGTGATCTATTTAATTTCCCTGCTTGATCTCAGTTTTAAAGCTTTATTCACATCTTTGTGTCTGGGATTAATTTGACTTGGCACACTGCAGTGTCTCTGTCCCCCAGGAGCAGCTGATAATTTACAATGAATTTCTTTTTCCTCTTCTCCCTATGACTTGTAGCAAAGATTTTTCTCTTCAGAACTCTGAATAATATGCAAAGAGCAAAAATATTTTAAGAATGAATAACTGAGTTACCTGTGATGATTGGAAACTCAAACATGGCTCACATTGTAATGAGTCCAAAACTGTTATTTACCAGCACATCTTTGGTTTGCAGCAAAGAAACCTTTGAATAATGAATGGTGGCTCTATTTGTGTAGCTGTACAGAAAATATTGGGCTGGAGGCCTGCAGTGAAACAAGGAGTTGACAAAGGTGTGTTAATTATATGCTAAATTAATCACATAATTTTGTGTGAAAGAAAATGTGTTTTCTTTTAGGTATAATAATGATGTAAATAAGAAAAATTGGCAATTCAGAACTGATTTCTGGAAGATAATTTGTTATAATTTTTTATTGCTGCTTCCTTCTCTTATTTTTTTAAGCACCTGTTAGTTTTTGGAAAAGGCTGAGGCTCATGTGAGTGCCTGTGTGTCACTGGACTGGTGAATGTGAGCTGGAGCCAGGGCATGTCCCTGGCTGTGTAAATCACCAAGTGTGCTTCCAACCACCTGGATTTGTCAGGGAGTTGCAGAGGAGGAGTGGGATGAACATCTGTGTTACCATTAAATCCTGGAGTGGTTTGGATTGGGAGGGACCTTAAGGCCCATGGGCAGGGACAGCTTCTGCTCCAAGCCCCAGCCTGGTCTGGAACAAGTCCAAGGACGGGGCAGCCACAAATTCAGGATGTGCACCCAGTGATGCACCCGTGGGGTGCTGGAGGAACAAAGTCCTGAGAGGGAAAGTGAAAGCAGCATTGTGGCATCTCAGTGATGGGATTTCTGGTCATGGTTCTGGGAATTTTGGGCAGGAATAATGTCGTGGGGAGAGAGTGGATTGGACTCTACTAAAGCAGACTGGATTTGTTCCCACTTTGGTGAGCAGTATTGTCTCTGTCCTCCTATTTATATCCTAAATGCTTTTTGTCCTTCCGTCAATGTTGTGAATACCTGGAACAAAAGACCAGTAATAATTAGTTTCTAAAGTCTACTAAATGAAAGAGCAGTACTTTTAGTAAAATACAATTATGTACCGTCATGTATTAGTAGCAGTAGTGGTATTCTCATATGCCAAAATCAATGGCATGCCCTGCAGGCATGTTTTAATTAAAATTGGAACTATATATATTATCTTAGCCCTGCCTGTGCTCTCTCTGAAGTTCCTGATTATTTTCCTGAGCAGTATAAAGTTCAGTCTCCGAATAAACATCATCCTCTAAAGGCTCAGTAAATTGCACCTGACAGCAGGCAAGGATTGGCAATCCAGAGGGAGTTTGCAGTAAATCAGGGAATGTTCCTGGGGCTGTCGAAGGCTTCCTCTCTCCCAGAGTTACCTCCAGAGCTCGAGTGAGTGTTGGCAGCAGCAGAGCTGAGAGCAACCAAAAAAGTGTCAGGGATGAAGATCTACGATAAGCACAGATGGAAAGAGCCAGATACAGGAGAGAAAACAAAGCAGCTGGGGGGTGGAATTTTGTCCCTGGTGAAAGAAGAAGTGAATGGTGAAGAGCTGTGGAACAGCATAAAAAATGAGATTATGGCAATGGCTGATCAAGTTTTGTGTTACCAGGCCAAGATAAAGAAATAGAGATGGGAAGTGCTAGAAACTGAAGGGGGGAAATTACAAAAGAGATTGAAGAGATGGACCAGAGACAGTTGGTGTTTAAAATGGAAATACAGAAATGCCTGGGTGGGGTAAGAACAGTCAGAAGGGTGTGTGGAGAAAAGCAGGGTTGTATGGCAAGGTAAGAGAAACCTGAAGTGGAACACTGGAATTAAAGTTGTCAGTGCTGAAAGACAGTAATTGAGATCACAAACACAGAGGGTGAAAGATATTTGGAAGATTTACAGAGTGCTCAGAAGCCAATAGGTGGCTGATCCCAGAGGAGATTCCTACAGGAAACAGGGAGAGAGAGCTGTGGAGTTACTGGAAATGCAAAGCACTCAGTATCTTGGCAGAAAAAGGGAGAATATGAATTCTGGGTGTCAGAAAAATCCTGGAGAAATTCCAGCCAGACAGGAGATATGATAAAGGCTGTGTACATGTGATGAACACATGAGCAAGAGTCTCCACAATTTTTTTGTAAATTCTGTTGAATAAGGAAAAGTAGCAACACTGTCACTGATAGAAGGAGGATTTGATTAAGTCACTTTAAAGCAATGTCAGAAACTGCCCAAGAAATTATTTTGAATTGGAGTTTAGTGTGAAGTGTAAAGTTGTTGGGATCTGAATGGAAAAGAGGTGGTGATGGAAATGGAGCCAAATTTCCATCAGCTGGGAAAACAAAGCATGTGGGCTTTGGAAACTTGCTTCAAGGGTTAGAGGATGTTGAAGTGAAGCAAAAAGAAGCATAGAAAATAAGTTCTGAAAAGCTATACTTGTAAAATGAAAAAAAAAAAAGGCAACTACCTCCTATATAAACTTTTATCTTAACTGACACCAGTTACAGGGCAGGAATAGAATGAAAACCTGTGAAGGAAAGGAGGTGTTGCTCTTTAAATGTGGATTATCCCTTACACTCCTCCTGTAATTTCTATCCACCAACTCTAAATCGGATGGACATGTCCTTTTTTGAGAAATAAGTAAAGATTTTAAATTGATTTCGTTTTTATTTGAGCAATGCCCAGATGATTATTTCTTATTTTAGTCTCCTGATACTGGCTGTAGAAACCTGGTTCCTTTAGAATCAGAGTCACAGCCTGGAAGGGCTTGGAAGGAACCTTGAAGCTCATCTTGTTCCACCCTCTGCCATGGGCAGAGACACCTTCCACTATCCCAGGCTGCTCCAAGCCCCATCCAGCCTGGCCTTGGGCACTTCAGGGGATCCAGGGCCGGCCATGATTTCTTCAGTAATAGTGAGAATAAAGAATTCAGCTGCAGAGCTGAATCCTCAACCTGTGTAAAAGCCAGTGCTAATGGCAGTTTGTTCATCTGTGACAGCTTCTGGCCCATTAATGCTGCTCTGCATCCCTTCAGTACCTGGGGCTCTGTGGGAAAGTCCTGCCCTTAGAATTAGAATTAGTCGTGCCTAACTTATAATTAATAAAGTTGCAGGCTGCTGGTTTCTTGGATCACAGTCATTTGCCTGTGGTCATTTTTTTGTGTCCTACTGAATCCTGAGATTCAGTGGGACAGTGGAAGAAGAGCTGGGTTATCTACATGAGTAGTTAGGTGGAAAATTGATACTTGGGAGAGGTGAAAAGCATTTGAGGTCAAAATGGGTGAGTCAGGCCATGGGTGATTCAAGCCATGGGCTTTGAAGAGCTGTCCTTATAAATATAAAAAACATTCTAGTCGTTTTTAAGGATAAATTTTACATCCCTGTTATCAGTGTATTTTAGTAAAATACATTAAAATTAATAATCACTGGGGGACTGAAGTGGAGCAAATGCATTGTCTTAGATTCCACATTTGTATTTTACTTATTCTGTGACCCAAGATGTGGAATTGGGGAAAAAAACTCAGCCGTGAGCAGATGACGTCCTGCCCATCTTCCCAAACTGCCGCGTGTGCCAGCGCTCGCCCTGCGGTGGTGCCTTACAGCTGAAGGAGAGCTGCCGTCTCTCCAGGAGAGCTGCTTTGTCCCGTGGCAGAACACAAGGAAAATGCCCAACAGTAAGAAGAATTCATTTCCTGGGCTCTGAGCTGGGCTCTGACCCCTGCTATCCACGCTCCGGTGGGACCATTCCAGGCATCCCCCAGCCCGGCAAGGGGATGTGTTGCTATCTCCCGTTCACATTCCCTCCCTTCTTTCTCTTGGTTTGTTTTCCACATGACTGGGAAACAATTGCTTCTTCCACATGGAGCCCTTCTCCCATTCCTGGGAAAATAGCAGGGAATGGGGAGCATTTGCATAATCGTCTTTAGTGCTATTGTGGGCGGGCTTTGGATGCCGGCACGGAGTTGCAGACTGGCCACCTGTCCAGAACAAATGAACTTAGCTTTTGTATAACGTTATCTGGTTTTCCACAGTGTTATTTTTGTGTAATGAATAACTCGATTAAAATATTATAAAACCCCATCATTCAGTGAATGTTTGCGTTGGGTTTAAATCCCCCCTTTGCAGGGGTGGGGAGGGGGACAGAGTTTCCTCTTTCTCTGTTAGCACAACTATATTTTCAAGCTGCCTCTGCCATAGTTTTATAACTGCCTTTGTGAAATTATCCTCATGAATATTAATTAGGGGTGTGGGAAGGAAAAAAAAACCCACCCCAAACCTCAAAATGATTTGCATTCATCCTTGTATAAATGATAAATTAAGTGTTGTCTAATGTTTTCTAATGGTCCATTTCACCTATGTAAAACAATTAATTAAACAGTTGGCCTCTTAAGGAAGGAAGAAGAGGAGGCTGCTGAGGACACCAGCCCTGCCAGGGCTGCAGCACAAGAATTAAGCTTGTTCACTATTCACATATTTGACTTTTGTGTGTCTCGATGTTAGTCTTTAATCTCTTGTACTCCTCTGACTGAAATCATAAAAAATGAATTCTAATTTCCCCTTTTAAAGGGGGAAAAAAGAGACAACGTGTTCCTATGTGCAGGTTTGGGGCTTTTGCCAAGGTGTAGGAAGGACAAACTCTGGCTGCCACATTTTATTGCACCTCAACCTTTGCCCCAAGACTGAGTTTCGATTGCTGTGTTATGAGAAAGCAAAACAAACCCTTCCAGACTTTCTGTTGGCCAGAAATAACATGGAGGTTTACCTGGACAGCGAGTTTTCCATATTGCCCATTTTACTTTCATATTTTATCTTTTATTGCCTGTATTTAAAAACAACTGGCCAAAGTTCGACCGAGTAATCATCACTAAATTACGAACCAGAAGGACATGGTTTTATTCTTCCCCTGCATTTCTCTTTCCCAGAGCAGTTAAGGGTAAGAGCTGCCTTGACCCAAAGCACTTTTTTATTTTAACTGTACTTTTGAGCCCTTTCTCAGCTCAGTGGCCGTGGCATTCCTGCTCTGCTGTTTGGTGGCAGCAGATAAGAGGATGGGAGTTTCTGTCAGTCAGCAGCTGCTCTTGCAATTACATTCCTGAGACCAGAACATCCTCCACAGACATTGTCCTACCTTGTTTGGCTTCTGGCTCGTTCCTGGTGCACTTGTCCCATGGATTGGGTCCAGGGCTCCTCCTGCTCTTTTATTTCCCTTAGCAATGACTTGGAAATGCTTCTGGTGAACATTGTACCTTACTGTGGTTGATTTACGTGTCAGTGGCATCAGCTTTGGAATGTTATTGGAATTATTACAGAGTTTGGCCTGGAACTGCTCAGGAAGAGGCTGATGTGTCCCTCATGTAGCTGTCAGTCAGCAGTGTTGGTTTAAAGCAAGCTTGGAATATCTGCCATGGATCTTTTGCCAAGGGAGAGCATTAAAATCAGGCAGTTGTGTTTTGCTGGAATAAAAAATAATGTCATTATAGGCAGCAAGGAATAAATACTGGATGTCTGTAAATTTAGAAGTTTAAAGCCAAGTCTTCCTGCTTCAGCAGTTAAAATTTGCAGATCCATTTTCATTTTGTGTGAATGGATGATTTGTATATGTGTTTGATAAAATTTTGAGTGCTGTTACTAGAACCCAGTTTAAAAAAGGAGTTGTTTTGTTTGATTTGCTACCCCTCTATGGTTTGTAAAGCCCCAAGCCATTAAAGATGTGTTTTCTTTGCCTGAAATGTGGTGTTTAAAACCCAGCAAACCAGTGAATTGGAAAATGGGGACATGTTGATGGATTGGACATATTTTTTTAATCTTTTTTCTGATCTTTTTCCTGCTTTGCCTATCTCTGCTGTAATAACTGGGAATTGATTTCACATTTTACACTCTCGCCCACTGAGTGAAGAGCTGCAGGTTGCCTTATTCATGGGCCAACTTTGTGATTTACAGCCATGGATCAGCACAGGGTTTATAGGAGCAGTTCTCCAGATATGACTGAATTTGGAGGGTTTAACGTGGGGTTGTCGAGTGCAATCCAATCCCTTTCACCATCACTTATTGATGAGGTTTCTGAGGTTTCCCAGCTGTCAGCTTGCTGATGGAGCTCCAAGATTTAGGATGTTATGTGGGTATGGGAATCTCACTCTTTGTTTTCTGGTTAGGAGCCTGACCTCTGGTACCTCATTTTAACATTAGAGCGGACTCTGGCGAATAATGGCCTGTGCTGAAAGTGCATCCAGCTGGAATTGTGTCTTGGGATGGGGGTAGGGGGGGACTGGAATCTTTGGATGCCATCATGAAGCAATTAGACAAGCTACTTAATAATTTATAGCTTGCTGTCTTAAGGGTTGTAAGCGTTTTGACTGAAGAGGGTTTTGTTTAACCTTTCAGGGCTCTCTGTGAGGCCGAGATGGAGCTTAGAAATGATTTTCCTTTGAAGAGCAGCAGAGAATCCTGAACCAGATGACTTTGTCATCTATTAATTAATGCTTTGTCTTGCTACCTCAATATAAGAGTTTGCTCAGCTCTCTTAGAGCTTCAGTGTGTTGTGAATACAGAAAAACCTTTGGGAAGCAGAAAGCGAACAACAGGACTTTTTAGCAAATCTTGTTGTTCTTTTTTGTTGAATTTGCTTGTGATTTGGTGACTTTTTAGTGTTCTTTCACCTTAAATACAATATTTAAAATAAATACAGTATTCCCTGGGGAAAATGTAATGCTGGGGAAGGGAGGAAACCAATTGTATATCTACTAGATTTGAGTAATCCTGGAGGAATTTCAGTATTCTTGGTGTTTATAGGAGTGACTTAGGAATTATATAGACACCTTCCAGTGAAACAAATAGTAATTTAGCATTTAACAAAACAGTGATATGTCCAGTCTTTGGTAATCAAAGGAAGAAATCCCTCCTGGGTTTTCAGGTGCAGGAGAATGAGGGGCTCCCTTTGCCTGGAGATTTTCAAAGGAAAGAACCAAAAAAAAAGTCCTACAAACACTCTCTGTAGGAGTTGACTCCACTGAGTCTTCTGGAAATGTTATAAAATTAAAAAGTTAGCAGAGATTTCTAATGATAGTCTGCCAAGCATTTGTCTGGAGAAGAAAGTATTTGTTAAATATGTTGCTGATATTCTTGGGTGTGACTATTTCACCTCCTGTCAATGTGCAGCTGCTTTAGATACATAAATATATGTATCAATATATACTTATGTATAATAAATATATACATACAGACAGTGGGAGATATTTTTGATGACCAGATTCAATAGCTGGCTTTTTTGGCTTATTCCCACTGTTGTAAGGATATTATCCTGGGTTTAGACCTGTGTTTTCTTTCTTTCTTGCTTTGAATTCAGGCCTGAAGAGTGGCAGTTTCCTGAATGACAGTGTGGATTCATTTTTCTCTACATTACTCTGTGTGTTCCCTTTTTGCTATCAAACTCATCTGTTTTTCCAAGGACTCTTCACTTTGGGGGAGCTTCATTGCACAGCATCTCTTGCAATATGAGTGTTAAATTGTCATTGCTTTCTCTTAAAAGCTTTCAACCTTCCCACTTCATTTCTCCCTGCACACCCTGTGAGTGTGCTTAATAGAACCCTTTGGATAATACTCTGTCTACTTTAGGGGCTGGAATCTGCAGTTTTCCCCTTCCCTCCAGCTCATCTGCTTAATTTTTAATAGGAATAATTTGTGGTTTTCTTGGGCAGGGCTATTCCTGTTGGAATAACCTTGTAGTTGCTAATACTTACCTGTGGAAGTATGGACTTTTTTTCCCCCCTTGTATTAATTTTAGATCCGAGGATTAGAAATAATATCTACTGATCTCTGAAAAGGGAAAGGTGCTGCTGGATAGAAAATAGGAATTCTCAGTACTGGTCAGGCCTTGACTTTGGATGCATTATACTCTATGTACTGCAGGATGAAATACTGCAGCTTCATGTAACTGCTGTGTTATCTTGGATTAAATTAAGATATTGGAATGATGAGGTCAGTGTGGTGGGGACTGATGTGGTCTCATTCCCTCCTGGGCTCGCTTCATTTGCATTATGTTAATCTTTGCATGCAATTTTTTTGCCTCAAACTTGAGTTGTTGTTGCCGTATTTGATTTTGGGAGGTGTTGGTCTCTGTCCTTCTGCCTGGCCTGATGTTACAGAATGCTGACCATACCCAGGGCACTGGTACTCCCAGAAACCAGAGCAGAAAAATCTGCTGCAGTCTGCGTTTCTCTCATTTAATTTGCTGATCTGAAGCTGCAATGGAGAACTTCCATTTATCATCCTAGCAAAACCTTGTTCTAAACAAGCTGGACAAAACCACCTGAGGTGTTGTCTCTTAACATTCGTGTGTGAAATACAAACCTCTTTCCAAGGAACTCAATTTCAGTCCTGTACTTGGCTTATTTTATGTTAAAATATATTTGTTATCAGCACAGACTTTGAATTTCAGGCTTTTCTGGTTTATTTTATTAATACATAAACAAACTCATGGCTTAAGAGCTTCTTTCATAACTATCTGCAAATAAACAAAAAAAAAGATTGTCTTTGCTGTTTTTAAAGAATAAGAACCCAAAGAAATTTGGTCCAAATGATCTTAGTTTGCTAAGAGTTGAGCCTTTGCTTTTCTGTGGATGAGAACCCAAGGAAATTGGTCCAAATGATCTTAGTTTGCTAGGACTTCAGTCTTCCCTTTTTTTTTCCCTCCCCTTTTTTTGGGGGAGACCTGCCCTGGAAAGCAGTTTGGGGATTTTCCAATTTGGAGAATGGAATAGGTGGACATTGCACATCTCTGGTGAGAAATTAGCACACAACCCACTCAGAAAGCAGAAAAACTTGAAGATCTGAAGAGATGGCAGAGATTTTTGTGTCAAAGACCGCTAACATCTCTATTTCATCTGTTGTTTCAGAGCTACTTGCCATGCACTCACAAGATTTTGCAATTCCCTCCCCAGCCCTTCACCTCCCCGTGGGCCTGCGCCGCTCCGTGCCTTCATTTTCTGCAGGACAAAGCTTCCCACAGAGGCTGCACTTTGGGCTGGGAGGGTTCTGACACGAAGTGGGGGAAGGCAGAAATGGCCAGTTGAGAGGAAATGTACCATATGCTTCGCAATGCCGAGCTGCCAAAGTGCAGCCCTTCCCCATTGTGAGGGCGCGGGGCAGAGCATCTGTTCCTTTCCCGGCGCAGGGCACGGCCTTTTCTCCCTCTGCTTGTCTGGTAACTCCAAACCAGGAGCTCCACGTGTGAAATGGGTACAGAAATCTCCCATCACAGCTTCCTCCGGGTGGACCTGTGCTTAGCAAACGTTGAGCCTGAATTAATCCGCGTTTTAAGCTCCCTAAGACAAGATTTCCTTCTCTCTCTGTGTTTTTCTGAGCTTGGGGATTTTTTGTTTTTCTGAACTGTTCATGGTAAATTCTTTGTTAAATGAGCAGGAAGAAATTTCTTTTCCTTTTTTCTTTTTTTTTTTTCTTTTCTTTTTTCTCATGCGACCAAAGTCAAACTGAGTTGGACTCTGATGTTCTTGGCAGCTCTTGTAGGGTTGGCTTGCCTTCTAACTTCAGAGAAAAATTGCTTTCTAATAGACTGTTTTTCCCCTCAGTGAGTGCTTTGGCACCTGTATCCTGAGTTGTGGAAGGGTTTCTTTTTTTCTACAGATGTTTGAACATGAACACAGCCTTTAACATCTTTGTGTTATTGCTGCCAACTTTTCTGTCCTGTTGAAAATGGAGATTTTTTTTCCTTTAAAAAAAAAATTCCTTGATTTAAAGTACTACCATCCCGTGAAACAGCAAATTTACTAGAAAATGCTCTGAAAGACACTTTAGGATGACTAAAATAGTACTTAACATTTTGTATTGTTTGCATAACTGTGTTCTACAGCCTTAAATTTTGCTTTCAATCTCTGCTACTGTTTGATTTCTAAAGGACAAAAAAAACCCCGTGGCACATCCCTGGAAATACAAGGCAGTACTTTAAAAGGTTCAGCTAAAGGAATGAGGATGTCACATCCTGTGTCCTGCAGGATATATGAGGTGTTAAGGAATGTGCTGTGCACTGGGTAATATTGTTGTTAAATTCCTGCTTCAGGGTTAATGTGGAATCTTGGAAAGATGGGAAATTTTCTGTGGTAAGTGAAGGGAATTACAGAGGCTGCGATCCCTGGGAATCTGCTGCTTGTGCAGAGCTGGGTGTGAGCTTTGGAGCCCCCTTGCTAAGGAATGTTGCTATCAGTGGTCTCCTTTAGACCCAGTTTAATTATTAATGCTGGTTCTGGTGTGCTGCACTCACCTGGGATCTTCTCATGGCAGCCTTCATGTGGCTGCCCTGCCACTGTGGGCATTGTTTACTTTCTCCTATGGGGAAAAAAAAAACCCTCAAAGAGTTTTAGGATTTTCAAGGATATGAAATGGTTTTGTTTGAATGGCTTTTTTCCAAAAAAATAAACCTGGGAAAGGGGCTCAGCCTGGAGAAAAGGAGGCTCAGAGGGACCTTGTGGCTCTGCACAACTCCTGACAGGAGGGGACAGCTGGGGGGGATCAGGCTCTGCTGCCAGAGAACAGGGACAGGAGGAGAGGAGATGGCCTCAAATTGCTGGAGAAAACCTGTCCTTGGCCACATTTCTCCTGAAATTTTTTGAGGTTGCCACTTCCTTCTGTATTTCCCTGCAGGACACAATCCCACCATTTTTTATGCTCTTCTATGAATGTGTATTCTTCCTAAAAAAACACTTAGCTGGAATTTCCCTCACCCAGGAACAAATAAAGTATTTATTCTTATTTTCCTCCACTGAAACAATGAATTCTGCAGTCCCTTTTCCTGCATCAAGTCTCAAATGTGACTAGCCAGAAGAATAACGTGACTTTGGTGTCCTCTGGCTTACAATGCTGAAAATGTTGTTAGGTAGCACTATGTTCTTACTTTTCTCCTCCACAAGCTGCCTGATCAATCCAGCTGTTACATTTAGGAAGTCCAAACCTTTGTTTTCCATAACTGGATCGTGGTGCCAGAATTCCTTGGCAGATGGAAGCAGGCACACTTGTCTCTCTGATTTCCAGGGAGCACTTGGGTTGTTTGTTCAGCTGGAAGAGCCGTCCAGCCAAGGTGAATCATCTTCATTTGTTTTTTAGAAATTTAGGTCTCTTTGTCTTCCACCCTTGCCGTTTGTAACTCTACTTTTAGTGCAGATTGAGGGGTTCAGAACAAACCCAGACCATCAGGTGAGGGGTTGAATTCCCTGGCTCTTCTAGTGTTTGTGCTGCATTTTTTTATTTTACTGATGGGAGCAGTGGCAAACCCTTCCTCATAAAACCGTGGGATGGGTTGGCTTGGAAGGGACTTTAAAGCTCACTGGCATCAAGGACAAGTTTCTTGGAGAAAACAGAATAGTTTAAATCTTTGGTGGTGGTTGTGGGGTGGGTTGAGACATTGTGGTGCTGTGGTGGGACCAGTGACACTTGGAATGTGTCACTGCAGCATCCCAGAATTTCTTTTCCATGCCAATATGTGTTCCCTGAGGTACTTAAGGAAAAGGGGCTTTGCTAATTAGTCTCAAACTATGTAAGTTTATAAAGCTGTAGCAACTGACTGGCTGTGCACAATTGTTATTATCATCTGTTAGAGGGGTTGATTTCAGCAGGGCTTAAAGTAGACCTTTAGGGGTTAGTGTGGAACAGAATGGACAAGAAATACGAATTTAAAAGTTATTTAAATAGTGAGTAGTGAATTCTGAACAGTGGTGTTGCTTTCAGAACAAAATTTGTTCATGTAAACTTTGCCAGACAGACAAGATGCATGAAACTCTTTAAAAATCTGGCTGATTTTTATTTTTACCCCATATTATGATATGCACACTTAAATTTATGCCAAAACCTGACTTAATTGCAGGTTCCATAGTCTTAAGATATACCAAGCTCAGAAGCTAATTTACCAAATTCAAAAATTAATTTTAAAACTTCAACATGGTAAACTTCTGAGCAGTAACATTTTCCACTTGCAAACTGATCAATAAATATTATGTGAAGCACAGCCAGTTTCAGAGTTATCTGCCAGCTGTTTTAGGGTGGGAAAAAAAATCAGCTTTGTGCTCCATAGAGTGGAGCTGTATCAGTGCTTTGTAATCATGTGAACCTTTAATTAAGAAGTTCCCACAGAATAGGAAATGCTGACCTGCCAGAGACACTTGCAGGGAATAGCACAGGGCAGCTTCAGTGGCAGCACTGTGGAGAATGAAACAAATTCAGAAAGGTTTCTCTCAAAATAGTAAATATTTAAAAATGGAATCCTCTCCTGCATGGCATTATTTTTGAAAAAACATCAATTATGCATAGCCACTATTAATTATGTTCAGTGCCAAGTCCCACTGTGAGGATGAGAGAACCCACAGTGTTGCAGCCATGACTTGTTGGTCTTAAATACAACTTTTTGTGGCTGTTTGAAACAGGACAGAGAGGTCACTCACCATTCCTAGTTTGCTCTGACCTTCCCTTTGTAGCTCCTCCAGTGCTCCCCTGCTTTTTGAGCTAGTGCAAACGTTTTGAGCTGATTCCATGTGGCAGGTGAACTGGTTAATACAGATTTTTAATCCATAGTTCAGACTTTGCTTAGGAAATCCTATCCTGATCCTTCTGTTTAGTAGAGCAGTGGTGCACAGTGTTTTCCAGCCAAAGAATACTGTGGAAGGTGAGGTTATTGCCATCCTTCATCAGCCACCCAAGATCTGAATTATGGGAAATTTGGGAATTATTGCTACGCTCCTCACACGTTACAAAACTGGGAAGTACCTGGTTTTGGTCTCACTCAGCAAAACAGAACTTGTGGAGGTAATTATGGGGAAGGTGAGAATTTGAGAAGCTGCACTTCTTTTTTTGTTCTGACTGGGGCTCTGCTTTTTCCCAAGGCTCCACATCATGATCCTGTTGTCTGTCTTTCTGTCCAGCACCACAGAGCTTCCATTTGGGTGGGGGGAAGGGGTTTACCAGCATTCCAGGAGTCCTTAGAGCCAGTTTGGTGCTTGCTGAAAGTGCTATTTCTTAGCAGTTCAAACAGAGAAGGAAAACCCCTGGTTAAAACCCCACAGGAGTTCCTCCAGACTCATATTGCAGGGATGTTTGTGGCTGGGATCCCTGAAAGCAGCAGGGAGTGTGGTGAGGAGGTGACAGCCGTGTCCCCATGTCCTGCTGCAGCAGAGGGGTGGGACAGAGGAAGGATGTGCCATTGGTGTCCCTGAGCAGGGCAGGCTGGAGGCTCCAGCCCATGTGCAGGTGGTTCCTCTGTGGAGGGAATGGTTTGTCATCATTTGGTGGGATTTTGGGTGGGATGTGGTATTTGTGTCCTGGGAAACGTGGAATTAGCGCTGGCAATCAGACCTGTGTATGGAGGGAAACAGGTAGGTCATGACTTCATCCTGTTCAGTCTTTTAATTTCAGGAAGGAATCTTAAAAATCCCCCATTACAACCCCCTGCTGTGGGCAGGGACACCTTCTAGTATCCCAGGTTGTCCAGCCTGGCCTTGGGCACTGCTGCTCTGGGCACCTGTGCCAGGGCTGCCCACCCTCCCAGGGAGGAATTCCTTCCCACTATCCCACCCATCCCTGCCCTCTGGCAGTGGGGCCATTGCCCTGTGTCCTGTCATTGCCCTGACCCATGTGCAGGACCTTGCACTTGGCCTTCTGGAACCTCATGAATTTCCCTCTTTTAAGTTTTAGATCTGTCTAAAGATCAAGGTCCAAGGTTGTTAAAAATTTACCTGAAAGTTAAAAATTAACTCAGCCAAAAATGACATTGTCTAGTGCAGTAGGCTGGAAAAGAAATCTAGTTTATGAGGAGCTGTGTAAAGCAGTGGTTCCCCTCCGAAATGCAATCCAGGACTTTGGTTTTTCTATTAGGAATGGGATTTGCTCAGGCAGCACAGCCTTTTAAACCAAAAGGCAACCAAACTTCTTCTCCAGAGCTGCTAATGTGCCTTTGGCCCCAGGGAGAAGTGATGTGGTGGAAACCTCCTGGTATCTTGTAATACAATCAGAGGTCTGCCCTTTCCTGAGGTTTTCTAACAGTTTCATAAAGAAAGCCAGCTCTGAAAAATAACTCTGAATTTATGTAAAGCAGCTTCACAATCTAGGAAAAGTTATTGCAAGTCTAAGAAAGAATAATTTTAGATGGTTTAAACAGGAGCTCCTTGTATTTTGATAAAATGAGTCTTCTGCTGTTTTCCAACTTTCACGCTCAAAGATGGGGGAATTTTACTCAGACTTCTACATTGGTGCCTGGAAAGCTGGAGGATTTTTATTTGCTTGGATTATTGTAATTCCTCAGGGGTTGTAGAGCTAAAAATTGTGAGAAGAGAGTCCCTAAACTTCAGGCTGCCTGAAATACACTCACTGGATAAATACTGGATGGTGCAGTAAGAATATCAGCAGAGACATTTTTAAAGGAGTCATTTTGCAAAAGGCCTTAAAAATAACCTGGAATGCTTCCAAATAGAAACATATCCCTGGTGTAGCAATTTAAAATATGTAATTTAGAAAGTGAAAATAATTTCTCCACATGAGTACTGAGCTTGGTTGGTGTAACTGGATTTATTTTGGTTTGTAACCTGCTCGGAGTTGGAAGTATCTGTGATTAGCCACGGTGCCACATCATGGAGATTACAATTCATTTTTCCTAATATCTGAAATCCTGAAATTTGGAAGCCAAAGACAGGAGAATTCAGAGAAGCAGCAATTGGAAGCTTAGTAGAATATGGTTTTATTACTTAAAATCTGTCAGGGTATTCATAATATGGGAGACTCCTAACAAGCCAGAGAAAGAACTTCTAACACTGGTTTTGTGCCAAGTAATACAGAACATGAATTCCTAGGTTAGCTGTAGATCCTGGCCTGATGAAAGGTCAGGAATATAATAGGTTAGAGGATATTCTGATGAATAAATCTGAAATTGGCTCTAGGTCTAGTCAGCTTGGCTGCAGTGGATTTATCCTCTGATCATTTCCTGTCTTAGCACTGTGAGTGTTGTCTTTGAAAACTGTGAAACCTTTGGAAAAAGAGGGACAAACTTAGTGCCAGGGTTTGGTTTGTTTGTTTTTTTTAAGGAGGGCTGAGAGAGGAAGAGTTAGATTATATCTCATTCAGGTTGTTTTGGAGAGAATTAAGATGCTGCAAATGAAGCAACAGTTTTAACAAATGAACAAAGTGAATGAGAAGAGCTTTGACGTTTCCTTTGCTAAAGCTGATTGCAGGAGTGCCTGAGGTGATATTTAACTGCTGTACATGAATTTTTTAGCTTCCCACTTTGTTTTCTTTGCTTTCTTGTCATGCTTCAAATATCTGAAAATAAAAAGAGAAATGAAGCATCTTGGAACAAAATTGTCAATGAATGAATGAATGAATGAATGCCCATATTTTCTGGGATTGGAGTCATCTGATGGCAGGAAGGAATATCCCATTTTGAGGAGGGAGGAGCAGCATGGATAGGGATGCAGCTTCACCTTAGATAACCAGCCTTCCCTAATGTTTCCAGGGAAATTTGGAATTGATGCTGCAGGCACAGGGAGACTTCTTTTATCTCTCCCTTAACCATGTTAAAGGCAGCTCAGACCAACAGCCAGGGCACCTTTTGGAAAGTGCCAGGATGCACTGGAGAAGTCCATGTGCTGCCTGTTCCAGGGGTTGTTTTCATTTTCATTTGTGCTGCTGCCTGTGTGAGCTCCCAGCACAGTAACTGTGTCTGACAGAGCTTGTGTTGACACTTGTGATGCAGATGGAGCCACATCACATCCTGCCTGCAATCCCTGCCTGCAATCCCTGCCTGGCTCCCTTCATTCTCATTAAACCATTATTGCATCTAGCTCTGGTAAATAAATATCACTTGAAATAATCACTGAAATGACTGTCCCAGACTTGAGTGCTGGTACTGAATGGTTCTGCTGTATTCAAAAACCAGAGTTCTCACCTCTCAGGATGTGTTGCATTTTCTGCTCCCTTCTCCCTGTCCAAATGTTTCCAAGAGATTGGAAAGGGTGTAAAAATCTCTTCCAAGTTACTCTTGCAGCTTGTGAAGCAAACATCTGTGTGATTGATGAAGCTACCTCCTGAATTTTTTGGCCCCACTTGGCTGTGTTTGAGTGAGTCAGGCTCCCTGAGCTCCCTGAAGTTGTCAAATCTCACTGGTTTGAGAAAAAAGCCAAGGGCACTGGGGAAGTGCCTGAGATTTCTTGTTTTGGATAAATCTAGTTTCTTCATTTTTGTAGTTAAAAGCATTCTTCAGAATGTACAACTTTTGCATCTGTGTTGACAATTTCCCTTCATCCTCAGCAGTCCTCACAGATTACTTCATTCATTTCACAGAATATTCTGGGCTGGAAGGGACCCACAAGGATCATCAGTGAATGGCCATGCAGTCTTGCTCTCTTACAGCTAAAAATATGGGTTTGGAAATATCTGCTGTCAGTCCAAAGTCTGTTTTTACAGTGGCAGGAGAGTCTTGGTGTAGCTGTCAAATTTATTTTGGAAGAACCAGCAGTGCTGAAATAAAACTGAATTTTTCACGGTGCCTGCACCTCACAATAATGACAATGGTATAACATTCCTAGCACCTTTTTTTCCCATTTAAAAGTAAAATAAAGCAAAGCTCTCTTGCACATAAGCAATGGATGGCTCTGACAATCAGAATTGATGGATAATAAAACTGTGACTTTTTCTTGCTGCTAATGGAGAGTGTTAATTTGCAGCTGTTGATTACTAAAAGTGGCTTCCACACTTCCATGAAGTCAGTTTAACTGGGAATAACCTTGCTTTTCTCCAAGAATAAGCAAAGTAGAGAGAGATACTAAAGCCTCTCTATTGTGGAGTGTTTGCCTGCCAGAAGAGGACTTAGCAAACAAAATAATAATAAAAAAAATCATGTCAGAAAGCTGCTGTGATTGATCAAAATGATGCAAGATACTGAAACCAGCAATGAAAAGCACTGAGTTTGCCTGCTTGGTAGTCCCAGATCTCAGTGTTGCATCAGCTGTGTCTGTCATGCTTTCTGCTATCAGTAATAGGTTTTTTGGGCATCTGCTGTCATCAGCACTTCTCAGTTATTACTGCAGATAAAACCTTACAACTGTTTTGGAAAGTATCCTTAATAAGACGTAAAAAGTCTTCTAACAATGATTTTTTAATTTGGGTCATCTCCCTCTTTCCTTTCCTAGTGGTGATTCCTTTTGTAAGTATTACAGCAAATATTTTAATTTTTTTTTTCCTTTCCAATACCAGTCACAACTGGTTTTATTAGAAAATATCCATAATATCCATAAATATCCAAAATATCCATAAATAGACTTGAGGTGGGGTCTGGTGATAGGGAACTTCAGGTCTGAGCTGCAGCCCTGGGAAATACAAATGTGAGTGCATGTGAAATGGAACTGACTTTTCCATGGAGCTCCAGGAGGGTTTGGACATATTCTCAGGGTGGCATTGTTGGACTTTGTGATCCTGTGGGTCCCTTCCAGCTCAGGATATTCCATGATTCTTTTATCCTCCCTGTTCTCTTCGATTCTTTGAGTGGTTGCTGAGCTTCTTCAGTTTGGAAATAAATGGTTAATCCCATTGGGTTTATGATTTATTTGCTGACATCTGTGATAGGATTTCTGTGGGCAGAAATAGCTTTATTTATCCCTCTTGTGACTTTTTTTTTGTGTCTTAATTTTGGCAGAGCTTGTCCTCAGCTGCCAATGAGATTTTTTTTCCTGTTTGTGAATGTTTGTTCAGCATCTTGAGGCAGATCTTGTAGTGGAGTCTGAGGAAGAAGGGGTGGAAACATGGAATTGGCACCAGGTGTAGGTATCTCATAAAACTCCAAATCCCATCACAGATTGCTCTGCCAGGGTTAAAGGAAATGCTATTTTTCCTTTTATCTGGGATTTTTTAGCAGCTACCTAATGGAATTTACATTGTTTTAAAAATATGAGGGAGCATGACTTTGCTACTAATGATCTATTAGCAACATTTAATTTTTCTTTGTGAGCACATTGATCAAATCATAGCTTGGTAATAAATTTTTACTACTGTGTGGGCTGTGAGACATAAATAAAATCTTGTGCTGTTTGAGCTACTTCTGGTATTTTTTTTCTATGAGTAATTAAATGTTGTTTTTGTCATTTTAAACATGGTCTGGAAAGTGTAAATAACAAAGACTGGGCTATGCCTCTTGTTGAGTGGGTCAGAGGCAAAGATGTCTCACCCAGGCTCTTCCTCAGGATTGCTCTTCCAAAATACTCCTGGGGGATGGATTCCTAGCTGGAAAGGGATTTTCACCAGGTCTCCACTTCCTTGCTGTGCAGACTGAAAGCTGGGGGGTGTTTCTGTGGTGATGGTTCCTCGGCAGAGCCACAGGATGGTTCAGGTTGGAAAGGACCTTCGAGTCCAGCTGCTGTCCCACACCAAGCCATGTCCCCAGGTGCCACATCCACAGGGCTCCTCAGGGATGGGGCTCACCCCTGTCCTGGGCAGCTGGGCTGGCCTTTTCCTCAAGGGGAAGAATTTTCTCTAACCCAGCCTAAACATTCCCTGAGCCCCCCCAGACCCTTTCCCAGCCCTCTGTCCCAGCCTGGAGCATCCCATGGATTGTGGTTCCCAGCAGGAGCTCTGCTCATCTCCAGCTCCATGCTTTCCACAGTGCACATCGTGTTTTCCCATCGCTGGGGCCCAATTCCAGAGGCATCTGTTGAGGAAAATGGGATCAGCAGCTCCTGTTCCCTGTGTGGTTTTAAATGAAACCCTGCTGCTTTCTGACCTTGAATATAAAAATGTTGTTATTGATTTCCTGAGGCCGTGCAAAATGAAACCCAGGGACTGAAGGGTGCAATTAACATTAATAATTGAAGATGAGTTGCATTTGTCAATCTCTTGTCTGGTGTAATCCTCTTGAGTAACAGCAGAGCAGCCTTGGAGGATCCGAGCTGGGCAGGTCAGGGTGGGTTATAAATGAGCAAATTACAAATCAGCAAATGTTTGCTGGACTCTGGGACCCCCTATCCTGGTCCAGGGAAATACAAAATGGGCTTCTCACAGCTGGGACAAGTTCAGCCCTTTCCCTTCCAGCATTCTCACCTCTGAGTCTGCCACTGTACATTTGCAACAGCTGTACATTGTTTTTTGCTTCTTGGAGTTTTCATTTGTCTGACATAAGAGCAGAAATGATATTTTAATTACCTTTTTTCCCCCTTCTTTTAACAGAGCATTCAGAAGCTGGCTAGCCAATACTTAAAGAAGGACTGGCTTGGGATAAGAGCTGAGGAACGAAGTGATTATAGGTAATTTACCAGTGGGATATCTCAAAATTGCTGTATTTATCATTTCAGCATGTCTCATTATTTTACTTAACAATGAATCACTGCTTTTCTGTAGTTACATTTTCTTTTTCCATTGTAGTAGAGCATTGCCAGTTAAAAAAGAAGCTTTGTTTTCCTGGAATTAGTTTTAAATAGATGTTTATGACTTGAATATTTAGGAAGATAGGAGAAACAAAACAGCTTGAAAGGACAACAACTGTGATTTGCATCTGTTTGGGCATTAATGCTTGGATCTGAATATAGATTTTAGTAAATAACTATAAGGCTAAAGGGGTAAGTGTGTGGATTGTTTCATAGGAAAAGACAGGAAGAGATTTCATTTTATGAGGCTGTTCTTTGTGAAGATGAAATCTGGCAGTGGGAGAGGAGGCAAAGCAAGAGATGGTTGTTTACAAAACTTAATTTCATTAACATGGAAGGTGGATAAAACAAGAAACCAGAAATAACTCAGTTGCTGAAGGCCTCTGAGCAGCACCTCCTAAATATTTGGAATAAGCTTTTAGATGCTTTGTTTTAATGCCTTCTTTGTGTTCCAACAAGTTTTATTTCAAACAGGAAGAAATTGAGAGATTTGTGTTTGGGACTTTCAGCACCTTCACACCAGTTGTGTGTTTAGGAGGAAATAAACTGAATTATCAGTCTCAAGTGTACATAAAGCATTCCCTCAACACCCAGCCCCTTCCCTGGCAGGAGATCCCAGAGATCTTCTCCAAAGCCCTCCCTACCCATCACCAAGTACTGAACCCAAAATGTTTGGCAGCAAGTTGAATCACAAGACAGGAACAGGCAGGAAAATCTTTATTATTGGTACAGTTTCCATTAAAAGTTTTGTTTAAAGTGGAGATATTTGCTAGTTCTGCCTAAAGTATTCTGCTTTAGATTTAGTTTTAAAAGCAGTCCTTGGAAAAATGTGTGCTGTCACATAAACCAGCCCAGGAGCTGGATTCTGATCCTTGTAGAGGATCCTTCCAATTCAGGAGATTGTCTAAATCTGAATTTTCAGTGGAACACCTGACCTCCCTTTCTTGCTTCCCACACCCTCTCTGTGTTTCATTATTTTAGGAGCATGTACTCAGTTTGGAAATCACTCTTAGAAGGCACCATGCAGGTGGCCCAGTCCCGACTCAATATCTGTGAGAACTATAAAAACTTAATTTCTGAGCCAGCCAGGAGTGTCCGGTGCTTTAAGGAGCAGCAGCTGAAGAAGGTATTTGTGCTTTAATAAATCCTTTAAACTACTGTAATTTTTATTGAGGGAAAAAGAATTCTTAGAAATCTTTTAGTGTGGCACTTCTAAAATATATAAGTACTCTTCATCTTATAGATGTACAGTTCCAGCTTGTTGGAGAGGGATGAAAATTCTGAGCTATTATCCCAAATTATAACTGCTTGGAAATGAGACTTCTAAAAATGTGTTAAAAGTTGGTCCAACATGTCTCAGCAAATCTCACACTGTGCTGTAGAAATTGCACTGGGCTTGCAGTGACAATTGCAAGTGGTTTTTGTTGGGAAAAGTTCTGATTTTAAGAAAAGATCCACCTGAAACCTGAAGGGATGGCTTGAGAATCTCCAGGATGGGCAGTGGAGATTGTCCAGCCCCCTTCTGTAACAGTATCACAAGTAAGTGCTCCAAAAGCTGCTTTAATTATCTCTTTAATTATCAGTAATTATCCCTGCAGAGAACAGAGTGCAGTTCCAGTGAGCTGGATCTTCATTTAATTGCTTGTTTCATTTGGAAGTCATTTATGAGGGTGGCACGGAGGAGCTGTGGCTGCCCCTGGATCCCTGGAAATGTCCAGGCTGGATGGGGCTTGGAGAAACCTCAAATAGTGGAAAGTGTCCCTTGAATGACAAAAAAAAAAAATAATAGAGACCCAAACGACAGACATTTTTGCTGTCCTTGTCCAAAGTGACAACAGAGATCTAGAATGTACCTAGTTCTGTGTTCTCTGGGAGTATTTTGTAAAATACTTGGTTACAAATTTAAATAGATGTTCGTGTAATGTGAGCTCTCAGTTTCTGCAACATGTGCAATGTCTGTTTTGTGAGAGAAAAATTAACTTCATTAATGCTGTTTTACTGTCCTGTGGAATTTTATTTTCATGTGAAGCTTTCCAAAAAACACTGTGGCAATTTTATGGCATCCTTACTGGTAAATAATTGTACTTTATTCTTCTGCAAGTGGTGGTAGTTCAGTGTTTATGAGTCAGCAGCAGAAGTGGGATCTTTAAATTTTTTAGTCATAGAAGTTCCTTTATTCCTGCAGTTTTGAATCAGCAGAACAAGTTATTACAATTATCAAGGCAGCATTCTGCTTCAGAGTATTCTGACAGTGATATGCTTTTCCTACAAGGTGGAATTATCATCCACTTGGCAGGATTAATTTTCCTACACAACCAGTTTATTGTTTTACACAGTGCAGTCTCTCACCCTTCCCTTTGAATTCCCTAACAGATACATAATGGACAGAGAAAGAATTGTTCTGACCTCCCTTCAGACAAAAGCTTATCAAAATTAAAATTCAGTCAGCAAAATCCTTGCAAGGTTACATGGGAATACCCATCTAAAGTGGCATCCAGTCTCCTGATGATTTTTTATCCTATAGGGATGCAAACCAAGATTATTTAATTCTTCTCAAATAATCTTTTTAACAGCTGGGGTTATTTGATATTTTAATTCTTTGATACTGGCAGGAGATTTTAGGCATCAGAATCCCCAGTCATGTTGCAAAATCACAGTCCTTTTCACAGGCTTTTTGGTCTTTGTCAGCCATCCATTATATTCAGATTTTTTTACCTTTCATTTTCCAGTGATGCACACAGAGGTCTCCAAAAATCCAAATTCTGCCTTCCTCCATTCCCCAAACCAGCCTCTAGGGAAGTTCCCCTCTGGAGCCCATTGCTTTATTGGTCTGCACACATCAAACAGTGGCTTTAGTAGGAATTTTTCTGTGCTTTATAGCAATTTGACAGCTTCAAATGTGGTGAGAAGAGCAGCAATTCCTGTTGGCTGCCAGCTTGTTTTCTACAGGAGGCTGGGAGTTATTTTTTAGCAGTGAGTAGGGGGAAGTTAATGTTATGCTGTTGGATTACTGTGCCTTGTTAGCCCTGCAGTGCTCCCCAAAAAGGTTACATTATTATTGTTATTATTATTATTAATAATAATAATAATAATAATAATAATAATGATAATAATGAGGGGAGCCAGGGGATATGATGGTGTGAAGAGAGCTGGGACCTTTGGGGTGGTGTTTGAAGGACTCAAAGGCAATTTGGTTTCCTTGAACTCACCCCTGGGTCCTGCTGGAGCCTTCACTGACCACATCCAGCCTGTGATGTCTGCAATTAAATGGAAATCCACTGCACTATCAATCTCCCCTGTGCTTAATCCAGTTTGGGTAAAAGAAAATGTTTAGTAATCTCTTCTAAAGAGAGTTTTAATTCTAGACATTGATGATTTGCATTGGTTTTCTTGCCTAGATCCTGCTTAGCAGAGATCCTTCCCCACTTTGTTGGGGCTTTTCTTAAGCTGGCAGAGGGTCTGAAGAATTGCTGAATATAATCATTTTTCTTCCTGTTGTGTTGTGTTTTATGTGGCAGCTTTTACCTCATGTTTTAAGTTTTAAAGAAGTAAAGATTAATCATGTTTTTTGAGTATCACTTCCAGTAGATTGCTTTTGGATTTTTCCCACTTGTGTTCCGATGACTTCAACTAATGACTGCATCCAAAGCTTTCAGAACTTTCATGTTTGATTTGTGGTTATCATAAGGGTTTAAACAGCAGCAGAAAGAAAGGAAGAGAGAATGTTTTATGTTCTGATCAGTTTTAAAAGACCTGCATGAATAATTGACCAGGAGTGACTTGAAGACTACATCCTTCCCTATAAAATGCCATAAAAAGCAGCAAAACAATGATGATAATATTATTTGTAATACTTTCTTTCCTGAATGCTTTTTTTTTTCAGTGCGTGGACCAGCTGACAAGGATCCAAGCTGAATTGCAGGAGACAGTCAAAGATTTAGCTAAAGGCAAAAAGAAATATTTTGAGACTGAACAGATGGCTCAGGCGGTGCGGGAGAAAGCTGATATTGAGGCCAAGTATGTTTTTATAATGGCATATGTGGAAATAATTGCAGCCCCAAAAAGCACACTTGTATTAGTTTTTGCACTTGATATTTGGCTTTCAACGAGATTCTGCCAGGTTTCCTTTGCATTTTGCTTCTATACATTTGTGTAGCTATCTCAAGCACACCCTGAGAGGAAACTGGAGCTTGTTTGTGTTGTTTTTTGTGGGAAGGAAGTTCAAGTAACAGCTTTAAATTGGCATTTTCTATGGCACTTTTTTGATATTAAAACCTCCTGACTTCCTTTTCTGTCCACATCTCAAATTTGCTATCAGTCCATTTAGAGGGGGAGAGGCAGCAGGACACTGTTTTTTTCATTTCTCAGGATAAATTCTTGAGGCTTTAGCTTTTTTCTGTTCCTTGACATCCTAAGGAGGGTGATTTCCTTCCTTCCAGGAAATCTAGCAACACATGTTTTGGGTTTGGAATCTGGCCTGTCTTATGGGAGTTTACCACACCCCTTTTTCCTTTTTTTTTTTCTTTAATTTTTGTTTTTAGAAGTTACTCAGAATTGGTCTCAGGGAATGAAGTCATGGTGTCCTTAGAGATAATTTTTGTCTTTCTGAGAGATGGTGAAAAGAACTTCAATAAAGTTACCTGTCATACCTGAAGAAAGTAAACAAACATAGACAAACAAACAAAAACAACCACAAATTTGAGCTTGGGAGTTTTGCAGCAGATTTATACTGCAGTGTTATTCAGATTAAAATAGCTGTTGACTTGATTTTGTTTCCTTGTTTACTTTTTAAACCATCATCCTTCAGACAGCCAAAAAATACTTCTGTAAGGCAGTAATTCAATTTCTTCTGCTCATTTCTGTTCCAGGTCCAAACTTAGTCTTTTTCAGTCAAGAATAAGCTTGCAGAAGGCAAGTGTGAAGGTGAGTATAAAACTGGGATTTTGCTGCTCATTTTGTGAGGCATATGCCCCAAATTTTCTGGAATATAGAGGTGAAGGACAACTTGGAAGGGAAATTGGTAGGACAAAGGATGAGCTAAGAGCATTCTCTGGGCAGAGTATAGAATTATATATATGGAATATATGCAAGGAATTTATATTTTTGTTCTGACTTAAAACTGTTCTTTGTGAAATCCCAGTTGCAGGAGAGAAAAATCCATCAGGAGTCCCCTCATCATTAGGAAGGCTTAGAAGCTGTGAATGCCCTGAAGTTTTCACTGTATTAACAGAGACACACAATGAGTTTGCTGTTGATGTGTGCTTGGTCAGTCAGCCTCTCCTCCTGTTTTCTCCTGTTGCAGTTAAAAGCCCGAAGATCTGAGTGCAATTCCAAGGCTATCCATGCCAGGAATGATTATCTCCTCACTTTAGCAGCTGCCAATGCACACCAGGATCGCTACTATCAGACAGATCTAGTCAACATCATGAAGGTAAGGGAGCTGAATTCTGGCAGCTGGGAGCACCTGGGAGGCTGCAGAGTCCTGGATTGCCTTTTGCAGTGAGGTGCCACAAGTGAGGGGGAAGGTGGAGCCTAAAGAAGGTGCATGAAGCTATAGGCCCCAAAACTGAGCAGTCACTTTTCATTTTTTAATTCACTTCTTTGCTGAAAAACTCGGGTAAAACTCCCTTGGATAAAGGAGTCAGGTCTGTCAAACCAAGCCCTGTATTTTCCTGTTGTAAAGAAACTGGAGGTTTTTTTAGTTCTTTAGTACCATATCCCATAATCCTTTTTATTTTGTATCTGATCAGAACACTTCTTTATGGTGTGATTAATGAGCTAGAGTTATTAAATATCTTGTTTTTCAAACTATGGATTTTAGGGAACAGCAGTCAGTATTCTTGTTCTCACCTGTGGCAATTTGCCAGGTCAAGGCAGGAGAAGCTACTTGAACTCAGAGGAAATGACACACTTTGAAAAGTTCAAATCTGATTGCTCACAGTTGTTTTTTCTTGAATATCACCCTAGAATTAATTAAATGTACAGTATTCCTGTGTCTTTGAATTTAAGAGTTACAGATCAATTGTAAAATCATTTACTTCACATTATCTTCTTGCATTTCACTTTAAACTTTAATTTAATTTGCTCTTTACAAACTATTTCCAGGCAGAGTGACTTAGAGGTCTGTCATTTGCATTTTGAATTGTTTTATTGGAGAAATAGCATAGAATTATAACAAATCCCTGCATTATCAGCATGCCTTTGCATTTTTTGGGGGGGAAATATTGATATGTTGATATGAAAAGCAGGTAAGTGAGGTAAAAAATGAGAGCACCAAAGGAGTTCTCCTGTTTTTCCCTGTGTGTGTGTGCTTCTCTGTTAGTAAAATGTGAATATTTGTGCTGACTGAATGTTTAGTACATGGAAATGCTTGTAAAGAATTTCCTTGTGCCTGGTGCAGATAAAATTATTAATTGATGCTTACATAAGATAATTCCATACTTACATGCATGGTTGGCTGTCATCACTTAATGCTCTTACTTGGGAGCAGTTCCAGAAGGGAATTGAATATGTTCACAACAAAACAAACAAAAAGGGTGTTTGAAATCATTTTTAAAAATGAGCAAATAGCCTTGGTAGGTTTTTTTCCAAGCCTTTCTCAAGCTGAATCTTTTTTTCATGCAGAAACAAAACCTTACAACTTGTTCTTTGATATAAATAATTGTGGTTTACTGAAAGCCTAAGTGCTTTCATGCAGCCAAATTACTCTGGAAGGGAAGGACAACACTCAGGGTTTATTTTTCTGCATCTCTCAGATATTTATAGCAGTTGAATCTCTTTGTCTGGTAAACAAAAGTGTGTTTTTAATGAAGAGCTGTAAATTTGGGTCTCTTGCACTGTTGGTCATGAGCAAAATTCTCTGGGAACACACCCAGGTGTCCTGGGAATGAGGTCATTCTCTGGAGCTGGGCAGAGAAAGTAACAGGCATGGTCCTGAATTGAAGTGGCTACTGGAGATTTTAGGGGATAGAGAGGGAAAATCTTCAGGAAAATCAAGGATAATGCACCACTGGACTCAAATTCCTTCCTTCATCCAGGAGCTCTAATGTAAACTGAAGTATGAAACTGCTTAAATGTGTAAATAAACAGAATAGAAACTGCAGTTTGTAATCTGGAATGGGATTTGCTGGCAGGGTCCTGGTTTCTCCTTAAATTCCTGAGGGAACCACACTGTATAAAGTATAGAAAAATGATTATTTTATTTAGCAGAATGATTTGACACAAATGGAGAAGGAGCTGGAGAGAGAACTGACCAATTGAAGGTGAAGAATCATGCAGTATAAGCAAATGTACAATGGCTGAGAAATGGAGCAAGATCTTGCCAGTTTTGGTTGACCAGGCAGAAAACAGCACATGAAATTAATGTTAAAAAGAGAAATGCAGTAACTTGGGGAGAGAATTGCTGCCTGCAGGATAAAGAAGTCTGAATAACCATCACCATTTCTGAAAGAGATGCCAGAACTGGAAAATTGGAGTGAAGGATAAAGAAGTGAGACACCTGTGTAATGTTTCTAATCTCTAGGTGACATCACTGGGAGGGGAGGATTTGGGGAGGGAGTTCCACCCTTCCAGCACAGTTTTTATTTCAATAGCTTGAGTAGTGGTGTGACCCAGTATACTTTACATGCTGTAAGTAGCTGCAGTGTCTAAACTAAACATCTTTGCTACTGTGTTGTGGTTAATAGTCTAAAAATGTGCCTTTTATCTCAGTAAGTCCTTAGGTATTCCTGTAGTGCCACGTGCTGTGAGTGTTTCCCCATTTAGCTGCCCTTGAGCTGATCCTTGAACTGCTCAGGGCTCTCCACATTTCTGAATCACATGAAGTATCTCCTCAAACTGTTCAGATTTTGGACCCAGTGCCTATTTTTCTAGTTGTTCCCCAAAAATGATAAAATCTTCAGAGATGGATAAAGCCACATGAAAACTTTTCAGCTGATGCTTGGCTGTATTACTGTGTATAACCCTGACAGATGTGTCAGAGGCTGTTTCTTTTTGCATCCATCACAAACAGTTTCTCCGTGGGTTTTGGTTTTTCATGGAGTTCTTGTTTCCAGAATTGGAGTGGAGCTGTGAGGGTTCTGTTGCCTCTGGCTGGGCTGGAGCACACCCAGTCCCTGGCCATGGCATGCACCCAGCTGCTGCCTGGGGGTTGGAGCTGGCACTGCACTCTCAAACCATCCCTCTGCACCATCTGTGTGTGCAGACAGTGCTCACTTTCCTAGAAAACACAGGTTTTACTCTCAGCTCTGCCATTGACTTGCTGCATTGATAAATAGGGAGTTAAAAACTCAGCTGATGTGGCTGCCTCTTCCCATCTGTTTGCTCTTTATATTACCTAATTAATATTAACAATTGGTAGCACTGTAATTGGTAATATAAATATATATATATTACCTTTTATTTCAGCAGGCTAAAAGGTGTCTTACTTCACACAAAATAGAATCATGGAGTGTTTATTACTGGATGTGGACATCAGGGGTTGGTCCTGGCATCCCTGTGTGAGTGGAGCTGAACAGAGGCAGGTACAGCTCTTGCACAGCTTACCTTGCTGAGAGCCTGGAGAATGGATCTTCAGTGCCTGGGGACAGTAAAATCCAGTGGAAGGCTGTTGTGGTGCTGGAGAAAGGAGGGGTGGGGATGTTTTGCAGCCACAGTGTTGGTTTTTGCAGGAGGCATTTCCAGCCTGTTGGGAAAGTGTGATGTGTGCTGGGCTGAGGCACCTTGGGCTGCTCCCAAGAGGAAGCTGCTGCTGGGTTTGTTCTCGTGTTTGTTCCTGGCTCTGGAATGCTGCACCAGATGAATCACAAGTGCCCCTTGTGGCCTCGTTTCGTTTTCTGTCCCAGGCAGCAGAGGGGGCTTTCCATGGGCAGGGCTCCTGGCACACCCAGCTCCTGCTCACTGTCGGTGCTCCGGAGTATGTCACTTTATTTTGCATCTTTTTTATGGAGAGAAGGAAAAGTGATTGGCTCTGCTGTGCTTGTAGCTGTGAAAGCCATCACAGACTAAACAGGGATGCTTGGAAAGAAGATACAAAATGCTTCCAGCTTTTATTTATAGGATGAAGACTTGTTCCTACTGTGCCTTCCTAGTTTTCCAGTGGCACCACTTAATAAGGAGCAAAGCCATTCTAGGTCTCTGTTCAGAAAAGATTTGAATCCTTTTGCCTTTCTTTTTCTCTGTCCTTTATGGCCATTTCAATCTCTGCAGGGAAATTAAAACCCCTCGAAGCCCAGACTAAATAAAGCCTGGCAGTGTTTTATTCTTTGCCAGTTTCCTGACAAGCTGCTTAGGAAGAGTTGCCATCACCTGAGTGCGAAAAACACTCCACAAACCCTTTTAAAAATAAGTTGTCTGCCTGGTGCTTAGGTTTTTACTTCAAACTGAGGTCAGAGGGGAGTCTAAGATCATGGCTGAAGTCAAATCAGGACTGTTTTGATATTAATCCTTTTAGAAACTTTGTCATTTTTTAATGCTGTGCTCTTAATTCTGTAAGTTGTCCTCATGAACCACCTCAAATAGTGACTTTACACAGCAACTTACAGTGAGGAAATGCTGACACAAAAGAGAGAAAAGCAGGTGTGCTGGACACTTTAAATAGTCCTGAGATTATTTAAAGAGAGAAAGAAAGGGAACAAAAACTTATTTTTCGAAGTCACAGAATGGTTTGGATTGGAAGGGACCTCAAAGCCCATCCAGTTCCAGCTCCCTGCCTTGGGCAGGGACACCTTCCACTATCCCAGGGTGCTCCAGCCTGGCCTGGAGCAATTCCAGGGATCCAGGGGCAGCCTGTGCCAGAGCTGAGGAGCACAGAAAAATTCTGGAGAAGGTAGCAGGCAGTAGCAGCAGGTATTTCTAAACTAAGCTCTTTTAAAAGGAAATATTTAGCCCTTTTGAAAGGAAATATTGCATGTCATGGCTCATGTGGGCTTTGGTGTTTGAGGGAGAACAGTGTCAAAAGCTGGTGCTTTGTCTTTGTGGTTTCAGTGGTTTCTTTTATCCTGTTGTAATTATCAGGCTGCTTTTCTGGTTTTTTCTCTACTTTCCAGTTTGCTTGACTCGAGGAAATGGAGTTGTGTAATTTGGCTCTTGTTCTTGATCAGAGTTCTTGTGATGATTTGGCAGGTTTGAATAAAAACGTGGTTACATCATTTCCCTGCAACAGCCCTTTGCTCAGGTGTGGGTGACAGTGAGAACACAGGTTCCAGCAGCACTTTGTTAATTTGACAGGGTGATTTATAAAATTGCAGGTGAAGTGTGGCTTTTCCACACCTTTGCCTCTTTTTAAGGATTCTGATAGAGGAAGAGATCTGGCTGATCTCCAAGGAATGAGCAACCTGGTGTACTTGACCCTGCTCTGAGTGCAGAGGTTGAACCAATATCTCCCTTTTAAACCTGAATTACTCTGCCATTCCTTAAAATAGCTTTTTTTTTCTTTTTTTTTGTAAGGAGGTTCTCCGTGGGGTTCCCCACCTTCTGCTTTCTGGTTTTGTTTTTTTTTTCCTGCAATTAATTAGAGTAACTGCATGAGTTCCAGCAGTGCTGGAACCTTCATGTTCTGGTGAGCTCTGATTTTTATTTGTTAGAGTAGTTGGGAGTTTTTGTGAAGCTGTGTTGACTTCTCTGTTTTCAGCACAGTCATCCATCACTTTTTCCATGCACTTTCAATGATCATTTAAAACAAATGGAAATGCAGGCTCCAAACATGACTTGCACAAATGAGATTCAGCTGGAGCTGGTAGTGTTTATAAAAATGCCCCAAATGGAGGACTTGGTGGCTTTCACTTAATAAATTGCTTTATACCCTGAAATTAATAGGATGTGTGTGGCAAAGAGTTCTTTCCCCTGGTGGCTCTGTCTGAATTGAAACAGAAGTTAACACGGTAGCTGGAAGTCTTAAATAGGCTCAGGAATGTTATCCCAGCACTGCTGTGTCCTGCAGAAATAAAAGGGTACCATTTGCTTCAGCACATATTTCTGTAGCCTCTGTAACAGGCAGAACCAGTGTTATCACTGTAAGAAATCAATTTACGTCCACAGTATTGTTTCAAACTTTCTGGAATGATTTGGAAGCACCCAGGGGATTCCTTTTTAAAATGGAAAGTCTGCCCCTCAACAAAAAAATAGCATTAAGATAAAGTAATTCTGAAGTCACCAGAGATTTCCATTTTCTTCTATAAATCTCTTTTATTATTTCAGTGCTACCAATTCTTTTAAGATCCTGTAAAACTCCCTTAAAAATGCAGAGGGGACTTGTGCAAGTGGAAGAAGTATTGTTTCACTTCCGGTCCTTGCCGGCTGCAAGCCACACATATTTTGTAATCCAGTTAAAGCAGCCTGGATGGCATCATCTCCAGCATCAGATGGCACAGCTCTCCTCCTCAGCAGCTCAGGAGTGTGCTTGGTGCCTCCTGGTCATTCCCACGGGGGTGCCTGGAGGGATCACGCTCAGCACATGACCCAGTGCTCCAGAAGATGCTCACTGTGGGTTCCACACAGCTGGTCCTGATCCCACACTGTTTTCCCATCCAGGGACATCTGCTTCTGTCTTGATGTGCACATCAGACCTGGGGGAAAGAATTCCAGGTTGTGGTGTAGTTCTGCATCCACATAAATTGCTAGATCATTAGTACACAATTTTTCTGAAGTGCTCGTCTCTCACATTCCCAGTTTTGATGTCTGAGAAGTGCCTTGGAGAATATTAGGTGTTCACAATCCATGGAATATATGCTAACTCCAGCTGGGAGCACTGGGATTCCAGCTAACTGTGAGCTAATGTCTGCAGGGAAGTGAAAAGAGGATTTGCACTGGAAATGCAACTTTTGATGTTAATTTTGGTAAAACCACAAGCAAGGGAGGTTTATTTGCCTTAATAATAAATGGTATTTGCACCAGTAACTATGGTGTATGTATGTCATAGAATCATGGAATGGTTTAGGTTGGAAGAGACCTTAAAATTCCTCCAGTGCCACCCCTGCCATGAGCAGGGACACCTTCCACTATCCCAGGCTGCTCCAGCCCCAATGTCCAGCCTGGCCTTGGGCACTGCCAGGGATCCAGGGGCAGCCACAGCTGCTCTGGGCACCTGTGCCAGGGCTTTGCCATCCTCACAGGTTCCTGCTTTTTGCCCCCCAGTTCTTGTATTTCCAATTCCTCATGGATCAAATATGTATTTTCAGTTTCAAATCCACCACTCACCCCCAAAAAGTCACGTTGTTCATCACACAGATTTTCCATGTGACCTTGAGGCACTGGAGTGGGTGTGAGTCAGAGCTGTTTCTGTTGTGAAGATGAGAAAGTGTGATGGTCACATTGGCGTGGTGACAGTCAGTTTGTCCCACCTCATGTTCCAGTCACAAATGAATCCCTTGGTGAAGCATTTGACCCAAACAACCCATTTATTTCAGGGATCCAGGTGTTCGTTCCTCCATGTTGTGTAAAAGCAGCATGGCAAAGTCTAATACAGAACTCAGGGAAACTTAATTATCTTAAAACAATAACCAATTTTTCAGGGTAAAATAAATTATTTCTTGATAATTTGACTGACTTTTCAGTGAGATTTCCTTTGGTGTTCTCACAGAAATAGCTTAAGGGTTGATTGTAAAAGTGCAGTGTGATTTTACAGATGCTTATGAAAGAAAAAGCATTCCCCCCTGTCCTGTCCCTCCATCCCTGTCCCCAGTCCCTCCCCAGCTCTCCTGGAGCCCCTTCAGGCACTGGCAGGCTCTGAGCTCTCCCTGGATCCTTCTCCCCTCCAGGTGAGCTCCCCCAGCTCTCCCAGCCTGGCTCCAGCCCTGGAGCAGCTCTGTGCCCCCTCTGGACTCTCCCCATGAGCTCCATTCTCCTGCTCTTCAGGTGGGGTCTCACCTGAGCTCAGGGGCAGAGAGGGAGAATGTTCAGGGATGAAATCAGGGATTTAAGCTGAATGTAAAACAAGGAAAATGACTGGAAAGCCAGGAAGAAAACAAAAAGGAAAAAATCAAAACCTCTGCTAGAAAGAAGCACCAGGAAGGCAGTGTAAGGATTAGGGTTGGGAAGGAGTCACTTGAAAGGAATCTGAGAGAAATCTAGTTGAGGGAGGTAGCAGAAAAACTAAAGCTCTGCTTTTTTTTGTTTTTTTTTCATTTAAAGATTTTATGTAGAAACAGTTCAGGATTTGGATGGGGCTTTGAGATATTTTGGTCAGCTGTCACAAACCCGCTCATTCAGAGCAGGAAATGAAACTGCCATCTTGTTTCAAAGCCACACTGCAACACAATGAGAGCAGTTCCCAAAATACTTCCCTGTGCCAGAGAGCAGCCTTGGAGCTCAGGAAGCACCTGGTCTGCCCCGTTTGGGAGGCAGGTGGGGCAGCCACGCTTTGTCTGGAGACATGCAGTGCTCCTGGTTTGGGATTCATGGAGAAAAGCATCCCAAACACATCCTTTGCAGGGCTTTGTTTGCTTGAGGGCTTTGCTCTTAGCTGCATGAAGAATTGAAGCAGCAAGGAAAAATTACTTTTTTCCTCAGTGGTTTTCTTTTTCTGCTGTTACCTGGAATGGACGTGTTTCCATTGAAACTGGGGGGAAAAGTTATGGATTATTCTTAAGGTTGAATGTGTGTGCACAGGTTTTGTCCTGTTAAATGTGATATTAAACTGTAGAAGTTACTGAAAATGAGGAGACCTCAGAGCCCCCTGTATTGCCTGAAGGGGCTCCAGGAGAGCTGCAGAGGGGTTTGGGACAAGGGATGGAGGGACAGGACCCAGGGAATGGCTTCACTGCCAGAGGGCAGGGCTGTGGGGGGATGTTGGGCAGGAATTGTTCCCTGGCACAGGGTGGCTGCCCCTGGATCCCTGGCAGTGCCCAAGGCCAGCTTGGATGGGGCTTGGAGCAAGCTGGGATATAGTACAGGGTGTCCCTGCCCGTGGCAGGGATGGAATGAGATGATTTTAACCAAACCATCCTGTGATTCTGTGACTCATCTTCTGTCGTCAGAGGCAGGACAAAACATTTCTGAGTGACTTCAATAATGAAAGCAGAGGAAGAATTATAACAAGGAGATGAGGCCCAAAATAGCACAAGGCCAATAAGTGTGAGATGGAAAATGTCACACTGAATTTGAAGTTTAATTAAATCCTAGAAAACGTTGTGGGGAAAATGGTTTCTAATCTACAGCTGTCTTGCCAGGAGGGAGGCAAACCTGGGAAGAGTTTCCACAGATCTTTGAGGGTTTCATAGGGCCCAGCTGTCAGATTTTGAGGGGTTCTTTATTCTTTCAGCTCCCAAAGCTCTGCTCTGTTTGGAGACAGTGCAGGGGTTTTGGGTGGCTGGAGGTGAGGAGCTGCTCATTCCCTGTGTGGACAAGGGAGCCTGAGCTCTGGTTTTTGCACAGTCTTCAGAAAACCTCCTTGCCTTGGAATCCCTTCCTGCAGCTGAACATTCCTGTTTCGTTTTTACAAATTGCTAAGGAGATCATGGATTGTGAAGCTGGCCCAGAAGCTCAGTCAGGGGAAGGGGAGGAGTGGGAATGCTCTGGTGTGATTTGTCTCTGTACCTGCAGGTTTGATCCCCAAAATAAAATCCCCATCTGCTCAAGCTGTCATCTCTGCTTAAAAACTTTGCAGCCAGGCTAGACCCCCTTGGTGTGGAGGGAAGCAAATATTCCCTACCAGTGCCTTCCTTTTCTCCATAATTCCTGCTGACTGACGTGTGGAATGGTGTCACCCAGCTGAACAAGGATATTATTTTATAGTATTTTACAAATTATCAAAGCCCTAAGGTAATTGCTTGTAGGATTGCAATGCTAATTAAAGGAATTAATCTCTGGTATTCCCAGCGTTGCTCATGGATAATGGGAAGAACCTTTTCCATGCACTGGTTCATCCCAGCTCACTTTCCTCTTGGCACCAGCATTGGCCAGGGCATCCAGCAGCACCTTTCCATGAGGACCTTTTTAAAAATCCTCTTGGATTTTTTAAAACTTTCGGGAAAGTTTCAGTGCTTGGCTCAAGGCTTTTAATCTCACATAAAAGTCATGGGGGGCTGAAAATTATTCAAAATGAATTAAAAAAAAATTAGGAAGAATCATTACAATATTCTGGGATTTGAGTGCCTGAATTTATTGAATAAGCTTCTTTTTTACTGGTGTTTTAAACCAGGTACATGGAGATAGTTAAAAAATGGATTTCTAGTTCAAGCTCAAGAGTACTAGAAATCAAAATTCTTAACTGCACCTATCAAGAAAATTGTACAGTGTTTGCTACACTAGATTTATATATATTGTATATAATAATTTAACAGGTGAGAATTCAATTTAATAAAAGATAAATTTCAAAAATCCAGAATTCCAAGAAAAAAGTGCATAAAAAGAGAATGGCTAATCTCAGAAATACCTTTTTTCTATATCAAAATGTTGACAGATGTTTATGGCTCTGTGTATAACTAAATAATTCAACATATTTTTATAGCTGATCCACATCTGTCAGGCTTTGCTCTTCTCACTGGGCAGTTCATCCAGCTGTATTCAGTCTCAGTTCATTCAGTTGGATTATTGTGGTGTATTTTTATGGTATTCATGTGTGACTTCAGGTACAGATCCCTGGATTCTGTCTCAACATTCCCACTGAGCACAGACCCTTCTCTCTGGCTGGCTCTGGGAGCCCCATTTCTAATTTAAAAGGGGATATTGGAGCATTCAGTGAATTCACTTTGCTGAAAGGCTCAATTTATTTAACAGCAAAGACTCAGCACTAAAGACAGCCCTGTATCAAAGAAATCCCAGCCCTGCCAGGTCCTTGGGATGTCTCTTCCTGTGTGGTTTCAGTCTCTTGCTCTGCTCTGCCCACACTTTGTTGGGAGGGCTCTGAGCAGTGGCACTGTGAAATTAAGGAGTTTTTAAAAAGGTTTGAGTACTAATCCTACAGGGCTGAAATAAGTTGGAAAAGGAGCTTAACTTTAATGCAGTTATGTTCAACAAATACTGTCAGGAGAGCAGGGTATATTTAGGTATTCCCAATCAGGCCACACCTCAGAAGTGATTTAATTAGAAGATGTAACAGCACTAGATCCCATTTTTGTAATTTTTCTGTTGATTTTTGTTACACATCACTGTCCTAGCAAACAGTGGAAGAGTAGAAAATCCTCCCAGCTTCTGGAGAGTATGGCATGACTGGTGATTCCATCCATCCTTGTGCAGGAATAGTGCTTGGAATATTGCTTGGAATGGGGATTCTGTGCCAGGCTTTGGGACAGGGGGAATCTGCTTGTGAAAGGGAAAAACCTTTCACAATATTTTTAATTATGGACTTCAGGCTCAAATTATCTTTGTCCTCACCCACTGGTGCTTACAAGGAGTGCAGGCATAAATTGTTAGTGTGATTCCCCTGGAGATAATTGAGAATGGACTCCTAAAAGTAATAAAGCATAATTGGCACCCCAAGTGGGGTTTGGGAGCTCTGGATTAATCTTCTTGCTGCACTGCAGCTGCCATACCTTTGGCATTACCCCACCATGTTTTTTCCTTTATTGTGGCAGATAATTGCTGTCATTGTTCTGTGATTCTATAATTATTACAGATAATCACAGTGCTGTCACTCTGGGCCGTTTTCCTTATAAGAACCCATTTGTGTAGATGACAAAAATTCCAAGAAATAGTTTTGTTTGGCCCTTGCATTTTAGCATGACTGGCAGAGTAATCCTTTTGTAGGGTGCCTGTTCAGGAATGTGGGGTTCTCTGTGTGGGATACACCCTGCCCTTCTCATATTGCTTAACTGTTTCCTATATTAGCATAAAATTTAATTGAATTTGTAATTTGAATTGGAAAATGCCTGAATATTTTGAATATCCTGACAAGACCATTCGTGTTGTGGGTGAGACAGAGCAATGTTAAATTTGCAGGACCACATCAAGCTGCAGGTTGTATCTCTCTGGCATGATAGGAATCTGAAACGCTTTGGGAATATATTAAATTATTGAAAATTTTAATTCTGGGACATTTCCATCCCTGAACCTAGTCCGTGAGCAGTCTTTGAATAGGCTGTTCACTGAATGCAGGTGACTTTAAACCCACACAGAGAAAACAAACAGATGGAAGTGATAAATCCAAGGAGCAGTTGGGAACAACAGCCTGTGCTGGGGCAGAAAAGGTTTTGTTGAAGAGATTTATCTGAAGAAGTAAATGAAAATGATAATACAGAGATCGAATCAACTAAATTAAAACCTAAACCCAGCAAAATAGGTGGTTAAAAAACTTCAAGGCTGCAAAAGAGTAAACAAAAGCTTCTAAGGAACATTTATGCTCAGTATCTGATTTTTTTTAGCTCCTTTTTAATGCATTTTATCTGCAAGGGGAGTATTTTTAAGAAAATGCTTGGGTTTTTTTATTTTTTAAAAGAACATATTAAGATCGTTTTAAGAGAATATTTTAATGAAAATATTTATTAAGAAACGTTGGGGATTGTTGTGAAATGCATTTGCATGTGCACATCTGTGTCAGTTTAAGGTTTCTCTTAACAAGAGAAGTTTGTGGTGTTGTTAGATGGAAAAGATTTGAATTTATCCCAGCTCATGTCTGAGTCAGGGATGGTTCACCTGTAGCATGAGGGTTCATATGGAGACCTGCAGGTAAATCTGGATGGAATTCTGTAAGGAAGAATTCCCAGAGCTTACTTGGAGGTGATTCTCTGTGTAAGATTTGCTTTTGTAGGAGGTAAAAATAATCAGCTCTGGCCTGTTCTCCAGCAAAGTGTATTTCTTTAACTTACCTTCCAAATCTTCCAAATATTTGTTGAGCTGAACAGGAAAATAATTTATTTTTGGGTAAGAACTAAAAAATCCAGGCAGAGCACACACCCCACTGCTGTTCCTCAGACATTTAGTGATGATGATGATGATCCTGTGGTCAGCAGAAGAATCCTTGAAGAGCAGAAATGGTGTCTCAGTGCTGAGGGATTTAAATGCACATTTTTCCATGTGAAGCCAGTTGCTGGCATGAGCAGTGTAGAGCACTCTGTGCTCTCCAGAGGCAAAGATCCATGATGGTGACAGCTCTGCCACAGTCATCTTCCATGTGTTGGATTTGAGCCAGAACATTTTCTTTCCCCCCAAGAATGAGGAAGTACAAAAGCAAAGATGCAGTTTGTCAAAAGTGGAATCCCCCTGGGATTTATTCCAGAGCTGTGCAAAAAAAGCAAACTAGGTCCAGGAAGTCTTGGGAGATACTTTTGGGGAATGTATTTCTAGATATTCCTAGAATCTGTTTTATCCTCCAGGGTTTTCTAAGCCTCACATGGTAGAATTTGAAGATCTGGTTCTCCATGCTTGTGGCAGTTTTACATGGGTGTTCTCACTGATTTCAGTGGAATTGTCCTTTAACCCTGGAGTGTTAATTTAGTGCTGTCTCCAGCAGGTAACTCTCACTGCTGTCAGCCTTGTGGCAATTACAAGGAATTACAAAGGGCATTTCCTTCCATGCCTGTGTTCACCTACCAGACCCTCATCCTAAAATGTGACAACTGCAGGTGGTGGAGGCAAATCTTATTATTTCATTAATTGTACTTGTTTTAAAGGGGTGTTTTTCCTGCGTTGGGGGAGGGTGACAGGCATCTGTTGGTGGCTGTTCCATATTTTTCTGTGCTCAGAGGAGACTGCAGCGCCCCAACAACAAAGGTTTTGTCAGTAAAAACAATGACCCTGGCGAAATTGTAAAGGAACAAAATGATGTGCAGAACAATCATCAAGTGACTAATGAGAGCAAACAAAGAACTTGCAAACAAGCCCCAAACTCCTGACAGCAGAAAACACAAAGCTCTGGGGTAAGGGAAAGTGCAGAGTGTGTTCGTGGGCACCCAGCTGAAAGGAGCTTGGGGCTCTCCTGGTCTTCAGTGTCCATTGTTCCCGTGTTTGCTGTGGTGAGAGCTCCTCCAGGGTGTGGGACAAGAGCAAACTCTGAGCTTCATCAAGCTTTGTCAGTTTAATCAGCTTTATTTATATTTATTGATAACTTTCTCTTCTTACCTCTTGGTCTGCTGGTTTTATTCCCAGTTGTTCATGTATCTCTGCTCTTCACCAGGATGGGCACCTGGAATATCTGGAATATCTTGTGCTTGCTTGGTGAGAGCTGGTTTGAACAAATGCACTCCTGAATAGCATGTGGCCATGCAGGATGTGGATCTAGGGAAAACAAAAAGAAACAGGAGAAATGACAGCAATAGGACAGTGAGACAGAAAAATTCCTTAAAATTACTTTCTGTGGAAGTTCAAGAAGGAGCAGAAGCCAGAGAGGATCTTATTGTAGGAACTCTTCAACCTTTCTTCACTCAGACCCGTTGGCATCTTCTGGGCCTGCTGTAACAGGTCCATGTCTTCCCTGTGCTAAAGACTCTGGATCTGGATGCAGTGCTCCAGTGGGAAGGTCTCCCTGGATTTCAGACACTCCCAGACAGAACTAGGTAGTGATATTCCACGAGTGAGTTGGATCTGGACCTCCCTAAAGCAGACTTACAGCACAGCCTGTGGATGTGTAAGATTATCCTGAGATACAGATCATTTTTATGAGTCCTGCATTGCTTTGGGTGCAGACTGTGGCTGTTCTTCTGTTAACCTGAAATCCTGATTTCACAGAGTTCAGATAAAACCTGGGTGCTCCTCTCTCCCAGTCAGCTGAAGAAGCCCAGCACTCACTTCCTGATCCAGGGAAGAGACTTGAGCTTTGCCCTCAGCTTTTCTTAGCTGCTTTCTCTACTTGCACAGCTTAGCAGAAAACCAGGATTTTTCCCTTTTCTGCAAGGGGCAGGCTGGGCAGCAGCTTCCTGAGCCTGATCCAGCAGCTCCACCTTGCTCCAGGCAGGTGGCTCAGGGACACTGCTGGGGCTTTGATCTGGGCTGTGTGGGAATTCAGGTACACGTGTGTTTTGTTGACCTGCAGAGCCCTGATTTTTGTTGGGGGGTCTTGATGGAGAGGAAGAGATTTCAGCTACTGGGATGGAAGTGGCTAAAAGGAAAAATAAGCAGTTTTTCTTCTGTATTAGGAGAAATTGATGCCAGGAATCAGCATTTTTAAAGGAAAATGACTGGAATGGAGTTGTTACCCAGAAAGGATGGGTTTTCCTGACCTTCCTTCCTGGCTCCCCTCACGTCCTTGGGAAGTGCTGTTCCATTTCACAGCTCTGAACAGTGCTGAGTGTGGCAAATCCAGCTGATCCGGGCTCTTGACTTTGTTCTGAGTTTTAGATGAGTTTTTAAAATACTTTATCCTTCACTGTCAGATAAAAGGAGATTTGTTGCTCTGTTTGGGCTACAATACAGAGACTTCTCACCCTAGAAAGACTGAAGTTGATGCCTTGATTCTGAGAATACCCGTTGACAAATTTTTATTGCCTGTACCCCAGCCTTTCCTTACAATATTCATTTTATCTTTTCTGACATACAAAAATTAAAACCCTCAGTGGAGTCTCACTTACCAAAATCATTCAACTGCAAATTCCCAACCTGTGCCATCGGTGAGATCACTCTGTTTATTTAATGGATTGGAGGAAGGAGTTTCAAGAACAAACACTCAAAAAGCTTCACTCAGCGTGTTTGTTCTGTAATTCACATTGTTGGATTTTTAGTTTTAAGTAAGGAAAAGTTTTGGGTAATATTACAGAAAATAAAGGATGAAAACTCAAGTCCCTTGTTCTTAATGGATTCCAAGTGGTTTTCAAAGCAAAGCAGATCAGGGATAGATAAAACACGGGGGGTTAATGTAAATAAGAGTAGGGTGGTAAAAAGAATTTAATTTTCATTTTTTAATATAAATATATTCACATACAAAATTATTTTAATCTAAATATAAAATAGAGAGTGGAATCTATGATACAGATCTCCCTTTTGATTTGGTGGCTTGACTCCTGAACAGGAAAATAAGTCACATTACCGGGATGTAATCCCATTGACTCCACAGCAAATTACCACTCCACAAACACAATGATTTCTGTTCAGTTTTCTTTTCTTTCCCTTATCTTTCTGTTTCCAGGCTGCAGCCCTGGCAGGGGAGGGCCAGCTCTGATTTTGTGCTGTTCCCTCCACCCATGTAAGGAAATTCCTTGCCTTCCTCACCAGTTCTATTGTTTCCGGCCAAGCGGTGGCAGCTCGGGAGCGTTTGCCAAGGAGTTCAGGGGCACAATCAGCCCTCAAAAACTGCTGGGTGACATCAGCTCACGCAGTGATGGATGTTTGCAGGTGAAAACTTCATCTCACAGAGCCACAGGATGGTTTGGGTTGGAAGAGACCTGAAAGATCACCCCATCCCAGTTCGATGGTTCTTATCACAGGCGTGGGGTTAGGGAGTTCAAAATGCATAGAAACATGAATGTGTGTGTTTGCAAAAACCAAATTATTTCTGTGCAGTGATGATTCAGATGAGGCTGGTGTGAATTAGTCAGTGAAACCCACATGGCTTTAAAACTATGCCTTTAATTGGGGTTTTTGAACCTAGCACTGGTTTTGGTGCCTGGTAGTTAAATAAGAGGTTTAGTTTGAACACCTGAGTTTAAGCTGTGAAATTATTGCCCAGAGCTTCAGCAGAGCTTTTAGGAGTTTCTGTGCAAGACAGACATGAGCAGAATACCAGGAATATTTCAGAAATAAATGGGATAACAGGGAAAACTGACTTTGGTGGCTTCACACAACTCTGGTCTGCGTTGTGTGTGGGGCAGATAATTTCTATTTTTAATTTGTTTGCTTTTAAAATAAAAAATGCGGAGTACTTCAGCTTGTTCTCTGTCTTCTCCAAGATATTGAAATGGTAATTTTTAAGTAGAGTGTGGCAGAGACCTGTAAATGTTTTGGTGAAGAGACCTGGAAGTCAGTCACATAAATGAAGATGAAAATTCTACACAGGGGCTGTTCTGCATTGTATGTTATTTTAAATGAGTAACAACCTCCCAAGGGCAACCAAATGTCCTAATAATAGCTAAAATACTTTCATGTACATATTTGCTTTTGAGGGAATTTTCACAGAATGTAGAATGATGAAATCTAGATTCCCAAAATGTTTGGTATCCTCTCTTGAAACAAACAAAAAAAAAACCTCCCGATGATCTGAACTGGGACTGAAGTTTTGTTTCTGGGAAAAACTCTCAAAGTTACACATGAAACTCGGATGTTTAAATCAGAACAATGTTCTTGTCCCATTCCCTCTGTATATAATTTTGTTGGTGCACAGGATTTCTTCTAAAAATAGACTTCAACTCTTCTCAAGCTTGGACACAGGGGGAAGTAATCTTGCACCTCTAGTATGGCAATTCTGCTGAAAAGAAATGATTTCTGAAAAAACAATGACTTTTTTCTATCCTTGGAAATTGTAATTTTGTGCTACTTAACTTTGTATTATCTTGGGTTTGATGCCAGATTTGTTTTTTTTTTTAAAAACCCTTGATTTCCTTTTGAAGTTGACAAAAAGACAGGTTTTTCAGTGGGATTGTAATACAGTAAGTGATTTAGTGCTCTCTGGAGAGTCAGAAGGAGAACAAAAGCCATTGTAGAGGAATAATGGGTGTTGGGTTTTTTGATTTGCTTTTTTTTTCCCAGTTTCCCCTTCAAGTTGTGTGATGAGAAATTTTGAAAAGGCTTTTCCTTTCAAAACCTGTGATGTTCAGTGGTTTGGGTCAGAGGGTTTGTAAGTGAATGAGATTCAGCTGATAAAACCCCACGTGAATGTTAATTTATATCCTCCAGTTCAGCAAGTCAAGTCTTTTGTTTTAATACGAACACATCCAGCTCCATGTAACAATTACCATTTTATAGAAGGGATAAATCCATTATTATTGCAAGTCTGGAACCAACCAGCTCTCTGATCATGTAGCTGATGGGATGTCACCTTTTCTGTGCCACGAGGAGCTTTTCAGCCTGTGTTGGAGCTGCTTTCCCAGCCCTGCCTGTGTGATATTGCAGTGACTTTCAGAACTTCAGAGTTCTGGCAGCTCTCATCGGTATTTAAGAACTTCATCATATTGAAACTGCTTTTAATTAATGAAAGGAGCCAGGCTGTAATGCAGTTCTCACATGCTGACAGACCCGTGTGCTCCCTAATGTTTTGCCACACTTTGCTCTGATGTTTTTTTCTTAAATATCTTTATTTTTTTATATCACCCTGCAGGGGGTTCTGGCATCTCAGCAGAGCTGTGGTCATTGCAGGGGCGAGGGGGGAAATAATGAAGTTCATATTTCTCCCTCTTTTTTTTTTTTTTTTAAATGTTCCTTGAACTGCAGACTGCAGCTGGACATGAATTAATCCCTAGTGCTGCATGGATGATAATTGGAGGGAATAAACACGTGTGGGGCTGGGCTGTGTGTGCCTGTCTGAGCTAATTGTGGGGGCACTATTTACGGTCAGTGAAGAGGAATAGGCCCTTGGCATCCTGCCTTTCAGCTGACCTATTTTAGCCATCTATCTTGGAGAGGGATCAATCACAACACACAGGCACCAACTTCTCTGCACTGGCTCTGCAAAGCACCCAGGGTGTCAAAACCCAGCGCAGATCTCAGCATTTAATTCTTAGATGTAACAACACAAACCCTTCGTGTGGGCTTTGACATAAAAACAACATTTGGGTTTGAAATGGAGCTGTGAAATACTCATTTATGGCGTCGTGGGATGAGAAAAGTCACAGCTGCCTTGCAAACTGAGCACTTAGAATTGCTTTGCCAAATTGCAATTATTTACTTACATTTCTTAGCAGAGTTGTGCTCCAGCCCTGGTGTTTGAGCTGAAAAGCTTGAGGAACAGGTAGAAGTTGACAGTTCCTTTTTGGGGGAGTTTCAGGCTTCCCGTGGTCCCCTGGGGGAGCACAGGCAGTCTGGGCAATTTTAGCCATCACTTGTGTGCTCTGTGAGCACAGGGCTCAGCTGCCTGTGTGGATGTGGGGAGAAGTGCCCTTGGAGCAGGACGGTGACACCAAGGTCCCTTCAGGGTAGCAGCACAGGGAAAGTTCAGGTGCTGGTGCTGGCCTGGGGCTGAGCCTCCTGAGCCAGCTCAGGTGAATCCCACAAAGCTGTGCCCACACCAGCACAGCCCAGAGCCAAACCTGTGCCTGTGTATGGCTGTTTCTGTGGCTTGGCTGCTGGGAATTTCCTGATGCTTTCCTGAGTTGAACATCCCAGCTCTAAGCTCGTATTGCCTAACTCTTCAACTAAGAATTTCTTAAAATTCTGTTTAACAGAGTGTTTGGTGCAGCTGGCACCAATTGCAGGAGCCTGGAGCAGTTGTCCTGCAGCTCTTTCCAAGCTGTACTGGGAAGTCCTTCCCATGGCAGCTGATCCTGTGATCAGCTGAAGGAACCAGCTGCAGTGTGAGGGCTTGGGAGAATTCCCAGTTTGCTACTGGTTTGGCATAATGGCTTCCTGATGGCCACAGGACTATTCAGTTCAAGGCAGGTTTGGTGTGTAAGGCTGCAGGAAACAGTCTGCCTCTGCTGAAAATTCCTTTATGCTTGGTAGGTGGAGGATGAAGGCAATAATGTAGAGTGAAGTGGATTTGGGATATCAGAGTCTGGGCATGAGAGTTCCAGTCCCACAGTTTGATTATCTCCTCAAAGCATCCCTCACTGAAGGGGACTGTGTGCTGCTGGGAAAACGTTGCTCTTCTGTTCTTCCTGAGTTCTGAGGGATTTCAGTAAAACCATGGAATGGTTTGGGTTGGAAGGGACCTGGAAGCTCATCCAGTTCCACCTCTGCCATGGACAGGAGCACCTTGTGCTATCCCAGGTTCCTCCAAGCCCTGCCCAGCCTGGCCTTGACACTTCCAGGATTTGTGTCTCATTTATTGTGTCTGTTCACCTCACCTTAAACGTTGGGCTTGATTTTTCAGAGGCAGAAACTATTCCTTAAATCTTGCACAATTTCACTCTTTTCTCCCCCTTTAAATTTTCAAAGTGATTTAGATGATCAAATACAGTTTTCTAGAGAAACACATTCTTGAGTTTGTTGGAGTGGGCACAGTTTCCATGAATGCAGTGTTTAAATGAATATCTGTGAAATATGACCTATTTAACAATCTGTATCATATGTATTTAAATACATCCTGAGTTAAATATTTAAATGACATTGTCAGTCACTTGCAAAGTCTTATTTAACACAAAACTTGTGTACCCTGTGTGATGTGATGTTACAGCTCTGCTTACAACAGAGCTTTGGGGTTTTTGGGATAGATTTGTGTTACTTACTTGGTATTTTTGTACACAAAAGAATGTGAAGTGGCAGCTGCTGCTCAGCTGTTTTTGATAAGCAGATAGCTGGGGATGTGCCACATCCAGATGTTGAGTGTCCTGGCACCATTCCCTGAGGAATACTCTGGTTGGCAGCACCCCATGGCCTTGCAGGTCCTGGGTGTCTTCCTTGCCCTCAGTGCCATCTCCCTGAGCACATTCCCTTCTCCAGAGCTGCTGTGCCCGTGGGAGCAGCTGGAAGGAAATCTCTGGGATGCTGTTGCAGTGCTGTGTGCTGCCATCTAATGGGAGCCCAGCACTGTCATTCCTCCTGCCAGGAGTCAGGGACTGGCTCTGTCCACTCCTTGCAGGTGTAAATCTGCTAAAAAAAATGATGTGAGCATCTTGCAGGTCCCAGGGTGAGTACTGATAAATTGTAGACAGAGCTACTTCCTGCCTTTCCTGATTTTCTTTCTTTCTTTCCCTCCTGCAGGCTCTTGATGGAAATATATATGATCACCTTAAGGATTATTTAATGGCATTCAGCAGGACTGAGCTAGAGACATGCCAAGCTGTACAAAACACATTCCAGTTTTTACTGGAGACTTCCAGCAGGGTAAGTTTGAACTGAGTGATCCTTTGTAACTGAATCCTTGCAGCACGGACAAATCCCCAGGCCTAAGATTTGCTTCCAAAATCATGACAAAACTGAAGGATTATTATTTTTGGTTTCTTTTGAGAAGACACCAGGCAGTTTTCTTGGGGAGAATTTTTCCTGCAGCACCCAGACTGCCTTTCCCTGGGTGCATTTGCATCCAGAGATGCTCAGTTCTCCTCACCCTGCATGACTGGGAAGGGGGAATTGCAGCTGAGGCTTCTGCATGGTGGAATCTGCAGCAGAGCCCTGGGAAACTGCCTGGATCATTTCTTAATAATTGTCTGTCAGCTTCAAATCCAAACTGTGACACTGTTTTCTCCCTGGAATTAAGAGTGGCAAACACAGCAAACAAATTAGAGCCTTGTCATAGACGTGGTTTGTTTGCTTTGTCGAGCAGCCAGACTGAGGGAGGCATGATTGCTTCCAGGGTAATTTTGGTACTTAAATAATTCATCTGCTGGGCTAAGGAGAAAAAAAAATTGCCATTGAGCTCAGGAAAGCTGCTTTGGTGCAGTCATAATATTCCTTTATACATTTACCTTACCCACCCACCCAGAAACAGAGCTCATTCATAGAGAGATGTGGAGCAAAAGCTCATTTAACACATTCCTTATTTACCTCCAAGCAAGTGATCTCACACCTTCAGAGATCTAAAGTGAGGGCATGAAAAATGCCTCACCCTCAGCTTTGAATTTACTTGGCAGCAACTGTAAAAATAATCAAAATACCAATTTCTCTTCAGTTGTAGAAGGACTTTCAATAATTTACCTTGGGGTGTATTATTCAGGTCTGCTTCAAATACCTTCCCCAGCAATTCTGGCTTGGAATCTTTTAGGAGAACAGGCTTCTGTATAATGCCTGCATAATTAATTTTTCACTGTTGTATCAGATCCTTTGTGTTCAGAATACTCAGAGAGCTGCCTGGTTGGGGTTTTGGTCCAATTCTAAACTGCCTTGGAGTAGAAATCCTCGACTCAGACATTAGAGTGTGCTGAATATATTGACTGGTGGATTTTTCCACAGGCTTTCCTTATCCTGGCTTTCCCCAGCAGGTCCAGGTCGCAGTAATCAGCCCAAAAAAGAATCCAGAAAAAAAAAAAGTCTCTCCACCAAAACCCATCCATGTCTTTCAAAAGCAGCTTGAGCTGTTAAACATGTAATAAATTTGTTAGCAATTTGGAATAAACTTGTCATCAAAGCAAAGGTTTTAAATATTTATGGAGGGTTTTGAATGCTTCTTCACCTGTTCTGTGTTAGTTTGCAGTACAAGCTTGGCAGGCTCTGCTTGGAAGAGACACTTCAGGTCATTGGGAGGAATATTTTTGCTCTTCCATCTGAGTTATATTTCTGTTTGCAGGATGGAATTAAATTGTATTTGTCCTTTAGAAGGACACAAGTGCCAGGGATGGCTCCTTGGATGGGCAGAGCTGGATGTCACCTCATGTGATGCAGATTGAGGGAAACAGCTAAAAACCAGATTTTCTGTGTAAAATGCAGGTTTTTCATAGTTATATCATTGTCTGTTGGAGCTTTGGAGATTTTATTACTCCTGGGTCATTGCTCTGACACTGGAATGGGAGCACAGAGGGTAAGTTTAGATGGGATATTGGGCAGGAATTGCTCCCTGTGAGGATGGCAAAGCCCTGGCACAGATGCCCAGAGCAGCCCCCAGGGCCAGGCTGGGCAGGGCTGGGAGCAGCTGGGACAGTGGCAGGGGTGGGATGGGGTGATTTTTCAGCTCCCTTCCCACCCCAGCCAGTCTGGAGCTGTGATTCTGTGAATATGCAATTTAACTTTCTTTTCACTTGAACAGTCTTAGTGAAGACTTGCACTTCTTGCACTTGTCTTTTGGAAAAAAAACTGATTTTCTTGGAACATTTACTGCAATTTTTTGCTGTTTTGAGTATTGTTTCTGTGAGATTTCTGGTAAGAGGACAAATAATTTCCTTCATGCACATCTCTGACTGTGCCTTTTTTCTGCATATGGGATATATTTAATGTTTGATTTCAGGTCTGGTTTAACCTGTCAATTGACACTGACTTCAGAAATAAACTGTGTAAGAACATTGATTTATACACTGAATAACAGGAAATCTATTTGGAAAAGTTGCAGCTTAATGCCAAAGATACAGTGTTGCTTTGGAGTCTTTTTATTCTCTTTTTATCAACTGTCCAGTATTTTGTGCAAATGCAGGATTTGCACAAACGTGCTGGGCTTGCATATTCTCCCAAGCCTCTTATTCTGATAACAGTTGTTTTCATTTTTAACCACTTATTGTGGCTTTGAGGGAAAATCTCCTAGGAGTGCTGTTGGAAAAATCAGTTTTCACTTTGAACTGAGTTGCTTGGGAGTCAGATTTCTGTGGGGAAAGCACATGAAAACATCTGTGTAGGTTTTCACATCCTCAGTAACTTCATTTGTTGGGGTTTTTTTTCCCCTAATTGAAGTTAAAAGAACTCCACATATTTGGTGTGGCCCAGAGTTGTGTGCTATGGTCAGTGTTCACATGGATCTGAAGGACAATTCAGTGGAATAGCTGGTTAAATAAAATGGTTTTGATGCCAGATCTGTGCTGAGCATCCTCTGAAGCTGCAGATGTTTCCTTCTTTAGTGTTTTCTGGATTTCTATTTCTGGGAATTCGTGATGCAAATCCTTGCCTGTTTTCTCCCCATTTGAGTGTGTTTATGTTCAACTGCTCAAATTGGAGCAGTAATTATGTACTTTCCTGGTTTAGATGAGTGTATTATTGGCCCTGGAGGACTATTTACTTTCTTTAACTGGAGATTAATTTTTTACAGTTCAGTATTTCAGCAACACAAGCATCAACATTTTGCTGCATTAGAGAATAAGTTTTATTTCCCATTGTCCACACAGCACAGAGTTCTTGGTCATGCACAATGCTGCTATTTCTGGATAAATACCATCTTTATTATCTCCTTTGTACATGTAAACCCCCAGTTTGGTAATAAATTGATATAATTTTGATGCATTTTCATCAATTGAGGCAGTAAATGCTCTGTAAGAGTTCTTCAGCCAGTGATCCTATTTTTTCATCTTGCAATCACTGGGTATTTCTTTGTAAATCTGTGTAAATTGTGACATAAGAGGTTTGTTTAGGGATCTGTGTCATGCTGTCTGAAACATATCATTAAACAAATTTGAGAGCTGGAGGGGTTTTGCTTCAGCAAAATGCAAGCTTGGAGAGTTTTCTCTGAAAGCAGTTCAATAGAGAGATGAAGTTTGTAACTGATTTTGGATGCATTATTCCAAATAGTCTTTTCAGCTCCCACAACTAATAATTTCTGCCAAATTAAGACTTTTCATTTTAAGAAAGAGCAGTGCACAGGAAATCACCCACAAGAGGAGGGAAGAATATTTATGGCAGTGACAGAGGATATTAACAGAGGGTATCTGTTAATAGTTGGTGTTTTTTCCCCATTTTGTAGGTCAATGGCAGAGATATTTTAGATCCTTGTCACCCACTGTGTGTCCTGCCAGTTCTCTGAGCAGCTCAGTCCTCATTCCCTGCTGGTGCACCCAAGTTTGTGCTGCAGGTTTAATCTCAGTTGGGAACTGTGCTGGTTTTGCTCTGCAGCTGTTTTTCAGTTCACAAAACAAACCTTTTTCTAAAGAAACTAACCAAACCTTTTTCTTTCCTCAGGTGGTGCGGGATTACAATCTCCAGCTGTTCTTACAGGAGAACTCTGTGTTCCACAAACCTCAGCCTTTCCAGTTCCAGCCCAGTGACAGTGACACTGTAAGAGCCCTGGCAGTCCCTGCACTTACTTGCTCTTGCTCTATTTTAAAGCAATTGTTATAAATGGGGAAGAGAATCACTGCTATCCCAGTCTGGTTTAACCTCCTGCTGTATTTTTGGGAAAGAAAGGGAGAGTGGCCTGGTTGCAGGAGGTGGGTGATGGTAAAAAAGGCATCAAACAGGCTCTACATCATCCATAAAAGAGCAGAATCTTTTTTTGGCTTTTAGATTGTGACTAACAGTCCCCTGTCTCACTGCTTTCAACCTAATTCCTGGTAAATTTTGTTGCCTTTTTATTCTGCTTGTAATATTCACTAATATTGGGCTACAACTGTGCCAAATAAAGTGTCCCTACACACCTGAATTGCTCAAGGAATACTTAGACATACATACAGAAAGTTACTAAAAATAATGCTGTTAAATCACTGCATTCCAAAATAATATCAAAAAATCTTATCTTGGTTTCTGTGTTGCTTCCAGAGCAATGATTAATGACATTAAAAGTGAGTGAATCAGAGTATGTAAGTGCATTTTCAAACAGCACCTTGATTAAAGTGGATTCTTGATGTCCCATTGACATTACTGATGTTATTTTAAGAAACAGCTGTTTAAAATAAGTTTGGATCTTTGGAGCATACAAACCTTTTCTGACTTGAATTTTTATTATTGGACTGACTTGGGCAGTTCTGATCTGCAGCTCAAGTGATTCAGATGGAGACCTGCAGAAGAGTGGTTTTCCCAGTCACCCTGACATCTCTGACTGGGTCTCCTTTGTGTTTCCCTTTTAACAAACTCTGATTTTGATTGTTATTCCAGAAAGAGTCAGGTATTCCCATAAATAACTGTTTGGACAGTGCTCTTGGCTGGGGATTGTTGGGGTGTCTGTGCAGGGCCAGGAGTTGGGCTGGATCATGCTGACAGGTCCCTTCCAGCTCAGGATATTCTGTGATAAATTTTAGGTTGTTCTTGCTAGCAGTGAGCAGAATCTTTCTGAGTCTTTGCTCTGCCTCTCTAACCTTTGCTGCTGTGTTCTCCTCCCTGTGCACTCCCTGCATCCAGAGTTTTAATGCAGTTCAGCTGGTGGAGATTGAGCCCTCACCTGTCAGTGCTATGAGAATGACCATAGCAGAGGTACCTGGGGTGTTCCTGGTCAGCCCTGTGTTATCCCTGTGCATGTGGGATGCTGAGCTTGCACTCTGGAGAGGTGGCAACAGAATGCACAGTCTCTATATATATAAAACAGAAAAGGGGAGGGGAAAAAAAAAAAACGAGCTTTTTTCACAATGAGACTTGAAGGAGGAAAAATCAATTTAAGGGTGTTATTCGTGGGGGGCAGCTTCACACTTCTCCTGTGTTCTTGCATGGGGTTTGTAATTGATATTCTAATCTGCTGGGGCATGAATTAAAATTTCACAGCTCAAGAAAGTGCTGTGTGTAATTGGTTGCTGCTCCTCTGTGAGGGAAAGGTTGTCTGACAGCTGCAGGCTCTGAGTGTGCACTGATGAAATGCAGCCCTGTTTTGCAGCTGATTGAATTTGGCTCTTTTTGCAGAGGGCCATCCCCATGGCAGAGCTGGAGCCGCTCCCATTAAACTCTGCAGTGTGAGAAGTGCCAGGAGTCTGTGCTGTGGGATTTTTGTGGGCTCACAGGGTCCATGTGTGCTGCTGGTGCTGCCTCACTCCAGGAACTTTCAGGAAGCAGTGAATGGGTCCTTCATGTCCCAGTTCCTCACTCCTTTGCTTGGCTAACCCACTTGGGCTGCAGAATTCCTGCATCTCCTCAGTGCACTGCAGCTTTTCAATCTGCTGTAATATAATAATTAAATTATGCCTCTTTATGATCCATGTAATTCTGCTCAGCTAACAGGATCCTACCTGGGCAATCCCATTTTTAATCAAAAAGTACAAGAAAATGCAGGCTCTTGCTCAGGCTTTTGAATTGGTCAGAAATTGGGTGTTTTCTAATTGGAGGAGCAACATTTAATTGCAGGAGAACTATTACCTAGCATTCTTTTGCCACATGTTGTTTCTAGATGTTTTGCAGAGATTTCTCAGTTGCCTTTTACTTTCTGTGGGTTGTGCATGATAATTTTCACACCAAGGACTGAAAGAAAGAAGTAGAGTCATAAATACATCTCATCAAAAGTTGGATATTAGCCTTTTCCAAGAACAAGTTGTGGGCTCTTTTCAGGCTGATCCACTGGGACTAGGCTCAAAATTTGGAGAATTTAAGTATTACTGGAATGAAGTTATGAGGGCTGTAGTAAGGAAGAATGCTATAAACAGTTTGAATGTGGAGCTCTGAATGGAGAGATCAGAATTCTGGTGTAAATTCCACTTTTACATGGTCGCATCCCAAAGTTCTGCTTTATAAGAGAAGAGCTGTTACCAAGATTTCTGTGCAATCCTCCAGTTTGCTTTCAAAATGATCCCAATGTGCCACTCAGAGCCTGCAAAAGGGTCTGTTCCTAAGAAAGGAAGGGATGAAACAATTCTCCATCAGCTTCAAGGATTTTTGATCCCCAAAACCCCAGTTGCTCTAGGTAAAATGCACACTTTTGAATGCCCACAAAGAGAAAGCCACTTCAAAATGTTTTATATCAACCAGGTATTTTACTTTATCTAAAAAAAATTGTTTGAGCTTGAATTTAACCAGTTGTTCATGTTATTAAATTACTTAAGTGATTTCATTGTCCTGGTTCATTTCCATGGACATAAATTCTTATTTTTATAAAAGAAAAGTTTTCAAAGAATCCCTAAAACAAACCACTTACCCTTAAAGAAATGGTTTGTTTTAAAAAGATTCAGAAATAAATGATTGATCAACTCCCAACAAGCTTTAATCCTCTCCAGAAATGAATTCCCAACATGGATTTATAGACAGCAAAGTAGAGAATGGAAAAGAGTCTTCTAAAATACCTTTATCCTCCCAAGGAAGTGCAGGCAGCACATCTTGGTCTTGCACAGAGGCTGCTGTGATACTCCACATCCTCCCACGAGGAAAGGGATGTTTCTCAATTCCACAGAAATCCAGTGGGTGGAAAACACGTTGTCCCTGTGCTCACAGATAAGCCACGAGAACAGGGAAAAGAAAATAAAATAAAATAAAAGGAAATTTGCCAGCTTTTCTCTGTTTCCTGTTTGGAAAAGCTGCTTTTTGCTTGATCCCAGGGTTATCACGTGAGACAAGGAGCCAGGTGACACAAAAGTGTCCCTGGAACGGGAGGAGAAGGGCCCTGAAAAGCTGACATTGCATTTTTGGGGCTTTATCCTGTTTTTCATTCACTGCTTCCTCAGAGGACATAAAGAAAAATTGTGGCCCAGCTGATTTCTGCCACAGCTTCTTGACATGAAAATAATCTTTTTCTTTTCCCTCTTAATTTGCACAAAAACACTTTAGGAAGTTCAGTGGGAAGTTTTGCAGTTTCTCTCCATGTAACTTGGCTGTTTTATGGTAGATTGTGAAAATAAAGATGAATTTCCCTTCACTCTCAGAAAAATATCTTGGAATTTCTCAGCATCTTCTGTGAAGGAATTTTATAGAAGTTGCATAAACAAGCTCAAAAAGGGCCCATATTTCTATATTTAAAGTGGTCTGTACATTTAATACCAGAACAGACCAAGTTTAACTTTCTTGAAGCTAAATCTAAAAAAACAAAAAAAACCCAAACCAAACCAAAACAAAAAAAGATTAAAGTTATTATTTAACTGTATCAGCCTTTTAATTCCAGAAGAGACTGGTTTTAAGTATAACCTTTTTGAGGCTAAATATATATTACAAAGAATATTTATTTATTTATTGCAATTTATATTTGTATATAAATTTATATATTTATTTATATTTATTATTTAATTTTATTCAGTCTTAGGAATTCTTTTTGAGGAGAAATTCAGCCATTCAGGTAAAGAAGTGATCAGTGGGTGTGAGTGAGCAAAGCTCAGCCTTCCTTCTGTGACTTGACCCATCTTGTGCCTAAAACTGATTTTTTTTTAAATCCCTCCCACCCCAGTTGTGCTTAAAATAAGATCTGAGTTCTAATATTTATACTTGAGGTTGATACTGAAGAAAAAGGAAAGTTTGTGGATCTAGTGGGGACTTTGCTTAGGTTGAATGTGAGGATCATTTCTGATTTTTTCTTAAGTATAATGAGCTGAAATTGGCTCCCAACCTAATGGAATTTAATTTTCACTGGCTAGCTGATTTTATTTTCATTTAGAGAGGACACAATTAGAATTCTTCAGGGTTTAGCAGTCAGGAAACACAGTTTAAGCAAAGCTCTGAGTAATTTGTAACAGTGAAGATCAGACAGCAAAAGTTGCACTTGAAAGAAGTGGCCACTTAACTACAAATTCGTTTATATTGCATTGAAAATATCTACAAAATCAATTGTTCTGGTTCAAACTTGATTTTTAAAGTTTGGTTTTTTTTTGCCTTTGGTTACCTAATGAGGGCAATTTTTCCAGATTTCTAGTTCTAATAGATTTTTGGAAAAACTTGGCTGGGAATGCAGCTGCTGTGAGGGCTGAGGCAAATGAGGATAATTATGGGGTGTGAGAATAGAAGTAAATTAACAACAATACTCTGCACTCTAATTTCAAGATTAATTTCAGTGAGAATAATAAAAAACAAGGTTCAAATTAATTTTAAAAAAAATGTTTTGCTTTTCATCTCCTATGTACAACAGAAGTTTATAATACAGAAACATCAAGGCCTAGGAATAACAAAAGCTGTGTTGATCAGTGATGCTTAATAAAAATCCATACTTTTGAGATTCTAGACTTCAAAAACAAAAACAAAAAAATGCCAAAACCCAAATGAAAACAAAAACCCCAAAACAAACAAACCAAACCAAAACATCCCTGCCCAGCTGGATGTTCCTCTTCCTTCTGCAGCCCCCTCATCAATTTATTACATTAATGTAATATTTTCTAGTATTAATAATATATTATAAATTTTAGTTTGAAAAGCAGCAATAATAGGTTGATTTGGATTTAGCCTTATTGTAGCATATATGTAAAAATAGTAATTGTGGATTTAAGTCCTTTTTTGTTATTCTGAGGGGGAAAAAAAATCTCTTGATGCAAAAAATCTTGTTTAAGGATGAGGAGTGTCCAATTTGAAATGTTGGAAATTGAGTGAAGTATGAGTCAGCCCCAGCTCACTCTTGGCTAAATTAAAATTAAATGAGTTCAGCAATAACAGACTAAAAGGAGCCCCAAAGTTGGCTCATGGTTTTCTCAGAACTGCTGAGTTTAGCAATGAGTTGTGTGAAAAATGTCATGTGTGTTCCTTCCTCCTCCCCAGAGTGTTGCTCTGCAGCCTTGGCATGGAAACTTCTTGTTTTCACCTCTTTTTAAAAGAAATGCCTGGTTTGTAGATGTGTTTGATGTCTGTGCTTTGCATGCAATAAATGTTCCCTGCTTTTTGCCTTGCTAGAAGTGAAATTTTTTAGGCCTCAGCCACAAAAATAAGGAACTTTGAGACTCAAGAGCCAATGTGGGTTTTTTGTTTGTTTGTTTTTTTTTTTTGCTTTCAAGACAGTGCTGTGCCATCTGCATGCCCAGATATAACTGGATAAATAAGAATACAGGCTGAGTTTGGGCTGTTGGGAGGCAAACCCTGCACCTGCACCAACATTTCAGCCCAAAATGGAGAGGTGACATTTGTCTGCAGCCTCGAATGCTTTTGTTAATTTAAGAAACAGCATTGCTGCCCCTGAGCTTTTTTAGCTGCTTGGAGCCATCCAGAACTTTCTGGTGGTTTACTGATGGAATTTTTAGCACTAAACACTGTTTTCATTGTAACCCAAGCCCTGAGGGAGCAGCAGAGTGTCCCTCTATGTTTAGCTCAGGTTTTTTGGCTCTCCCTTCATTCCTTGGCCACGGAGGGTGGCTTTGGTTTCCCTCTTTTTGGAAGAGGTTAAATTGAGCCATTGGATGTCTTGGCACCACCAGGTTCCAGTCCTGAAAACTCTTCAGCCTCATGGAATAGATCAGTCAGGATCAGCCCCTTCAGCTGCTCCTCCTTCTTCCATACAATTTGGATTTCAATGTCTGCAGCAGATAAATCTGGTTTGGCTCTTTTCTTCTCACCCATTTTACTGGTTTTCATTTCCTCCATGTTCCTGACCAGTCTGTCTTTCCCTCAGGGTACAGAGTTAAGGCTGTTCTTTGCTGCATTTTTATTCTGTTTTATTTTTAGACCTTTAAGCAAGGATGAGGTCTGCCTAGGTGCAACAGTGCTTTATAAATAACTAATACAAGTCTGATCCTCTAAAATTCCTTTATTTTTTAGTAGGCCTTCAAGAGTGGTCACAAAGTCCACATCCATTTTTCTGGTCAAGTGCTTTTGATAAGTAGACTAAAACCCAAAATCACATTTGGGGTAATGGAGAAAATTATCAAGTGACTGAAAAGTCTGGATTCTTTCCATATGAAAATGAGCTGCTGAGTAGGAGCAAGAGCAGTGGGAACACCAAAAATATGTTATGGGCTGTTTTCACTCTCAGATGTTTCATAGGAGAGAGGGAATGTCAGAGATTCTGCTCAGGTGGAAGCTGTGGAAGAAGTTGTTGTATGATAAACTGGGAAAAAACTGAGGTGAAATGTTATCTCAAAGATTGGATGTAAATAAATCCACGTGTTGTCTTCTTCAGGTTTACAATGCAGTAGCTTACCAGAGGTAATTAAAGAAGTCAGTAATGAAGGAATATGATTCTCTAAATCCACCTCAATAAAAGCCAATTTACTAATTAAATGCAGGGTATGAGGAGAGCCTCACCTGGAGCTTCACTTTCCTAGCTGATCATTCCAGCCTGTATCTCTCCTCTTCCTCTTCTGGGCTGCTCCACACCTTGCCTGACAATTCCCTGTGCTTGGAAAATAACCCTGGCTGGGCATTTCAGACACTCACAATAAAGGCCAGGTTCAGTTTTGGCAAGAATCTTCACTGAACCAGCAGCGAGCTGAACCTATTTTGCCTCTTCTTCACTTGTATCCCCTGATAGGCTATCAGCCAAAGTTAGTGGTTTTTGTCTCTTCCATGAGGACAGTGTGATCTAAAGGCCAGAAAGATCTTGTTTTCAGAATGACTTCAGTGCCAAATGCTGGTATAGAGGATTAAGCTGTCATCCTTCCTTGGCACAAATCATTCCCTTTTTCCTGCTGAAATACCTGATAATAGCATCTCTTCTTTGGCAACAGCTGGAGGCTTCCCAGCTACCCTGAAAATAATTACCCTTTCCTGATGGCTAAGCTTGGATTTCTCCAGCCTAAACAACCTTTTCATCCTTCTGGGCTTTTTGTCTGCACCTGATGAAGAAAAATGGTGTTTTGAACTATACAGAGTGAGAAATTTGTGACACAGGCATTTCTCTCACACTTCAACAGCTCTGTGTGTATTCTCTCTTCTTGAGTCATATAAGAGTTTATAAGGGATTTTTTTTGGTTGATCACAAAGGCTGGGCAGGATTATACCAGGATTTGTGATTAAAAGGAATGCAGGGGGGGTGTGGATTGCAGTGATTGGATCAGGGAAAAAAAAATCATAAGGACTGGTTGAGGTTGGAAGGGATCTCTGGAGGTTGCCTGGTGCAGAGCTGGTTGTCCAGGACTGTATCCAGATGGCTTTTGGATATCTTCAAAGATGGAACCCATCCCAAAGGATTCTGTGACTCTGTTACAGATGGAAATGATGGAAAGATTGGGAATGATTTCAGTAATTCCATGCTGGGAAGGGTTTCTGTTCTGTTCAGCCTGTAGATAGCAGAGAACTATTTCATCTTGCTTTAGTTGGAACTTCTTGAGGGGGACAATTTTGCTTTTTGTCATTGGCACAACAAAAGCAGGAGTAAGATGGAACAATATGAAAAATATGATGAGAAATGTCAGCCTCTGCTTTGCAGACACAAACATTTTTGGACAGAAACTGCCGTGCTGTAATAAATTACTTGATGGCTTAGTGGTTTGATCACACTTTACAGAGTCACACTAAACCCTTTCATCTTTAGGAAGGAATTGTTCCCCATGAGGGTGGGGAGGACCTGGCACAGATTGCCCAAGGAAGTTGTGGCTTCTTCATCCCTGGCAGTGCCCAAGGCCAGGCTGGACAGGGCTTGGAGCCCCCTGGGACAATGGAAGGTGTCCCTGCCCATGGCAGGGGTGGCACTGGATAGGCATTTAAAGTTCCTTCCAGCCCAAACCATTCCATGATCTTTGCTTCCTATAGTGCCTGTTTACTTTGGGCATTGAATTCTTGTGAGCTTTTGGTTTTTGCAGTTTCCTTCCCACAGCCTGGTACCATCCTGAAGTTCACCAGGAAGTTCTTGTCGTACTTTCATTGTTTCATAGGAAACAAGATCCCAGGCTGATAAACGTGGCACATGTCACAGCCCGAGGTGTCTCCTCAGCCCTGAGCTCACCTCTGGGGGACATGCAGGTGGTTTGAGCCCAGCTCTTTCCATGAGAGACTGCAGGAGCTGTTCTTAGAGGTTTCATGGCTGTTTATTCTCCCCTTATCTCAGGATTGCTCTGCCCAGCTCACAGCTCTGCTCGCCAGACGTCCAGGGCAGAATCTGCCTGGCAGAGGCAGGACTGATCTTTTATACTCTAAATTACCTACTGGGGATTTACAATTATTTTCCAATATAATACAGTCTTTGTTAAATGGTCCAGCTCTGACCCCATCCAATCTGACAGTGCCAGCATGGATGGCATGGAGCAGAAGGAGGAAGAGGTATCCACACCCCAAATTCTCCATCTTGGCCACATGTCCCTTATCACAAACATTCCCAAAAGTCTGTTTATCTACGTTCTAACAACCTACTTTACACTTTACTAATTTTGGTGGCTTGTTTCCATTCCCTCTGTGTTGGTAATTTCCCCCAGGGGTGTGAATTCAGCACCTGAGACACCAGGGTCTCACTCAGGGGTCTTTGGGACCCTCACCAGGGGGTTTTGAGACCCCCAAGGAGGCCAGGGGAACAGCCTGGGCTCCCACAGCACAGAGTTAGCCTGGAGTTCACACAGATCCAGCCCGGGGTCTGGGCCATCATGGCTGGTTCTCTTTGCCCTGTTGCAGAGCCGACAGCTGGAGTCAGAGACGGGCACGACGGAGGAGCACAGCCTGAACAAGGAGGCGCGGAAATGGGCGACGCGCGTGGCCCGCGAGCACAAGAACATCGTCCACAGCCAGAGGGTAGGGCTGGGGCAGGCACAGGCCTTGGGCAGGAGCTCTGCAGCACCAGGGCATTGATACCCTGCGCTCACCTGGGTGCCTAAAGCCTGTTCCACACCAGGAAGCTCCGTGGGGAGTTGCTGTTAAATCTAACGCGAAGATGTAAAGTTAAATGTGAATTGATAAATTTATTTCTGCGTCTGTGGCTCAGCTCTGAAGAGACAAGGGCTGTGTTCAGCAGTCAGGCAGCTGGATTTTCGAATATGTCTTTTAGGAGGAAGAATAAAGACAAAAATTTCATGCTCTTCCCCAAAAAATAATCCGGCCATGAAGGAGACTGCTGTGCTTTCCCCACACCCTGCCCAGTTTCCTGGTCGTGCATACTGAGCACAGCATCAGCTGGGCAAAAACATCCAGCATGCTCTGGGAAGGCTCATGGGAGATCTCAAAGCCCCTTCCAGTGCCTAAAGGAGCTCCAGGACAGCTGTAGAGGGAGTTTGGGTGAGAGGTGGAGGGGACAGGACACAGGGAATGTTTTCCCACTGCCACAGGGCAGCGTTAGAAACATCACCTTTTATTTCCTGGCATGGACCTTTGCCGGCCATCCCCAGCATCCAGCAGAGCAGTAACTTCCCTGGCTGTCCCAAGTGTTTGTCCCTGGCATTTACTGCACCTGTGGTGTGTGTCCTTGTTCCTGGCAGACCCTGGAGGAGCTGGAGTGCCACGGGCCCGTGATGTCCGAGCAAACCCGAGCGGAGCTGGAGCAGAAAATAGATGAAGCCAGGGAGAGCATTCGCAAGGCTGAGGTGAGGAAACCCCTTTGGCATTTTCTCTTCCTTCCCACAGGCAGATCTTTGTTTCATTTGGTCAGTGGAAACGTGTCGTTTTTAGCACCAAAACCCAGGGAATGTTAAGTTGTTGGTTTTTTTTCATTTGGTATTTGGCAAATCACTGAATGAACTTTGTGAAACTCCAGATCTGACGTGTGATATTAAAAACACCTCCTGATGAAGAGTGAGTCCTCTTGCTGCATTTTTCACTGTCAAAGGTCAAGAATCTGTATTTAGGGGCTTCATCAGAAACAGATTGAAAAACAGTCTCTTTGTTTTTACTAATTTCCTTCTGCTTGAAGGAATTAATACCAGAAAATGGTGATTTTATCTCTATCTTCATATTTTTAGGTTCTAGAAACAGCTGCCACTTGCTGTTGTAGTGGGTTTTGATACACAAACTAAATCTGACTGATGGGAAAACACTGGAAATAATTCTTGTATTTCTAATTGTACTGTGAGGTGCTTTTTAAAAGGGTTACAGAGGTTTTTGAGACCTGTTGTGGGTTAAGACTCATGAAAAAATTGACTCATTTGGCTGCCAGTGTTGGGTTGGTAAAAGTGAACTGTTTTCATGGCCACTGAGTGAAAAACCCCACTGCAGGCAGCAGGATCTGATCTGCTGGGTTTTGGATGAATGGGTTGCTTAATTAAAACTGTAGGAGAAACCTAATTGTTTCAGTGAAGTGCTTCTCATACCTCAGAGTACCTGATGTAATTAGGAATGTGATTTACAGGAGAAGGGGTTAGAAAACACAGAGCAAAGTTATTCCTCCTCCTGGCAGGAGAACTAGCAGGCTCCCTTTTTAAAGCAAATGCAGGATATGGTTTTTTAAAACCTAAATCTTACAGAAAGGGAGTTTAAAAACCTGGTTTGAGTAAATTATTTCCAACAGACCATCCTCCCAAATACTTGTGTATTTACATACATGGTTAATGATTAAATCTGTAAGGGATGAAAGATAAAAGCAGCAGCAAGAAATTAAATCAGGATAAGAAGTTGCCAAAGAAAAAGTTCTTGCAGCAGAATATTTTAAAAGGTACAAATTAAATCAGTCTGGAACTTTAAGTGACTTAGGAGAGAGGGAAAGTGGCAGGAAATAGATTTTTTATATATTATTTTCTCCAAGACGTGTGTTTTAGCTAATACAGACAAATAATGTGTTCTCCTGGTTTTCCAGTGTGTTGGAGCTAAACCATCCTTTATCTTTCTAATATTTGATGTGTGCCCTGTTTTACAAGGGAATATGGTGCCAGTGCCAAGTACTTGAGGATGAAACTGAGTGATTGGGGGATTTTTGCCAGCTTCTTTCTCTTTTGCTGCCTATTTTAAAGACATGAAGTTATCCCTGAGCTTTTGGAATGGTGTGGAAACCACTTTGTGGGATGTCTCTGTATTGCCACAAAAGCTGCTTATAGTGTAACATTGGTTTTTTTGTTTTTTTTTCCCAGATAAGCCAGTAAGTGAATTTAGGGAGATTTTATTTCCACTTGGGAATAGCTTTTTCTTTTAGCCCTGTTGGTCCCCACTCCTGTAAGACTGAGTTCAAGACTACAATTTAGATGAGAGATTTTTGCACACACAAAATCCTGGAGAAGAACAACCTAAGCTTTGAGCTAAAACCTTTTCTTTGGGAATGCAATTATAATTCCTTCCAGTGTGTGAAAACCAAACATTCCTGCATATTTAAGTGCAACTGCTGGAGTTGGAATTACTGAGGGTTGGGCTGGGGTGTGGTGTTTGTGCAAAAAGTTATTGAGGCTGTAAATAGGAGGCTGTGGAGTTAGTTCTGGTATCACATCTAAAGGTGTGTGAGGATGACACAAAGATGTGGGTTCTGTTTTCTTTTTCTCTTGAAATGCTTGTTATTTTTATGGAAATTTTTATGCCTGTTCTGTCCCATTTTGGTTTCTTGACTCATTCATTTTCCTTTGCAAATCCACTTGCTCCCTTCTTTTCTGTCCTCATCATTCCTGAAGGGGAAGACAACTTTGCAAACACATTGGAGTTAATTTTATGTGGTTTGGTTAGAGAGGGTTTTATTGGTAAAGGTTTTATTTTTTTTCGAGGGTATGGAAGTGCTCATCTCACTGCCCTCTTCCTTGGAGACCCTGAATCCAGGGGAAGTCTAAGCCCTGGGAGGAGCTGAGGAGCTGTTCCTTATGGATAACTGGATTTAACAAATATAGGGATGTGGAAACAGGTGTAATTTGAAAGTACAGCAAAGGAATTGAGTAAAAATGCACTCAGGATCAGGAAATATTGGAGAATCTCAAATTTTTTGTCTTCTACAAGATGGATATAAAGCCTCAGATTGGCACATCCACAGCTCAGTGGATTATTTCTGATCTTTTTCTCCCTGGGATAACAGTTATTTCTCCTTGTGATGTTTTCAGGGAGCAAACTCCTTGATTATAGCTGGGAAATTAGGAATTCCAGCAGAGTGGTGCTGTGCAGGTGATATGTGGCAGAAGTGACTAACTGATAACCAGAACACACATTTTTGTGTTAAAATTGGAAAAAATGGGGTTTCTTAAAGGAGGGGGTTTTGGATTTTTCTTTTTTTGGGTTGCTTCTTTTCAAAGGAAGTGTTAAAAGAATGTTAGATTTTGAGTGATAATACCTCTGGCACTGGCAAAGCAGTAGAACTGACTGTAGTTAATGACACACTGTGGAGTTTAGATCCAGAGGGATTCCATCCTTGTCCCAGCAGCATTGAACCACTTTGATGAAGACAAGCCCTGAGAGCACAAGGTGCTCCTTTCAAATTGAAAGTGGCACAATTCAGGCATCAGCTGTATCAGGAGATCAATTAAAAATTTGGAAATTGATATTGAAAACCGATAATGTGTGAAAAGAAACCATTCTTGGATCTCCTCTGTACTCACTCATCAATTCAGGTAATTGAAGTAGAACTTCTGTGTTTTCACCTTTGATTTCTTTAACAGCAGGAAGGAAGGGATTGTGCTTTCCATTTTCCCCTGCCTGAATCCCTTTATCTTTCAGTGACTGGGGACAGAAATGTGCTGGGAAATCAGCCTCTCCTGGTGCTCCAGCCCCTTCCCAGCTCTGTTCCCTTTCCTGCTCCAGCCCCTCAGTGTCCTTCTTGTCCTGGGGATCCTGAAGCTGCCCCCAGGACTGGATTTGCCTCAGCACAGGAGATTGCCTCTTCTCCTCTCCTTTTTCCTCTCTCAGAGCAAAGACTCCAGCGTGGGTCTCCCCAGGCTGCTCAGTTATCCCAGGGCTGACATGATTCTTCTCCAGGATGGTGGCAGGTTTCCCATTTGCTCTCAGGTCTTTGTGCCTTCACAGCAATTAATCCTATTCCCACTTAATTATAGGGGGATGCATTTTGTGTCCTCATCAGGATACCTACAGCTCTCCAGAGAGTGTTTGTACCAGATTAGATCTGCTTAAGGCTCTCTGCTGTGCTGTTTCCTTGGTTTGATCAGCTCAGAGGTGTAGAGCCATTTTTAATTGGACATGGGGGCAGGTTTCTCCCTCTCCTTGTATTTGGCTGTGGATATTTATTGCTGTGTTGTGTCACAGTGGGGACAAAGTGAATTCCATATGCTTCAGGAAAATAAACAAAATGGAGTTGCAGAATCACAGGATGGTTTGGGTTGGAAGGGACCATCAGGATCATTTAGTCCCAGCCCCTGCTGTGGGCAGGGGCACCTTCCACTAGACCAGGTTGCTCCAAGCCCTGTCCAACCTGGCCTGGAGCACTTCCAGGGAATAAAGCTCCTAATGTACAGAAAAGGTGAATTTGTAAAATGCCACTCGCTGCCATCTCTGGTTGAGCTCAGGAAGCAAAGGCTGGGAGAGCTGTGCAGGGAGCCAGGTGCCTTCCCTGCAGGAGATGTGGAGGAGTTGGTGCTCTTTCCAGGTCAGCAGATTCAGGACTGGCCTGGAAAAATCCCAGTGACATCCACAGGGCAGGAATTTCAAAGTCTCTCCAGTGAAAAGCAGTGAGGGAGGAGAATGACTCTTTACATGGTGGGTAGTGCCAGGACAGGGGAATGGCTGCCCACTGCCAGAGGGCAGGGATGGTGGGATCTTGGGATGGAATTCCTGGCTGGGATGTGGGCAGGGCTGGCCCAGGTGCCCAGAGCAGCTGTGGCTGCCCCTGGATCCCTGCAGTGTCCCAGGCCAGGCTGGAAAGGGCTGGAGCAGCCTGGGATGGTGGGAGGTGATGGGCTTTGCAGTGTCTGATCCAGCCTCTGCCTAAATCTTACTGAATTTTTGGCCTCTGGAATGTCCACAGCATTTTTCACTCCATGAAGGACCAGTGCTCACCCCAGGACCACAGAGAAACATGATAATAAATGTTTGCATACACACATTTTACAGACTCCTTACAGAATCTGGGTGATTTCCATTCAAGCCCCATTCCCAACAGCTTGAGAGCCACTTCTTAAACCCTACAAATTCCATACTTGGGGGTTTTCAATGTTCTGTGTGCCTGAGCTTGGGAAGAATCCATCTGCCAGTTGGGCTGGAGCTGTGCAGGTGGATTCTTCTCCAGGAATAGCTTCCCCTGTGTTTCCTTGACCTTGGAATTCCCTTGGGAGAGGTGTTATGTGTGCCAGTGCCTCGTTTCCTGTTTGCTTCACCCCAACAGCCTGGGTGGATCTCAGTCCATGCAGATTGTTTAGCATATAAATTAACTCTTGGAATAGCTGTACAAACCTCCCACTCAGAAAAGAAACTCACTCAGTGTTGTGGTGGAAAATGTGATTTATGAGCTAATTCCCCACCTGGTGCAGGAAAAGGATCCAGATTTTAGGTGAGTTGTGTTGAATAGGATTTACCTTTTGGTTTGGGGTGGTTTTGCCACAGCTTTGGATTTTCCCCCCCAAATCCCAGCAAGGCAGTCAGTGCAAGTTGAATTTTTTGGTTTGTTTCCTCATACACCCCTACTTAAACACAGTAGGCTGAGATTTAAAACTGAACTGCATGGAATAAGACTCACTTTGGGATTTGAGAAAGTTGAGGGCATTCCAAGACTTAATTATGAATCAGATTGATTTATAGTCATGTCTGCCTATCACTGTGTCATAATTCCAGTGGCTCAAAATGTAACTTCTCCTGAAGAGAATGATTTAATTTTAATACTATTTCATTTTAATATCTTTTTCAATTAAAAAGCCTGGAATTTCAACAAAGTGTTTCTAAATGGGGACAGAAGTACAGATAATGGATTTCCAAAATGATTTTGCCAGAATCTTTCCACATTGATTTCTTCTTGGCTAAAATAATTTGCCAAATGAGAGTGTTCAACCACTTGGGGACATGGCAGTGCTGGTTGGACTCCATGATTTTAGAGGGATTTTCCACCCTAAATGATTCCAGGATTCTATAAGTCTATGTTTGTTTTTTTTTACTGCCACTGAAAAACTATTACAGTGAAATAAAACATTTGTCACAGAAGATGGTTTGGGTCTCCTCATAATCCTAATTTAGTCTGCTTTTAGTATCTAGTGCCTAAGTACAACTCTGGTGTAAAAGAAATAATTCTGAATTCTTCAGGGCATGGCACAGGGTTTGTTCTGCACCTTGAAAAGCCATGGCAAGTAAAGCAACTCTGCTTTCAGGAAAATCCATTTAAAACTGGTTTTAACAGAAACCTAAACCAGAATGTTGAAGGGGCACCATTTGCTGCATTTCTGTGTGGTTTTTACCCCAACCCCTTTATAAATGGCTTTGAAGGACTTGGATCCGAGGTGTTTGTGGGGTGTGAAGGAACTCTGGGTTTCTTTCCAGCCCTTTTCTCTCCTGGGAATGGGGAGCAGCTCTGTAATGTTCCTGCTGGGTTTCATTTCCCTGCCTTGCAGAGCAGCTGGCTATCTTCATCTTGAGTAAGCTGTGGGTCTAAAACCATTGCTAAATTAAGACAGAACAGTAAATAAACAAAACTGTTGCATCTCTCATGTGGAGCAACGTCAGGTATGTGAGGAATAGATAACAGTGTTTATATTTTCTAAAACTTGGGTGGTTTTTCCTTTCATCTTCTTAGATGCTCCCAGCAGAAAGAACAGCTCAGAGAAGCAGGAACCCCCCCAGAAGAGTTTGTACATTTTGTGGGTGGCTGATGATTTTTTAATCAGTGTAAAAATACCCCAGGTTTGAGCTATTAACCAGTAATTGGTGACTGTAAACAGCAATTTCACTGTTGCACAGGAAAATGTTTGTCCTGCAGTGAGACTTCCTAACAATGAAATTTGGGCAGCACCCAGATTTCAGAGCCAGTGCTGGATTCCAGCGTTCCTGGGCTCTGGAGGCTCAGCTGCCCTCCTGGAGATGCTCAGAGCTGCTGGGACTGCCAGGGCTCGCTTGATTTCAGGTATTTTCGAGTCTCTCAGTGCAGGTCACTCAGTCAGGGGGTGCAGCACCAGTGTCCCATCCAGTGGGAGGCAGGGAAAAGCAGTGGCTAAAGACTTGTTTGGTTTTTAATGTGATGATCTTCCAAGGGAACAAGACTTTCAGGAAAACTTGTGGCACAATGTGGTGAAATCACCATTTCTGCCCTCTTTCCTTCTTACTTAACATTTTATTCTGGCATAATGAAAGCATCAAAGCCCAGCTAATTCAGATGTAGTGATGTTTGAATGAAATGTTTGTCTCTCTTTAGAATCAGAGTCATTGAGGTTGGAAAGGCACTCCCAAGATCATCGAGTCCAACCCAGCACTGCCAGGGCCACCACTAAATCATGTTTAAATGTGTAGCTGTTCTTGAGTGAAATCAGAATAAAGTTCTGCTCCTGAGTGGTATTTTATTTGTATTTTTTGTACAGGTAGGAAGCTGTTGACTCTGGTCTACCAGCATAATTATTTAGGTAAAAATATAATTTCAGCTTGTAAATAACTTTCAAGTGCAGGCCTGACCTAATGCTCCTGTACTTTTATGGCTTGTCTGCAGTGGAATGAAACTCAAAACATTTGTGGTTTGGAACAAATATTTGTTGACTGTTAATTCTTCTGGGTGTAAATAGGGAGGGGGAACTCCATTGGATTTGCTGGGTACGTTGAATTAAAACCTCTTGTTGAGTGCACTCAAGGATTTTGGAGCAGCTTGTTTATTTTAGCTCACAATTTGTACAAACAAACTACAGCAGAGCAAGGACTAACAGGAACTGCAGATGTTTGTAGCAGCCTGGACCAGTGTTTACTGCTGTAGCATAACTCAGCCTAATTGGAAATTGCATAACAAGGTAAACAGCAAAACAAGTGGGCTGAGCAATTCCTTGGTGGAGGCACAGGGAAAGTGCTCATACATGGATGTTAGGATGTGAGGACAAGTTAGGGGAAAGCTACTTCACAAGTAAATACATAAATTTTTATTTTTTGTTTGTTTGTTTGTTTTTATTTATATATTCAAGGCCAGGCTGGACAGGGCTTGGAGCACCCTGGGATAGCAGAAAGTGTCCCTGCCCATGGCAGGGGGTGGTACTGGATGATTTTAAGTGAGGGATTATTTTTAAGTGATGATATGATCCTTCCAACCCAAAACATTCTGGGGTTCTGTGAATAAGTTGCCTTTGACAAGGTTGTTCTCGTTGCCATGTGCAGCTCCAAGGTTGGAGCAGGTTTGTTCAAAAATACTGGATGCTTAGGAACAGGAGAGAAGGGATGCACATAAATGTGTTTAATGTTTCCTCCTTTTCTCAGCTCTCTGAATACTATTTACTGTTAATTATTCACCTGGAGACCCCTTGCAGTGGAAGTGGAAACTTCCCTTGGCTCAGTGGCTTTAGGAAAAGCCTCTCAAAGTTGGCCCATCCTCTTTTCTCCATCCCTGGTTTTCTACATCCCTGGTAGCCATATGAAGATGCATCTGAGATCATAAATTTCCCTCTTACAACTGACCTACTCTTTAAAAATCACATCTCTTCTATGCAGAATTTAAAACAATGTCTCTCAAAAGTGGTTTGATTGAGACAGGATTTAAAGTCACCTTTACAAATTAAGTGAAAATGGAAACATCTTTCAAGGTGCAGCTTGCTAAAGTTAACAGTCATTTCTTTTCTGATGTATTTTCTTAGGAGAAAGATAAGATTCTCTGATTCTGTAAATGCAGCAGCATGTCAAAAATGAGAAAAAATACCTGTATCACTTCAGCTCAACACAAGATTTTGTATAGAGTAAGGATTTGTGTAGAGAGGAGTATCTATCTACCTGGCACCTGTTGGCATTTGAATTCTCTGCACACATTTTCTTCATAGTCTGCTGTACTTCAGCCTCTACTGGATAGGGAGTTTCTCTCTAACTTTTGGCTGAACTCACCTGTTTTTGCTGGTTTTGTTTGGACTCCCAGTGCTGCTGAGAGCTTGGTGTGTCAGGGATGCTGCAGTGAGGTGCTTCAGGTCCCTGTGGGAAGGGCTGGAAGGGAGAGAAAGGAGATGAAATTTTGCTGCTTGCTAAAAATGACCAATGCTGTGAAAGGGAATGTGGAAGAGTGCCAGGGTGGTTCAGTGGATTTCTGTTGTTGCCTTCATCAGTGACTCACTGAAGGATTTTTGGGGAATCTCTGATGAGCAAGGGCAACAGAACAGTGTTGAGAGGGCTGGTCTGGACAAAAATATCCTCAGTTTTATCCCTGGGTTTGCCCTCTACTTCTTGATGCAAATCTGCTCTTGCAGAAATCCTGAATTTCTTCAGGCTGCTCTTCCCATCCCTGCTGTTTAGACTGTGAACTAATTTGGATCAGGGTGGTGCTTTGCCATGAATTTAAATCCTTGGCTCCATGGGCCAGTGAGTGTGCCAGGATGCTGAAGTGAACCCAGCTGTCAGAAAACCTCAATTTTCATGCTGTTCTGAAGACAAAAATCCTGAAACTGTTTGTTGGAGTGTGATACTTCCTTAATTTGGGGATTATTAGCATATTGTGCTTCCATAACAAGTGAATTTCCCGTGATCTCTGGCACGTGCTGGTGGAAAAGAGTTGGTGTGTCTGTGTATCCTGTCAGGTTTATTTGTGTTTCACATCCAGCTTCGTCACCTGGAAGGGTCTGCACTATGGGTATTCCTAATTTTTAAAATGTTGGCAAGCACTGGGTTGTTGGACTTTAAAACTACACTGAACTGCTTAAGGGTGTGAATTGGGAGCGAGAACAAACTCAGAGGTGTTATTTTAAAAACCACCAACTGGTGAGACTGGCTGGGCCTGCAGAAAACCATTGCCTGTGTCTTGGCTCACACCACGTTCCTGCAGGCAAGGAGATGAGGAGTGGTGTCACAGCCCGAGGTGTCTCCTCAGACCAGAGCTCACTCTGCAGCACATGCAGGTGGTTTGAACCCAGCTCTTTCCATGAGAGACTGCAGGAGCTGTTCTTAGAGGTTTCATGGTTGTTTATTCTCCCTTATCTCAGGATTGCTCTGCCCAGCTCACAGCTCTGCTCGCCAGACGTCCAGGGCAGAATCTGCCTGGCAGAGGCAGGACTGATCTTTTATAGTCTAAATTAACCTACTGGGGATTTACAATTATTTTCCGATACAATACAACTTTGTTAAATGGTCCAGCTCTGACCCCAATCCAATCTGACAGTGCCAGCATGTCACCCAGCATGGATGGCACGGAGGAGGAGGAGGAAGAGGTATCCACACCCCAAATTCTCCATCTTGGCCACGTGTCTCTTATCACAAACATCCCCAAAAGTCTATTTATCTACGTTCTAACAACCTAATTTACAGTTTACTAATTTGGGTGGCTTGCTTCCATTCCCTCTGTGTTGGTAATTTCCCCCAGGGCTGTGAATTCAGTGCCTGAGACACCAGGGTCTCACTCAGGGGTCTTTGGGACCCCACCAGGGGGTTTTGAGACCCCCAAGGAGGCCAGAGGGCTGCTCTGGACTCCTGCAGAGTGGGATGGTTTCCACAGGCAGCAGCTTTGGGAGGCACCGGGACGTGGGTGGGGTCAGATCCCGAGGAATTCTGAGCTGTTTGCGCTGCTTTGTGCCCCCAGATCATCAAGCTGAAGGCGGAGGCGCGGCTGGAGCTGCTGAAGCAGATCGGGGTGTCCGTGGACACGTGGCTCAAGAGTGCCATGAACCAGGTGCTGGAGGAGCTGGAGAGCGAGCGCTGGGCCGGCCTGCCCTCGGTCACCAACAACGGCTGCGCGCACCCGGTACGGCTGGGGGAGCTGCGGAGGGGCTGGGGCACACGGGGGGCTGCAAACCGGCACAGCCGCTTCAGGCTTGGTGTTAGTGGGAAAACACGGTGCGCTGCTCTGGGAGAACTACAGGGTTTCATAAAAAGGCGATAGGAGACATGCATAGAGCAAAGGGTTAAACGGCCGGGGTGCTTGGCGTGCTGCCCAGAGCACAGCGCTGCTTCGGGAACTCCCTTTAAACACGTTTTACAGTCCATCCGTTTGTGACATACTCATAGACCTTCATGCACAGTCAGCTGTTTCTGCAAACTGTTCAGCACGGCCTCTCCTTGGGTCTGCCTTTTTAGAGCATGCATGTTTCTTGGCTTGTGGTTTTATTCTTCCCCTTATCCCTTTTAATTTGGGTGCTGCTCCAGCCAGTGAGCGTTGATAATTGTCTTGTCAGCTGCAGGGGTCCCCATCACATGTTCATGGGCTGTTATCTTTGACTAAGCAGGTGGTTTAAACATACTATTTCTAAAAAAAGACTTATGTCTAACTTTTACTATTACCCAAGACTAAATGCTATTTTAACCTTATACATACAGCATTTATCCCATACTTGAGAAGAGCCAACAATATTTCATGCATTCATACCATTAGGAAGGAGTTGTTCCCTGGGAATGTGCTGAGCCCTGGCACAGGGAGCCCAGAGAAGCTGTGGTTGCCCTTGGATCCCTGGAATTGTCCAAGGCCTGGGTTTCTTTGAAGTTCCATTAGTAATTTATAAAGTTACCTTGAGATCTTCAAGTGTGCAGATGTGTCAGCCCTCCAAGATCCCAGAGAAATTCCCATGCTGAGTTTCACGTCAGAATCTCTCTGTTGGCAATAAAGGAGGATTTGTTAAATAGCTGTGTTAAACAGTCATTTTATTCCATTTCTTTTCGTACTCCACCTCCTGTAACTTCCCTCTGTGCTTGTTGGGCTGCTCCCAGTCCCTCATTCCCAGCTCCCCAGACATGGCACAGTTGGCCCTGGAGCTGAGCCCCCCTTGCTGGTGCCAGGCAATGCCACAGCCTGGGAGGTTCAGCTCTGAGTCTTATTTTCCTCTTTTACACTTACGTAGGCTCCTGTATTTAAAAGAGCCTCTGTTGACCTTGGCAGGCCAGACAGGGACAGCCCAGAGATGGAATTCTTAGAGCTGGGACCAAAATTATGCCAAAATTCAGAGGAATTACTGCCGTCTGTAAGAAGCAGCATTTTCACTCCAGCCTGGAGGAGTGGGAAATGTTTAACAGAGCTGGGAAGGGGCTGGAGCCCCAGGAGAGGCTGAGGGAGCTGGGCAGGGGCTCAGCCTGGAGAAAAGGAGGCTCAGAGGGACCTTGTGGCTGTGCACAACTCCTGACAGGAGGGGACAGCCAGGGGGGTTGGGCTCTGCTCCAGGGAGCAGGGACAGGACTCATCTGTGTATATGTGCAACAAAACAAGATAGATTTATATATTTTTTTATTTTATTTATACATACATACATATATATATAAATAAATATATATATATATATTTCCATGTTTTTTTCATGTATATAATCCTCTTTTCTGATCACCTTCCCTGCATTTCTTCCTGTGTTTGCTGCATGTCCCACACCTTTAGTGTCCTTCTGTCCCATACATTTATTCCTTACTGATGCCATCTTACATCCCAGGCTCTGCAGAAGGATGAGCTTTTTCAAGCAGACCTCTCAGTTCCTGTTTTCCCTCTCCATGCCTGCTTCCCAAATGATTCCAGCCGAGTTCAGAGCAGCCCAGGCGCTGAAAATGAAGGCGTGTTTTTCCTCCTCGTGTTAGAAAAGCAGGAGCAGATGTTGCCCAAACCCTCTAGACATGATTTGCTGATTTCCCTGATGTCCCAGCTGGATGTCAGCCCTAGCTGCTGGGACCATGCACAGCAAAAGGCAGAGAAACAGGAGGGGAAACTCCAGTTTGCCACAATTTGTAGCTGGTTGCTGATCTCCCAAAGCACTGCCCAGCTCTAGGATGATTTTTTGGTTATCCCAACATCCATGAACACACTGAAGGAGAGATAGAGGCAAACTGCTCTTGAATGAGAGTTAGTGAGGAAGAAAAAATCACCAGGATTTGGTTTGGAAATACTAACATAAAAACTAATTAAGCCAGAACATGATGAAGCATTGTGCTCTTCTAGCCCAGGCTAGAGACCTGGTTTAGGGAAACTGCACAGGGAATTTGTAGGCAAAGCTTAACTTTTTTTTGTTTCATCAGTCTCTTTTCACCAAATTCACTCCCAAATTAATAGGAATAAACACAGGGAAGATGGCTCCACATAACATTTGATTCACAGAACTGTTTTCACAGAGTAATTCATCATTTTTCACATGAGATAAAGTATTTATTCAAAACATAACCCGGGCATGAGGCCAAAGCACAGTTCATGGCAGTCTTACCCAGACTTGTATTTTTCCAGCACAATGATTTCAGGTTTTATTTAAACTTTTATAGCAAGTTTTTACAAATCTTCCAGTCTCTAAGAATTTTTGTAATAAACTGCAGCAAATCTGTTGTGCAGAATAGACCAGCTAGAAGGTTGATTTGGGGGTTTATTTTTTAAAACTTTTAATATTTCCACTGCAGATTTATTTTATTTCTCATGGTTACAGGTACATTAATCTTTCAGTAGCATGCATTCTCTTTTTTCCATTAAACTGGTTTTTGTGCATCTGCAATGGCATCTCCAAAGTACTTTAGTCACAGCTTATGTGAAAAATTGATTTTATTTTGAGCTGGAGCTTCCAAAATCTTCTGCAGTGCTTTTTAAAGTTCATGTGCTTGTGCTTGAACAAAGAAATCCAGCTGAGTTACTTTCAATAACAATAAGTCATAAAAAACACACACTGAAAAATATTAACCTCATTTTTATTGTTATTTCTTCACCATTTTTTAGCAGCTGCTGTAATGCCAACTGGAATTTGTTTTACCAGGTCAATGCTGATGCAGAAAAGGAAGAAGGTGAGGAGTTTGAAGACAGCATGGATGTTTTTGATGACAGCAGTTCTAGTCCTTCTGGTACTCTCAGAAATTACCCTCTCACCTGCAAAGTTGTTTATTCCTATAAGGTTAGTGATTTTTTTTTTTAATTATTAGAAAAATGAATTCTATAAAAGCAAATAATAAAAGTGCCTTTGGGAGCTTGAGGTTTGCTTTTCTGATAGGATGAGATTCAGGGAGATGCATCTCTCCTGAGGGAGAAGGGCTGTTGTGAATGGCAGAACCTTCATTGGGACATTTAAAATTATGTTAAAGCTTTCTGTTTTTAAGAAAACATCACTTCTTCTTCTATTCTAAGTGGGAATGTTCTTTCCACTGCCCATGCCTTGCCCTTAAAGCCACTTTTCTTTTCCATCCTTCCTGTCCTACATTGCAGGCTTCTCAGCCAGATGAGCTGACCATAGAGGAGCACGAGGTGTTGGAGGTCATTGAAGATGGAGATATGGAAGACTGGGTGAAGGTATCATCTCCTGAGCCTGTTCCCATGAACTCTTTTAGGATAGAAGTTGGGGTGGGAGGATATTGGAACCTTGGCAATTGGGGGTTTTGAACTTTCTGTGCTGTCAGGCACTGACCCCCAAGAGAACACTGCATTTGACCTGAGGCCGTGGAAAAAGCTTCCAAAATTGAGTAGCAGAATTAGGGATCACAGATGTGTAGTTTAAATACAAGTGTGTAATATTGCAGAGTGAAACATTTAGAATTTAGAGTTTTAAAATATAGCAGTATATAAAGAGCAAAAGGGAAGTTTTAGGGCACAAGTTTCTTTCTGATTCACCTTCTTCTGCATAAGTCTAGGTAGTACTTTTGTAATTAGATAAAAAATGCTGCACTGCAGGTCATGGGTATTTAGTTATTAGGTCAAAAGTAAAAATAATTAGGCCTTGTAACAAAAGCAATACATCACCATTTTTAACTTGTTAACTACAAGTGCTGTAGCATGCACTGTAACATAATTAAAAATTAATAAATATCTAAGTCCAAACAAAAATTACTTATCTGCTGCACATTCAATCCAGACCCTAGGGGGGAAAAAAAAAAATTGGAGCAGGGGGAAGTGCTGGGATTCTTTGCAGAGCAGTTCACAAGCAGAGAGTGTTGCTGCTGGTTCACAGGCACGGAACAAGGCGGGCCAGGTGGGATATGTGCCCGAGAAGTACCTGCAGTTCCCCACCTCCAGCAGCCTGCTGAGCATGCTGCAGTCGCTGGCCGCGCTGGACTCCCGCTCGCACACCTCCAGCAACTCCACGGAGGCTGAGCTGCTGCCAGGCAGCCTCAACGGCGACTCCAACGGTAAATCCCAGCCACAGGCACGTGGCTGCCTCTTGGAAACACCTGGATGTGGAGTCTGGGAGATTTTCCCACATCTCATGGAATCGCAGAATCATTAGGGTTGGAAAAGACCTCCAAGGTCATGAAATCCAACCTTTGAGTTGCAAAGTCTTCCTATTTTTTAATGCTTTCAGGTGTGGGAGCTCCACCAATTCCCAGCCTGTTCCAATGTTTAATCACTATTCCAGGGAAGAAATTTTCCCTGATATCCAACCTGAACCTTCCTTAGTGCAGTTTGAGGCCATTTCCTCTTGTCTTATTTCTGGTTTCCTGGGAGAAAAGGCCCCACCTGGCCACAACCTCTTTCAGAGAGTTGCAGGGAGAGACTGACCCATGTCTGAACACAGCCATACCCAGTAATTATCTCAGTAATCATCTCTCATATTAAATCTGCAAAATTCACCTCTTTAGCTCATACAGCTGAGATGAAAATTAAGGAAAACCGCAGTAATCTGCAATAATAGAATCTTTAAAAGAACTTCAAAATCACCAGCTCCAGCTATCAAACTTGGCGTATACCTAGAATTTTTTCCGTAGCTCATTGTGTTTTCCCTTTCCCATTTTGCAGTCTGTTTTGTAAAAGCACTTTATGACTACGAGGGGCAGACAGATGACGAGCTGTCCTTCCCGGAGGGAGCCATCATCCGCATCCTGAACAAGGAAAACCAGGATGATGATGGGTTTTGGGAGGGAGAATTCAACGGCCGCGTCGGGGTCTTCCCCTCCGTGTTGGTTGAAGAGCTCACGGCCTCAGAGAATGGAGAGACCCCGTGGATTGGGGAGATCCAGGTAGGGAAAGTTGGCTTGGTTTATTATTTGGGCAATTTGCAAAGATCTGGCACTTCTTCGGGGGGGAAAAAAAAACAAAAGCCAGTTTAAGAAAAATAAATCAGAAGCTATTTAAGAAAAACAAAATCAGAGCCAATTTAAGAAAAAGAAAAAAGACTCAAGCCCTCAGTGCTTGCATTTTAGTTTCTTACCCAGCCTAATAACTATCAATTGATGTATTTTTGCAAATTAGTGAATAAAGGCAGATACTTGGATAGAAAGGGATCAAAGGAGAAAATTCACAGTTTACTTCCTGTCATTAATTTATGAGAGACTGGAATGTCAGACACAACCTGGCAGAAAGAAAATTATAGGCTCTTTCAGCCCTAATTTAGAATTTTCATACTTAAATCTGTTCTGCATCCTCTCAATTTTAAAGGGGCAGGATACTGCCAAGTTTTGGATTACAGTAATTTTGGCAAAAATGTCCTCATTTCTACAGCGTAGTTCTATGATCCTTGTATTGTATTAGAAAATGAGACACATTCCAATGTGGAGTTTGGAGATAGAAACTGCACTCACATATTTTCTACAATGGAATTTTGCAGTGGTTTTATTCCTTGATTTAGGAAGACCCTGAAAATGAACATTTAAATGCATTTGGGTGTGATCCCAACACTTTTGTGTGAATCCCACTTGGCCGAGTGACCTTTTTGTTTCAAATAACCCTCAGAAAACCTCTCTGAATTACCTGGGAGAGGCTGAAAATTTCTGCTTGGTGGCAACCTGTGATTTTAAAAGATTGAATCCCTGTTGGATACCTTGGCTTTCCTTCCCAAACTTTCCTGCCAGCTGCTTTTTCTCCTCCAGAGGGAACTTGCTGGAGTAGAGTGGGTTGGAAAACGGATGTGTGTGTGTGTTAAATGTGCCAAGGAGGATTTGCTGCAGCCTCTCCCTCTTTTTGGCACAGGTATCCCCAACTCCAAAGGCCAACAACTCGCTGCCACCACTGCCTCTGTATGACCAGCCTCCCAGCAGTCCCTATCCCAGCCCAGATAAGAGAGGATCCCAGTTTTTTCCCAGATCTCCATCAACGAACGGTGAGAAATTTGCCAATTTTGGGTGAAGGTTTCATTTAGAAGCCTTTCAGAGGGGGCAAAAAAGAAAATAAAAGAGCATTTTTGCAACAAGAAATTCAGCAATACTGAGGGCTTTCTTTGTAATAAGGTGTTGCTTATTCCCTCAGAAAACAGCTTTGGTTCAGAGTCCCCTGGATTCTCCCAGCCTCCACGAATTCCTCCAGAAAGTTCCTATGGCAAACTGCGGCCTGTAAGTGACCAGCAAATCCTGTGGGGTTTTATTGATAAAATATTATATAATATTGCAAAATTATATTAATATTATATTATTATAAATAGTATAGCATATTGATATTCAAAGGATAACAGCCCCTAAAAAGAACTGAAAAAGAGGTGGGGAGTAAATGCCAGAAGAGGTCAGTCCTGTGGTTTATACAGTTTCCTGCACTTTTGGGATTCTGTTATTTCCAGCCTCTTTGGTTTTGAGGGGTTTGGATTCACAATTCTTAATGGTGAGGGTTTTGTGTTGTCTTTGCTGCCTAGAAAAAGGACATTTGCCAGAAAAGGAAGGGAAGAATTAAATCACTTAGAACTTGACAAAATCCATCTCCTATTATTAATTTTGAAATCAAGTTTCAGGGGTTTCAAAGCCCTAAACTGAATCATACTAAAATATAACATTTGTGTTTTCCTGGCCTCCTCAGTGAATGAGGTTGCAGAAAAAGAACAGTTTTGGATATTGAAATAATACATTCTGAATATTGCAGTAGTATTGGGCAGTTTGATGCTTCACAGTTCATTTCTATAGTGAGTCTGGTATATTCTGAAGTGGTCTCCTAAAACCCCTGTTGGCACTAAAGGTGATTTCTGTCAGCAGCAAAAATGCCTGATGTGCCAGAGTGATGAAAACATCAAATTTTGTGTGTGTATTGTTGAGGTCAGGGATTGATGAAGTATCAGTGAGTCAGGTGCAGCAGAACATCCTGGTAGTTCCCACTCCACAGAAATTCCAGGCTAAAGCACAGTCAGACTCAGTATGAGATGAGCCTTTCCCAGGTTTCCATCCTGGCTTTTCCATCCATGGAATAGAAGTGGGATTGCACCCTGGGGAGAATCTGTGCCGGGCCATGAGGAAAATCCCTGCTGGCTGAGCTGGGGAGCACTGGTGCTGCACCCAGCTGGACACACAAGCTGTTGGTTGGCCTCACCTCGAGGGGTGAGCCTGGAGGCTGTGCAGGGAAGTTCTGGGAGGGCTTTCTGGTGCAATTTGGCCATTGTGTGGTGGTCACAGCTGCTTCTGAACGTTGCAGGTGCGAGCAGCCCCGCCGCCCCCGACGCAGCAGCACCGCCGGCCCGCGGAGAAGATCGAGGATGTGGAAATCACCCTGGTCTGACGAGGGACTGGCTAATCACTAGTGCTACAATCAAGGCCAAACACAGCTTTTGGTCAATCTCGTTTTTAGGCACCTTTGCATGATGAAGACTTGGACTAGAGCAAGCGATAGGGAGGATTTTATGTGGCAGTGACCTGGCGGATTCCTTCCCACAGTCATGAATATTTTGTGCCTTTTGTTTTTTTGTTTGTTTGTTTGGATTTCTCTACGTCATTCTTCCTCTCTTAGCACAAACCAAGACAGGCCAAGATTGGCTTTTTTTCTTGGCTGAAGATGCTCCATTTTTATGTGGAGACAAAGAAAGAGCCCTGTTCATGCAGCTTAGTCTTAGCATCCTTTGCTCCTGTGCATTAGTACAGTATATTACTGTTGCCATAGGAATGTGTTAAAGATTGTGGATCCTTCCAGTAGCATCACCTGCCTGATCAGGTATTCATCAGAAGAATGAAAAAGGGAACAGAAAAAGAAGTCTAAAGGAGAGGCTGGCTCCTCTTGAATCCCCCTGCAGAAAGGAAGGGACGGGAAAATGATCTCCTGGAGAAGCAAAAGCGTTGGTCCCATGGGTGCTCCCCTTGTCAGTGATTCACAGCTGAACATTCTGCCTTTGGATTTTTGTGTTTACTCAGAGCATTTACTCCTAGAGGATCTAACATGGAGGTGCTGAACCAGCAGCAACATCTTCTTCCACAGCAGAAACCAACGGGTAGAAAAGCAAAAAAGCGAGTGAGATTTTGTCTAGTCTGGAAATTGAGCTGCTTTTTTCTTTTTTTTTTCCTTAGCAGATTTTGGGGATTTTGGTTTTTTTGTTGGGTTTGTTTTATTTTCTTAAAGCATTTGGGTCACTCTTACCCCAGTTATTGCCGTGTACTTTATTATCCAGTGTTAGCAGTGTATCTTTGTCATCAAACCACCTGAGTTCTAGAGTTAGCAGTTCCATTTAGAGTATTTACATGCATTTAGTTGTTGCATTGGATGGTCCTGTAGCCTTTTCCCACCTCAATCCCATTAACCAGCCAAAGCCAGGGAGCCAGGAGCAGCTCCAGGTTCTGCCTTCACACCACCTTCGTGCCCAAGATGTGCCCAATTCCTGTCAGAAAAGAAACTGAGAGGAAAAGTGTCACATTCCCCTCAGAGAGCTCTGAAAAGGAGCTTGGATTTTGGTTTTTTGAGAGAAAAGGGCAAAGAATATTCTGAAGTTCAACGTGGAGCAGAATGGTTGGAGGAGAGGAAAAAACTGGATGAAAACAGGTTTTTCTTTGGTACTGACTAGAATATTGTCAGCATTCTCCATCAGATGAAAACTTCAGATCAAAGACATCCCAAGGTTGGGTTTTGGAGCTGTTTATGGGTTCTCTTGTGTCTTCATGGTTTTTTTTTAAAGCCAGTAAATTTTCTACCTTTAGTTTACTAACAAGGGCTATTTTTTTGAGGCTGCATTTAGAACAAAAACCCAACAACTCATCTAACAAGATTTTATCTTTAACTTTGCACATACTTGGAAATCCCAACCCAGGCTGGGTCTCTGAGACATCCAGTGCTTGCCAGTCTCCTTTCCCAGTGGGATCTTTAACCAAGAGTGGGGCTGTCAAAAACGATTCATGGATCAGTTATGGAATCAGTGACTGTCCAATGAAGTCTTTTCCATATTATTCCTTCTTTTGCACCTCTTGTCCTGTTGATCTGTTTGAGGTCTTTTTATGTGTTTATCAAACTTATTCTTAAGTTTAAAAGAAAAGTTTAAAATAAAAAAAAAATACTGTTTGCAAACATTTTGAGATCTTCACGACGCAGAAGAAAAGCAAGTTTTTGCCATAATGTTCATGTTCAATTCTTTTGGCCAGTTTTTCTGTGTCCTTCACACCCCGGACTTTCAAAAATCCAGAAAATTTTTATTTAAAAGTCTCTTTAGTTGTATTTTAAAATATTTTCTGTAAGAGCTGCTAATTTTATTTAAAAAACAAAAGTAAAAAAAAAAAAAAAAAGAAAAAAAAGACAAAGGAAGAGAAGTTGTAAAAAGATGCCTCCTTTTTAATTATGATTTCTTCATACAGGGCATGTATCGGCCGTCGCATCGTGTACAGCTCAGTACACCCTGAAAGCATCAGTGCAAATGCTTTCTTTATATTGGCTGTAAAAAGTTTGTATTTATTATGTATAAAAAGTTGAATAATAAAAAAGTGGAACTAAATCCCTGGTGCCCTGGGAGATCTGGAGAGGGGGAATTGAGGGAAAACCCAGGGATAAAAATCAGCATTGTGCTTTTCCACAGAAATGTGAATCTTGTGCTTCAGGAAAAGGACATCCCTAAAGCCAGCTTTAAACATCTTTTGGAGGGGGCATTTGTACAAAGAACAAAACGTTGCCAAAAATGAAGAGCCAGCAACAAAGCTCCAGTTATCACAATAATTGCTTAATAGCCTTGATGCAATTAGGATAATTGCTTCAAGAAAGCGAGGGGAGTGATTGATAACAACCCTTCAGGGTGATTGTCCCTTAATAGGCTTGATTTGTCTAATTGTGCCAGGAGTACATCCCAGGCCTCTCCAGCTTTGGGGTCCCTCTGTGGGCTGTGTTTCCATGGTGGATTTTCTCACTCAGCACTCACAAGCTGCCTGCCAGTGACATCCTCCTTGCTGGGCTAATCCCAGTTTCCTCCAGGTGCCAAATGATCCATAATTTCCACGTGCTCCCTGGTTTGGGAGCTGTTTCTCCCTCCTGGAACAGAGCACTGTGCTGTGGGGTTGGGTTGGATCTTTTTTCACTTCCACTCTTCCCACAGAGCTGTTGCACAGACTTTCTTCACTTTTCTCCCTGAGCTCCTGCAGGCTCTTCGTTAGAGAAATCCCATTTTTCCTGCTTTTTATATGGATTCATGGTGCCCCACTAAAAATTATTGTCTTGCCTTGTTGCTTTGACAGCTCTGTCCTTTTCACTTCTTGCTTGTTGCTTGGGGTCCTTTTCACCACCTCTACAACTTAAAGATTATTTTAATCCTCAAATTCAACTGCTGTTCCACTTCTCCTTTCTTCCATTTTTAATAGACCCCTTTTATGCTGCTGCTTGTTCTCCTTCCTAAAACAACCAGCAGCAGTTGTGCTGTGATCCCATCGTTCTTGCCATAAAGAGATTTCCATGAAAACCACTTCTCCCTGCAGTGCCTTTCCTGCAGGTGAGAGATGGGCATGGTGTGAGCAGCACACAGCCACCACTTAGAGAGGTGCTAAGGAACCACAAAGGCTCCAGGGCTCTGTTTCTATTTTTGCAGAGGGTGAAATGTGGGTCCCTGCAAGTCAGCACCAGGATCTGTTAGAACCAGGGTTTCCTCTGATTACTTTGGTTCCCAGATTTTGGCTTTAAACTGGAAGGATGCAGATGTGGATTGGGTATTAGGAGGAAATCCTTCCCTGTGAGGGTGGGCAGGGCTGGCACAGGTGCCCAGAGCAGCTGTGGCTGCCCCTGGATCCCTGGCAGTGCCCAAGGCCAGGCTGGACAGGGCTTGGAACAGCCTGGGATAGGGGAAGGTGTCCCTGCCCTTGGCAGGGGTGGAGTGAGGTGATCTAACATCCCTTCCATCCCAAACCAGTCTGGAGTTCAGTGATTTTCAGAAAGGTTAATAGGACTCAGATTGGGTAAAAGAGATGGGGTAAATGATGTGGTATTTACTCCAAATCGTGCCAGGGTTTCTTTGTGTTTGTTTTATGGAAATATTAAAAGGAACCAAAGCAAGTGGGCGACTTCTCCTTCCTGTATAGCACAAATGTCTCTCACTGCTGATAGTAATTAAAAAAGAAAACAAAAACTGCACCATCTTCTCCTAAATAAAGCATCTTATGCTTCTAGGAGATCTGGCTGCTCTGCAGCTGCACTGCTTTTCCAGCAAGGTCCCTATAATTAATAACTTGCAAATCCCAGCATGGCAGGGGCAGGATTAACAGGGAATCTACCTCAGTCAGCCTTTGGAGCCTCCCAGGAAGGAGGGGATGCCACTGCCAGGGCAAGAGTTCTGTCTCCCCACATTTTTTCCGTTTGCAGGTCTCTTGTTGCCCTGCATGAAAATCCTGGGATGGATGGGAGTAAATGTCCCCCCACAACTGGACAGGTGTGTCCAAGAGGGGGGAGCTCAGGGATATTGAGACCTCAGTTGAAGGCACTGGGGGAGGCTGGAGAAAGTGAGGAATGAAAGGGAAGAAAACTTAACTGAAGTCAGGGATGCAGCAACGAGACAATAAAAAATGCAGCCAGGAAAATGCTGACGTGCTTGCCATGCCAAGTGGTTTCCTACTCCAGGCATTCCCCAGGGGGATTGAGGATTACAGATCTGGCAGCAGGATCAGTGCAGCAAGTGAGCCTCTGCATTGCAGGTCATTTCAGCCAGAAAATGAAAGAAAGCACTGCAGTGAGACGGGAATGGAGAGGTGGGAAATCCCTGTGGCTGGTGGAGCAGCACGAGGAGGAGGGGGAGAATGGGTCTGGCAGGTACCTGTGCATCCCCTCGGGTCCTGGCACTGCGGGAAGAGCCTGGCCCCATCCTCTTGGCACCCTCCCTTCCAGATTTGCTGCACATGGAAGAGTTCCCCCTCATCCTTCTCTTCTCCAGGCTGAAAATGTAGAGAATCCTAGAACAGAATCAGAGGGCAGGAAGAAATGGGCTCAAGTTGTGCCAGGGGAGGTTTAAGTTATGAGGAGGAAAAGCATGTTGTCTGAAAGGATTTTCAGGGATTGGCACAGCCACCCAGAGCAGTGGTGAGTCCCCATCCCTGGAGGGATTTAAAGCCCTGTGGATGTGGCACTTGGGGACATGGGTCAGTGGTGGCCCTGGCAGTGCTGGAGGAGTTATTGGACTCCATGATCTGAAAGGATTTTCCTGAATGGTTCTCTGGCAGGGAGAGCCTCTGTGCTGAGCAGTGTTGGGCTGAGTGCTGTGCAGTGGCCATGGAGACTCAGGAGTGGGCTTCAGACTGTACCATCCACAGCCCAATCCCATTCCTCCTGCTCTTCCCACTTCAGCTTTTCTCCCTGCAATCCTTTTTCCAGCCTGTCTGTGTTAAGCAGCAGTTCTTCCACCACTTTGTTTAAAGTTCCCTTTTGCTGCCTGCTGGGTTTCCCAGCTGGTGTCCAGAGGGAACAGGAGCCAGGCCCATGGGACATGCAGCTCTGGGGATCAGGAATTGCCTCTCACAGAACCTGTCACTGCCTCTCACCAGCCTGGGCCGTGGCCAAGGATTAAATGGGCTTTACAGGAGGCTTTGGATTCCCTTTGGATATTCTATGTGAACGTTCCCAGGGTGTGCTGGGTCAGGCAGGGATGGCTGTGAGCATCAGGAAACAGGGATAGCCTGAGCTTTGGAGTGCTTTGTCTTCACTGTGGAAGGGAGAAGCTGTTCAGCCACGAGTGTGCAAGTTGAGCTCCACAAAGATCCCAGGATATTCTGAGTGGGAAGGGACCCCCAAGGCTCATGCTGTCAGAGATCTGACCCCAGCCCTTGGCATTATTAACAGCATGCTCCAGTTCTGCTGGCAGCTAAAACACATCCCATCCAGAACTCGCCTGGGTGTGAGGTGAACATGGAATGGGCCCCACTGAGGAGGAACTGGGAGCTCATTCCTGCCCCCCACTCTGGCATCACCCCTGGACAAACCCCTGTGTGCTGTTTGCCAAGCACTGCCAGCATCACCTGAAGGTTTCTCCTTGCAAAAACCAGTCTGTGCCATGCTGAAGTGCCCCTTCTATTTCAAAATTGCTTTTATTCCACTCCCAGATTTTCACCTTTTTTCATGGAGTGGTTTTGGGGTTGGATTTTTCTTTTTGAATGCAGATTGAAGAGTGAGTGCTGTGAGCTGTGCTTCAGCTCTGCTGTAATTAGTTTTGTCTACTGTAATTGCTTCTCCTTTTCCCATTGTTTAGTGAAAGACGAATGAATTTCCAGGTCTGGTTGCATTGGGAATGCTGACAGCAGCTTTTTAAAATCCCACAGCACAGCTATTTGTCTTTTTTATTCAGCTGAATCCTGCAGAGTGGGACAAATTCGGCTTCTCCTCTGTGTCCTGGGCAAATTACTGCACTAATTAATTTCTCTAAGACTGGGGCCTCCTTGCTTAGCAAAGAAAAGGGATGGGGGGGCACTGTCTGGAAAACAGCAACAATCCTGGATTAACTCCTGGAATAAACTTTCATGAAGAGACATGAGAAGCTGATGGTTTAAAAATAAGGTTTGTGGGGTTAAAACCCCCCCGATATTGTGGTATTAATCCCACTTCATAAAAACATCTTGGTTTCTGAGGAGGGGGCAGCTCTAATCCATCACCCTGTTAATGCTCCCAGGATTTCCTGCTGCAGGTTTTGCTGTGGGGTTTAAAAGAGAATTGTCATTTTTCTTGGGAATTGGATGGCAGAAATGACTGCTGCTCCACAAAAACAGTGAAGGGATGCTTTGTGTGACAGAAAAGAGAAGGAACAAAGGGGGGACTGTGGCCAAGGGACCTGTGGGGTTCTGAGAACATCAGTGACAGTGGGAGATGACAAACCCAGTGACAGGATGCCAGGAGAGAAGGACCCTGCAGAGGGAAGCTCCTGTGGGCAGAGAGACAGGGGGAGGCAGTGGGTGCTTGGACTTGCAGGAATTTGTGTGAAAGGATCTGAGCACTTGTGGGGTGCTTGGGACATCAGAGCTGAGGCTGAGCCAGGAATGAAAGTGGCAGGAGGGAAAATCAAAATGTAATGTTTTTCTAAAAACTGAGTTTGGGGCTTGTTTTTTGCCAGAGAAACAGGTGGTGGTTTTATTGTCCAATTTTTTTCTCTTCTTTCCAAACAGAAATTTAATTCTAAAGTATTAATCCAAATATTAAAGTCAATGAATACAAGTAATAATAAATACAGCACTCCTGATTCCCAGGCTGCCACAAAGTATTGTTGAGGTCAGTGCAAATTACTCCCCAAGGACACTGTTGGAGTGGGATTGCTCTGGGATAACCAGGGATCTCTGTTAATTCAGCTGGCAGAGCTGCTCTGCCTAACAGTGGGGAACAACTGCTGCTGCTTTCAAAATTACCTGACCGAGCTAATCTGAGGGTGAGGAGACAATTTATTGATTTGGAGTCCTAGCCAGATGTAAGTGAAGATAATTCTGGGATGTTAGTGCTATTATTCCTACAGAAAAGCAGGCTGGGTAGAGATTTTCAGGTTCTTATTAGTCCCTGCTAAACCACTGGGCTGCATTGCAGCTTGAATGTTTAATTTAAGATGTGAATGGCTGAGATACCAAAAATCAGAGCTCTCTGGGTGGTGGTCACTGAACATTTCTGCTGAAACTGCTCATTTTCTAAAGCCAACAGCCCCTCACACTGCTTTAAGCTTCCCCTCTAAAGCTATTTTTAACAGATAAGGGAAAAAAAAGGTGTTAGGTTTGCAGCTCTGCTTTTACATTCTGGTCAGGTGTCTTGTCCCTCTTCATGGCTCTCCTGCAAGCTGGCATCCAAGGGTTCTGCTTAATGTCCTAGAAAATAACCTTGTGCTTGGAGCAGGAGCCAGTTTATCACTGCTGCTCCCTGGCTGTGTCCCCGGGGTGGAGAGGAGAAGCAGGGAAAGGGGGGAAAAGCAGGGAGGGCATGGAGCTGGGTATTGCCAGGCTGCTCCTGGACCAGAGCTCCCTCCCTGCGGCCACAGCGCCCAGGCTCAGCTTGGCAAAGCAGTTCTGCTTCCCTCCTGCAAGCAGCGAGCTGGGATTCCCAGTCTGGGATCCCTGAGGCTCTGAGCTGTGCTGGCTCCTGTGCAGCCTCAGCTGTGTTCAGGGTGTCATCCTCCCACGTGGGGGGCTCCATGGATGTCTCTGGCATGGGAAGCATTCCCCATGTCCTGTCCTCATGTGTCACATCAGCAGGGAATGGCCTTTGTCACCAGCCTTACCTCAGTGCACCTGTACACCATCACAAAATGTGGTGCTGGGGCAAAACAGCCCCTCCTGCCCTCAGCTTAGTTCTGGGGCTTGAAAACTGATTAAGAGTCACTTGCTGAAGCTGCTGGGTTTAGGGTGACAGTGCCAGGGCAAGCTGCTCTGCTGGAAATGCCCATTAAGGTTTCAGTTTACATCCCTCACTCAGAGCCGTGGGGCTGGGTGTGAGCTGCTGGAATGACCTCTGCCAGCAGCCACTCGCTTCATTAAATAGCAATGAGCCCAAGGATTCCCTGCTGAGCAGCACACCCAGCATCCTCATTCCATTTCCTGCTGGTAAAGGAAGTCTAAATTATTTAATGATCTGCTTGAAGTCCTTAAAGTGAATCCAGGCAAAGTCCTGTTTAGTGGGGCAGTGCCCAAAGGAAAATGTTGGAGTGATGGAGCTGTTTGGGAGCAGCCACTAGAACAGCCAACAATTTATCACCTGTGTTGGGGGTAACAGGCTGGCACTACAATCGAGTTGGCTTCTGGGTCAGACTCTGCTTCACTAACACCTTGCTGAGTGCTGCAGTTCCTGGATTAAATCCAGACAGCTTCCAGTGCTCAGCTTCTGTTTTGCCCATTTGGCTGTTGGTTTTCGAGCTTGAATGTGGCCTCAGAGGTGTGGATTCTCCTGGAGGTCACACACACCTTTCCAGAGCAGCTATTCATCTTTCAGCCTGGAGCTGAGCTGGTGCTGCCCAAGTTTCCATCCCACTCTTCCTGCTGCAGGGAAGGAGATGGGATTGGGGCAGTTGAGAGCTGTCTCTGCCTGGAAACACAGTGTCCTCTTCCACCCCTGCCCTGCAGGATCCTGCCACCTTCCCTGCCTCCAGAAGCTTTGCTGGACTTACTCCCCGTGTCCTTGCCAAGCTAAAACCAGTGAATTCTCCCTGGTGTGAAAAGTTTACAGAAGGCCTGTAAATGTGGCCATGACTCCTGTTCCTGCATCTCTCCCTGCTCAGAAGGGCTGCTCCCTGTGGGAAGGCAGAACACTTTTCTCAGGAGGATTTCCAGAGGTGCCAGGGAGTGGTGAGTAACTCCAGTGAGGGGTTTATACAATTTGGGCAGTAGCAGCTGCTCCAACTGCAGCAGTAAAGTCTAATACAGCATCTCCTGCAGTAAAATTCCTGTTTGAGTCAGACTTTACAAATGCTTTACAACTGCTGCATGCAATCCATCTTATCTCTGCTGGAATTACCTTCCAGGACCCATCTCCATTCATTTAATGCAAACTAGCTCATCTTGTCCATCTCTACCCCGGGTTTCATTTTCCACAGCTACTCCCTGGGAAAATTCATTAGCTCTGCAGTGCCCCTGATGGTTGTAGGGAAGGTGATTTGGAAGGTTTTCTGTCCTAGGCTGCTGATTCCTGCACTAAAAAGGTGTGGGTGGCAGTAGGTTGGGATGTGGCTGTCCAGATCCCCCTGGAGCACCATGGCTCATGTTTGCATGCAGAGAAATCCTAAGGAACAGGCTCCTGCAAGGGAGATTCCTGAATTCCTCAGGCGTGCCCAGAGAGGTGATGGGGCATGAGCAGGAGCCCAGCGTGTCACCCCAAATCCTGCAGGTGTCTGCTGGAGGGAGCACAGCAGGAATGGGCAGCCCCCGTGCTTCCGCCTGTATTTTTGTATTTCTGATGGCCCCGAGGCTGTTTGCTGACACTCCTGCAGAGCCAGCACAGTCCCTGGCAGGACCCCCCTATTCTGGGAGCAGCAAGGGACCTTCCCAGAAGGACACTGTTCCCAGTGCCACCTTTTGTCACTGCCCACAGAAAGCAGAGGGTATCCCAAAGCCCAGCGTGCCCTGGGCTGGGAAAGCTGCTGCTGTGCTGCCTTTCCCTGCAGAGGCTGCCAGCCCCTCCTGCCTGCTCTGAACGGGAGCCAGCTTCCCGGGGAGCAAACTGGGATTCTGCATTAACTGAGCCCGTGCAGTGGCCTCAGCTGCCATAAATCAGGTTGCTGTCTGGGCACTGAATGGAGCTGGGGGGAGGCAGGACAGCTCCTGATTCCCAAACCTGCTCCAAGCTGTGTCCCACGGCGAGGGAACCTGGCACCACCTCCCAGCACCTCCCCAGGGCACAGGGGGTCCTGCTGCTGCCAAGTGCCACATCCTTCCTGTGCATCCCTCCTGCTGCTGCTGCTGTGGCTGCACAGCCCAAGAGCAGGTCCCTGCTGCAGCCCAGGGCTTAGTGCCAGCCGAGGCCAGCCGGGGTGTGCCATGGCTGCAGCAACTCCAAAGCTTTTTCCCAAGCCTAAAACTCAGCCTAAAGAATGGATGATCTTGGGCAGCTATTTTATGGCAGTATGCTGGAAGACAGCAGAGTGGGGTTTGTGCAGCTTGGGGGGGTCTTTCCTGAAAAATTATTTGAGAGCCCAGGGCTCACAGGGCTGCAATCCCTGCACAGGGACGCCCCCAGCCGCTGGACACTTCTCCAAGTCTGATGTTCTTTATAGGACAGAGACTCTTAGGCTCAGGGAGAGCAGGAGCGCTGCCCGAGGAAGGGCAGGATGCACCAGAAGCGAGACAAAGGTGTTTGGTGACAGGAGGGGACACAGTCCTCACCACCACCGCCACCTGCCTTTGCCCAGCGCATCCCTGCGCTTCTGGATGAGGGAATCCCGGGAAAGGAGCTTTTCCCAGCCTGGGAAGTGTCTGCGCTGACATCTAGTGGCAAACCAGGCTTTTCCCCGGCTTTTACTGGTCCTGCTGGCGCTCCTGCTGTGGTTGTGAGCATTTTCACAGCATCATTTAGGTTGGAAAACGCCCTTAAGATCACCAGGTCCAACTGCAAACTGCCATAACATCCATGATAAAATGCAGTTTAAATCTCCGCTTCCTAGAGGCTGTGCATCAACCCTGCCCATTATTGGTATTATTTTTGTAATCCTCTACAATCCCTAAACCATTAAAAAAATGAAAAAAAAGCGTTGTGCCAGGACACAGGGAATGGCTTCCCCGGAGGGCAGGGCTGGGCGGGATATGGGGCAGGAATTGCTCCCTGGGAGGGTGGGCAGGGCTGGCACAGGTGCCAGAGTGATCCCTGGCAGTGCCCAAGGCCAGGCTGGACAGGGTTTGGAGCAACCTGGGACAGTGGGAGGTGTCCCTGCCATGGCAGGGGTGCAATGCCATGAGCTTTAAGGTCCCTTCCCAACCAAACCAGGAAAACAGCAGAGCACCCTCTGACAGCAACGACTGGGCAGAGCGGGTCTCCAGGTACAAGCCCGCGGGGTGAGTTGTCATTTATGTGTTTTATTTTACACACTGCTGTTTCCCGCGCCCGTTTAACGCTGCTTTGGGACGCACGCGGCCCAGCCCTCCCCAAGATGGCGGCGGGGCAGAGACTACATCTCCCATCGTGCCCCGCGCGGCGCCCGCCGTGCCGGCGGCGAGCCAATGGGACGCGGCGGAAGGCGGATATAGCGCCGCCCGCGGGCGCGCCCCCTCCTTTCCGCCGGGCCCGGCTCATCATGGCGGTGCAGATCTCCAAGAAGCGCAAGGTGAGCGCGGCCGCACGCATCTCCCGCGGCCGCGGGCCGCTGCCGCATCGCCCGCGGCGGCCCCAGCGAGCGGCGGGGCGGGGGCGCGGCGGGCGGCGGCGGCGGGCGGGGGAGGATGGCGGCGGATGCGGCGCGGGCCCGGCGCGGAACATGGCGGCGGGATGGAGCGGGCGCGTCCCCGCCGGCGCTGGCGGTGGGACCGGCGCGGTTTGCTCCGGCTGCCCGCCGGGAAGCTGTGCGGAGCGCGGCTGCCCGCTCTGCCCCGGGAGCACGGGCCGCTGCCTGGCCGGGAGCGAGGGCGGTTCGGGCTGTCAGGCGCCCCAGCGCCGCTGCCAGCGGGCTGGGAACGGAGGTGACCCGCAAGCGATTCCCCTTGAGTTACTCCGAATTACAGCGGGGAGCCGTGATCGCAGCGTGAGCGGTGGCTGTGGCCGGCTGAGGGCAGGCAGTGCTTGGCGCAGGCTCCTGCTAGGAGTGGTTATTCCTGAGAAGTTCGGGGAGCGGGATTTTGCCCGCTGCTGCAGCCAGAGGTGGCTCAGGGGGCTCAGCACGGTGCTGATAAAGTCGAGCTTGTGGGTTCAGTCCCTGGGATGCTCATGTGAAAGTTGCACTGGTCCCTTCCAGCTGAGACTACTCTGTGATTTCTCTCCAAGGAGGAGGAAGTTGTCAGGCTGCAGGAGGAATTTAGGTGAATTGCTCTCAAGTTCAGAATGTGACAAGACCTTGACTTTGTCCGCTTGTCTTTTAGTTTGTCGCTGATGGCATCTTCAAAGCTGAGCTGAACGAGTTCCTGACTCGGGAGCTGGCTGAGGATGGCTACTCCGGAGTGGAGGTCCGGGTCACTCCGACCAGGACTGAGATTATCATCCTTGCCACCAGGTAGCTCAGCCTCCCTGAGCCGGGTGCCCTGAAAGCTCTTTGGGGTGGCTCCAGTCTCACTCCTGGGGACACTTTCCTCACTTGTCCTGTATTTTCCCCCAGAACTCAGAACGTCCTGGGAGAGAAGGGGCGCCGGATCCGGGAGCTGACGGCTGTGGTGCAGAAGAGGTTTGGATTCCCCGAGGGAAGCGTGGAGGTAAAACTGCCTCAGGAACTCGTGGTGCAGTTGGGTTTGTGGTGGCAGGGCAGTGTCCGCTGGAGGGTGGTTTCAGGATAACGTGGGCTGTTGTGTTACTTACTCCTGCACTGAAATACAAAATGAGTTACAAAGAAACTGTTCTGCTGCAGAAGGGTCTCTGAGAAACAGAATGTAAAGTGACACACCAGTTGTTTTTGATCCTTGATGTTAGGGGTGTGTTCCCAGGGGAAGGTTGGACCAGGTGTCCTTTGAAGGGTTCCTGCAACCCAAAGGATTCCGTAGTTCTATTCCATGAAATCTGCTCCTAGTTCCTTGCTCTAAAACAAATCGGGGTGGAGGGGGATAATGTGTGTGCTGGGCTGGTGCTGCTGGATCCCATTGTACAGGGAAGGGGCTGCAGGGTACAGCTGCTGCCTGTAAATGTGGGGGGATTAACTGGGCTGTAGAGTAGAGTGAAGCTGCTGTGTTGTGCTAAAGTAAAAGTTAAATTTGTTGTGAGGGTGGTGAGGAGCTGCCACAGGCTGCTCTGGATCCCTGGAATTGTCCAAGGCTGGGTTGGACCAGCCCGGTCCAGTGGCAGGTGTCCGTGCCCGTGGCAGGGGTGGAGCTGGATGATCCTGGGACGGCAGAGCATTCTGTGAGTGTGAGGTTGCCGTGGGAAGAGCCGTGTTGTGAGTGTGCCTCTCTCCTGTGCAGCTCTACGCCGAGAAGGTGGCCACGAGGGGGCTGTGTGCCATCGCCCAGGCCGAGTCCCTGCGCTACAAGCTGCTGGGGGGGCTGGCTGTGCGCAGGTGAGTGCAGCAGCCTGCCCCTGGGGCAGCTGGGGGGGCTGTGGGACCCCAGCCCATTCCCAGAGAACACCTCTGCAGTTCAAAGGCTTAACCTGGTAATGCTGCACTGGAAGTTCTGGGCAGTCACAGTTACTTCTGAGTGTTGTGGCACGTCTGGCTGCAGGCTGGCTGCGTGGCATAAAGCTGCGTGTGTTCCTTTGGGAATGCCTGGCTGGAGGAGTGAAGCAAACAGCGTTCCAGCCTCGTGGCTGTGCTGTGGCCCTGCTCTCACATCCCCTCGGTGATGAGACGATGACGAGTCAGACGCGGGAGGCTCTGCTGGGGGTGCCTCTGCTGTGCCACGTTCTGTGGTGCTGCGGGGGGCCCTTCAGCAGCAGCCTCCCGTCAGCAGTGAGTGACCTAGAGGCATTTGTCTGAGAAGGGATGGGAGCTGCACTCCTGACACGCCAAGCTGAGATGGGGATTCCTCCAGGGAGCCCGGTGGGTGCGGCAGAGTGGGCTCATGTGGGCTGTGCTCTCCCTGCAGAGCCTGCTACGGTGTCCTGCGCTTCATCATGGAGAGCGGGGCCAAGGGCTGCGAGGTCGTGGTGTCAGGCAAGCTGCGGGGCCAGCGGGCCAAGTCCATGAAGTTCGTGGATGGCTTGATGATCCACAGCGGGGACCCGGTGAATTACTACGTGGACACAGCCGTGCGTCACGTCCTGCTGCGGCAGGGTGAGTGCCGGCAGCAGCGCCCCCGCAGCGCCCCTGGGGCTTGAGTGAGGCGTCTGTCCTTCAAACCAGCACACTTCTCTGGACCTCAGAGACGGGAAAGCTCAGCTCCTGCCACCCCCTTCCTGCAGCTTGCAAATGTCTCACTGGCAGGATGGATGTTGGCGCCCGTGGGTGGTTCAGACTCTGAAAATCCTGATTTCTTGGGCTTTTGAACTCTCACTGTGGGATTTGAACGTTACATTACAGCAGTTTGGGAATGGAAAGCCAAGGGGCCTTCAGCAGCATGTGGTCACCCCAGGTCATCCACTTCTCTGCTGATGGGGTTTGAATGTTTCCAGCTGGGAATGTGGCTGGAGATTTTCCACTCACTTGTGTCCTGAGGCCTCTGAGGCTGGTGACAGCTTCCAGATGAATTGCCTGTTGCCTGTGTTTAAGAGCCCTTGGCAGCTGGGATTCTGGTTTTCCTGGCTCCTCAGGATGGGCAGAGAGAACAGGAGTGCTCCAAGTGTCAGGCAGTGTTCCCAGCTAAACCTGCTTCCACCTGTTCTCCCTCCTGGTGAAACACAAATGACTTGTGTGCCTTAACTGGCTTTGGGTAAATTAGTGGCAGAATTCCTGGTGCTGTTCTCCAGCTTCCCTTCGGTGATGATACGATGACGAGTCAGAAGGGACATCCTCGTGTCACTGCAGCCTGCTCTGTGCCACGTTCTGTGGTGCTGTGCTGGCTGCCTTGGCCGGGCTGTCCTGCTCATTGGATGATTTAGAGGCATTTGTCTGAGAAGGGATGGAAAATTTTAAAAAAAGAGGCAATTTCCTGGAAAAATGAACTGAGATAGAGGACAGTTTAAAGCCAGGCTTAGAATGAGTTTAGAGTAGAAGTGCAGTCAGCCAAGGCTGTGAACTGAATCACTTGGATATCCAACTTTCAGTTGCCTCGAATTTACAACACTGATTTAAAGTTGCAGTAATTAGATTTTTAAGCTGTAGCATATCTGTGCTACTGTTGTCAGCAGATCTTCCTTGTACAGAGACACTTTGTAACGTTGGTGCTCATCCCTGTGAACTGTGCTTGATTATTTTGTGTCTCCCTTGTCCTGTCACTCTCTGCAGGAGTACTGGGAATCAAAGTAAAGATTATGTTGCCTTGGGACCCCAGTGGAAAGATTGGCCCCAAAAAGCCTCTGCCAGACCACGTCAGCATTGTGGAGCCCAAAGAAGAGATTTTGCCCACCACCCCCATTTCAGAGCAGAAGGGTGGCAAACCAGAGCAGCCAGCCATGCCTCAGCCAGTGCCCACTGCCTGAGGGGTAAGTGCCTGGGAGCAGTGGGAGAAAAGGTTTCAGGCCACCAAAACCACTGGAAAGCTGGGATTTTGTGTTGTGACCAGGGCTGGGTTTGAGCACTGCTCTGGCTGGAGGGGACAGGGGTCAAGGCGTGTGGCAGAGCAGCTCAGAGCACTCCTCTGGAGGTGATTGATCTGTGTTGTGTTACACAGCATGGATGTGGGGACCTTGGATTATTACACTTGGAGTGACTTGGCTTGGGTGCCTTGGATGTTGGTGTTGTGCCAGTGTGCAGCTGGCAGCACAGGGAACATATTCCTCCTAAATCCATCCTGTCCTGCCCCAGGACCCAGTTTGGGATAGCCTTAGAAGCCACGTGAGAGCAATTGCTAGGCTGCTTTTGGAAGGGAGTAATCATGGTTTGAAATCTTACCAGGGAATCTGGCAAGATCTGCCTTAGTGGGAAAAAGAGGGATCATTGGACAAAAAGCAGGAAATGGAAATGCAGTTTAAGTGGAAAGCTTGGTTTGATCTGTGTTTGGGATAGGATGATGGTTATGGAAAAGAGTTTGCCCCCAGCTGACTGAGTGTTTTGTTTCTCCTTGTAGGGTTTGTAACATCTGCAACCAGCAGCTTGTCTGTCCTGAAAACATCTCTTAATAAAATCACAAAAGACAGTGTTTGTGAAGGTGCTTTTTCTTCTTTCATTTATATCAGACCTGGTTTATTTTTATTCACCCCTTTTATTAAATAAAAAATAAAATCCCTGATCCCTCACTGCTGCTGTGATGTGTGACAAAAGGCCATCTTCCCTCCACTTGGAACAGGTGAGATGGAACTGAACCCCAAAGGATTTTCTGCTCACTGATTGTACCTGAGTTTTAATGGGAATTCTCTGCAAAATCTGATCAATTGTTCTTGACTGTGGCCGTGAGGGGAGTCGAACATGCCAGCCCAGATCTGCAAACGTGCAGTGCCAGAAGGAGAACCTTTGGAATGTAAACCAGGACTCACGAGTGCCTGCTGGGCCCAGGTCCACTGTACAGGGAAAAGGCAGGGCTGCACATTCCTTGTGATATGGATTGAGTTTTGGGGGGAGGTAAATAAAAACAAGATGCAAAGGAGGGAATTGCTTCTATGTGTAAGTATTCCTGTGCTGCTGGCCAGTGCTCCTCCCTGCCCGTCCCCTCTGTCTCCATCCCTGTGCTTACATAAATATATCTTAAATATAAATATAAAATATAAATGAATATATGTATATCAGTAGGGTATAATATAAATAATATGGTATATATTCGTATATACATAATATAAATATATAAATTGCAGATAAAAATATGAAAAATATCTTTAAATATAGTATAAAATAAAGGGGGGTTTTGTTTCTATTAGGTTAGAGGCAAGGATTTTTAATAAATAATACTAAAAATACATAAAGATAAAAAGTATACATTAAATAGAAATAAATATTAGTAACAAAAATATTATTTATAATAAAAACATTGTATAGATGTAATATAAATTTAATATATGAAATATGTATCAGATATGAATATAAATTACGAAAAAATAGATATATTTTTATATATCTAAAGGGGTTTTTTGTTTTTATTTGGTTAGGGGCAGAGGATTTTTTAGTTTTGGTCAGGGTTTTTTTGGGGCATTCATTTAGGATTTTTTGAAGGATGGGGACTCTCCTTTTTGTCTCTCCCTTTCATCTCTCTGTCCCCAGACAGTGCTGCCGCCGTGCGGGCACAGCCGGTACTGCAGCCGTTCCCGAGCCCTGGCAGTGCTGCCGCCGTGCGGGCACAGCCGGTACTGCAGCCATTCCCCGAGCCGGCAGTGCTGCCGCCGTGCGGGCACAGCCGGTACTGCAGCCGTTCCCCGAGCCGGCAGTGCTGCCGTCGTGCGGGCACAGCCGGTACTGCAGCCGTTCCCCGAGCCGGCAGTGCTGCCGCCGTGCGGGCACAGCCGGTACTGCAGCCGTTCCCCAGCCGGCAGTGCTGCCGCCGTGTGGGCACAGCCGGTACTGCAGCCGTTCCCCAGCCGGCAGTGCTGCCGCCGTGTGGGCACAGCCGGTACTGCAGCCATTCCCGAGCCCTGGCAGTGCTGCCGCCGTGTGGGCACAGCCGGCACTGCAGCCGTTCCCGAGGCGCTGCCGCTGCTCGGTGGGAGGCGCGCGCCGGAACCTGCCGGAGCCGGGTTGGACTTCCGCCACACTCAAGATGGCGGCGCCGCAGGACGACGGGCAAGCGGGAGGAGTCCCTGTGGCTGTCTACTGGCGCCGCTGACCCCACCTCCCGCGTCCCGGCGCCAGGAATGGCGGTGGAGTATGGCGGAGAGAGCGCGGGATCGGCCGGGGCCGGGTTCAGGCAGCGCACAAGACAGACGCCGTTGTGAGGGGCGGGCCCTGCAGGGTACCATAGCAAAGAAAGCAGCGGACTGGAAGTGGTTCTATGCCACACCAAAGATGGCGGCCGGCAGAAAGTGTTTTCCGCCACACCAAAGATGGCAGCGAAACGGACTCAGCTTTTGCCACACCAAAGATGGCAGGTACCCGGAAGTGACGTCTGCCACACCAAAGATGGCGGCCGACTTTAAGGGGCTCCTGCCACACCAAAGATGGCGGGTACACGGAAGTGACGTGTGCCACACCAATAATGGCGGTCGGCCGAAAGTTATGTGTACCACACCAAAGATGGCTGTCAAGAAAGGCGGAAATTACGTAATGCCACTCCCATGATGGCCGCTCGGCCGCGACTCGATTGACCTTCTTAAGATGGCAGCAAAAGGGGCGGGAAATCAAGGACCCCGGTCTGTCTATGGGCTGCCTGCCTGCGACCCCGATGCCGACTCAGCCCCCCTGGCGCCATTTCCCGCGGCATTTCCAGACGTGCGGACGCGATCTGTGGGATCCGCGGCACCGGCGCCCGGCAGTGCTGCCGCCGTGCGGGCACAGCCGGTACTGCAGCCGTTCCTCGAGTACAATTCCTCGAGCCATTCCTCTGTACAAGCACTGTACAGGGAAAAGCCAGAACTGCACATTCCTTGTGATGTGAATTTAATTTTGGGGGGGGGGGGGGGGGTAAAAGAAAAGACCAAACGAGGGATTTGCTTCTACATGTCAATATCCTAAAGAATATCCTAAAGAGTATCTTATCCATCGGCTCTGTACCAAGACTTGAGTTAAAAATTCTACTTCTTTAAAAACCTGCAAGTCCTTCAGAGGCTACATGTGTCATGTGGAATTCCTAGGGTCTGACAGGAGGAAATCCGTGGGCAGAGCCAATGCGAGCTCCTGCCCGGCCCCGCGCTCCCGTCCGTGCCCCTGCGGATTTTTAGAGCTACACAGAATGAGACAAGACCTTACCAGAGTAAAATAGGTGACTCGTACTTCAGCTGTTAAGCATCACCCAGGATACACTAAAACTACACTAACATAGGCAACATGTTTTATCTTCTTGCTGAGGGGTAAAACACATCCCAGCACCACAATTTAATCTGAGGAAATGCACAGAAGTTATGCACACAAACCTTTTCACTCCCTTTCCATCAAAATAAAAAAATCCACACTCTAAGCATTTCTGGACTTGAGGTTTAAGCACACTGTGTAGTTTTTCTGCCTTTCCACCTTTAACCATCTGATGATAGTCGAAGTTCACCATTTTGATATCAGCTGAATGTTCAGATGCTTTCAAATGGCTCTGGCGTTGTAAACAGAAAAAAAAAAAAAAAAAGTATAAATATACCAGTACCTGAACATACACAAGTAGGAGCTAAACAAGAGATGACAGATCTTTTAAAAGTTGTTTTATTGGTTTTCTTTCAGGTGCTGCACCTGGGTCGGGGCAATGCCAAGGACAAATAGGCTGGGAGAGAAAGAACTTTCAATTGTCAGAGGGCAGGGCTGGGTGGGATACTGGGCAGGAATTGTTCCCTGTGAGGGTGGGCAGCCCTGGCACAGGTGCCCAGAGCAGCTGTGGCTGCCCCTGGATCCCTGGCAGTGTCCAAGACCAGGCTGGATGGGGCTTGGGGCAACCTGGGACAGTGGAAGGTGTCCCTGCCCATGGGATGAGATTTGCCTTAAGCCCCCTCCCAGCCAGAACCATTGTGGGATTCTCTGGAATTAGCACTGACATTGAAAGCAGGACTCGAATGGAATGAGCTGACACCAAGCAGGACTGGACGCCAGGGCTCCTGCCTGCCTCATGTGTGTCCCATGGGATGAACAGCAGTGCCCTGGGAAAGCTGCAGCTCTGCTGTTCTCCAGAGAACTCTGATTTCACAGCCCACTTCACCTGCAGCGCCAGGACCACAGATAACAGCAGCTTCTCAAGAGAGAGGCTGAGCTGGACAGCAATTCCCTCTTTTGCATAATCCTACAGGCACGTCATGGGGATGTGATCCCACTATGAGCCTCGCTGCAGCCTGACAGAAATACCAGCTGAAAACACCTGGGAAGGCATTGTTATGATTTTTGAAGCATGCAGAGGCCGGGAAGAGCTTCTCCAAGGGACTGTGAGGGCTAATGGATATTTTGCACTTGGGGGAGCAGACTGTCCTCACTCACTAAAACTCATAGTAAGCAGGAATACTTATTTTCTGTACGGACTTGGCAACCAATCTGAGTGACTTACATAAAATCCAGAAACCTTCACTTTTACATTGTCATTCCTCTTTTCAAAGACAAAAATAAGGCAACAGTTTCCGGGTTGCAGTGAACGTCTTCTGTAAGCTACAGGGAAATATGACAGAAAAGTAAGGGTTTCACCAGCACAGAACAAGACCTAATTCCAATCAGTTTGGACGGCCTAGTCACAGTCTAGTGCTGTTTTCCAAAGAATTTATTTTTTTTAACCCCTTTTTCCACTGTCCCACTTGAAATGTCCCCTGTGATTCCTGCCTCTCAGGTACAGGCGTGCACTGCTCCAGAGCAAGAGCATTCTTTTGTGTGGAGGAGAAATACCACAACATGCACTGCAAAGAGAAAAAAGCTTTATTTACAAAATTTAACAAGTGGAATGTCTGCAGTACGGACTGAATTTTGCTTCTGAGCTTTCCTCCTCCATCTAGAGTCTTCTATGAGGAACACTGTGCCATGTTTCCAACCATGGAATTGCTGCCCTTGCATTTAAATTTTTCACTGCTCATTGAGAGTCACCAAATTGTTTCTTTCTGACTGAGCTACTCCTGTGTGCCCCTGTCAGAAACAGCTCTCTTCTGTGCAGCTCAATCATTCATAAACTCAGGATTTCCCTGGGAAGGAGTTTTACTCCTGCCACATTCCCTGAAAACAAGGTTTGCTGATGTTGGGCAATTGATGTGTAGCAGGGGGAATTTTCAGCTCAGGCCCATCTTCTCCTTGTTTTGAAAACATTTCGGAGGAAAGCAAACTTTTTAGGGACACAGCCACTGTGGGACAAAAATGAATTAGCAGTGAGGAGGTGGAGGGGGACAAGCAGCACAGGGGCTTGGCACAGCAGTCTGGGGGTGCCACTGAAGGGATGGGGCTTGATGTGCAGAGGAGCCGGAGCTGTCCCATGGCTAACGAATTCACCCCTCACACTGGGGCCTGGAAAAGGGGAAAACGAGGTGGGACTAGTTAAAAATGTGGGCTCCAGGAGAGCAGGAGAGGGACTGGGGACAGGGGATGGAGGGACAGCGCATGGGGAATGGCTCCCACTGCCAGAGGGCAGGGCTGGATGGGATATCGGGCAGGAATTTTTGGCTGTGAAGTGGTGAGGCCCTGGCACACCTGAAATCAGACAGGAATGGACCTGTGTTTAATCTTGCTGATTAAAAGCTCTGCCTAAAGTGCTCGGTGTGGTAATGCCATTTAAAACCTGCCATTAATTAGTCAATGGCCTGATGAAGAAAACTGACATTTAATATTTGGACTTGGTTTGCAAGCAACACGTGATTAAGGATATCTGAGATTTTGTATTTAATCTTTAAAGGACAAATATACAGCATTAGAAAATAAATATTCTTTATTAGATACACACTGGGTGGGTTTGGATTTCCCCACTCTGACTTCCAAAGGTGTCGAGGAGGTGCTCCCAGTTTTTTGTGTTGAAAAACATTGTCAGTTCAGACACAGCTCATGTTTTTTCATTAGTGCATTACCAAATGTGCTTCTCCAGGCTGGAGCTGAGACAAAATCCAAGTCCTTGCTCTGCTGGGTGCTGTCTTTGGGCTGAGCTGTGTCCCGCTGAGGGGAGGCTGTGCATGCTGCAAACAAAGGCATTCATGTTCACTGCAAGTCACACAGCTCCCTTATTAATTAGTGCTCTGTCATCTGCTGGTTAATGATTCTCTCGCTTCTGCTGCTCATTCCTTTGCTCGGTGCTCCTTTGCTTTTGGGTCAGTGGCGTTTTGGAGCTGGTGGTCACGATCTGCCGTTCTGGAATTCCCTTTTCCCGCAGGGGGAGCTCATTCTGCACAGTTCCCTGTATTAGTTCCTTCCTTTTCTCGGGGGTTCTGCCAAATGTCCCCGTGGCTGTAAATCCTGCATTGCTCATGCCCCTGTCAGTGGCACATCCTCCTTCCCGAGCTTTGCTCACCTCCCCTGGGTCTGACATCACGGAAACGCGTCCAGCCCCACATCTCAGCAAGTCACTTGGTTTTTTCTAACACCTGGGTATCACCTAGAGCCTGTTGGCTGCTCTCTGTTTCTGGGGTTAAATCTCCTTTCTAGCTGATTAGGCTCCGAAAGTGTACAAGGATCAAACATCACAGAACACCCTATTTAAGGGAATTTTGGCACATTCCGTATTTTGGGACAGAGTTAGAGATGGGGAAAGCTCAGCACTGATCCTGGGGGCTTTGAAAGGGTCAGGAGCCACGGAGGAGAGGGTGCCTCACGCAGCTCCCCACTGCATAGTCAGAAACGATAGAGCTTTATAATTTTAGTTAATGATTTTAATTAACCGTCAAATAATTATTTTAATTTATCTTAACCAATATGTACCTTAATTACCGTGTTCTGTTGTTAATTTCTCTTAGCCAGCATTTAACACAGCTGCCATGAAGCTACTTTTGTAGGAGCACAGCTGGGGGAATGACTGAAACGGTAACTTTTGATAAACTAACTCTGATGTGCTCCAGTGAACAGAGCCCGGGAGGGGAAGATGGATCGGTGAGGTTGGACATCTGGAAAGCAGAATTTATGGACCTCAAGCACATTCTGCAGAAAGCAGAAGGTAAAGAAGAGCCTAAAAAAGAGTCAGTAAATGTGTTGGAAAGGCCCTTCCTGAGGGAAATAGATTCTAAAAAGACTAAAAATATGGGCTAATTAGTTTGAACTGAGCAATCAATAACCAGCAGGATGGAACACTAACTAATAGAAAGAGAGCTGTGTGTTCAGAAATGCCCTTATTTGATGAAACGTATGAATAGGTGAGAGAGTTCTGTATCCGTGTCCGTGTGGATTTTTCCGTACACTCCCTGGCCAACAATGGAGGGACTCACCGCGCCGAAAGTGCGGCCTGAGGGGGTTTCATTCATTCATCCCCAGGGTTGTGGGGATGCGGGGGCAGCGGGGGGAGCCGAGAGCGCTGCGCTGCCGTGGGTGCCGGGGCCATGGGGGCGTGAGGGGCCATGGGGGAACATGAGGGGCCATGAGGGGCCGTGAGGGGCCATGGGGGGGGGGCCATGGGGGAGCCATGAGGATCTATGGGGGGCGTGAGGGGCCATGGGGGGGCCATGAGGGGCCATGGGGGGCCATGGGGGGGCCATGAGGGGCCGTGAGGGGCCATGAGTGGGGGGCCATGAGGGAGCTATGTGGGGCCATGGGGGGCCATGGGGGGCCATGAGGGGGCCATGGGGGGGCCATGGGGGGAGCCATGAGGGGCCATGGGGGAGCCATGAGGGGCCATGAGGAGCCATGAGGGGGCCGTGAGGAGCCATGTGGGGGCCATGAGGGGAGCCATGGGGGGCCATGAGGAGCCATGGGGGGCCATGGGGGGGGCCATGAGGAGCCATGGGGGGGCCGTGAGGAGCCATGGGGGCCATGAGGGTCCATGAGGAGCCATGGGGGGCCATGAGGGTCCATGAGGAGCCATGGGGGGCCATGAGGGGCCATGGGGGGCCATGGGGGGCCATGGGGGGCCGTGAGGGGCGGCGCGCGCTCCGCAGCCCCGCGCGCACCGCGCCGCCATTGGCCGAGCCTCGGCGCGCGCCGCGCTCCCGCGTCCCCTCCCTCCCGCGCGCGCCCCATTGTCACGCGCGGGGCTCCCCGAGTCCAAAGGCCCCGCCGCCGCCGCCCATTGGCCGGCCCGGACCTGATTGACGCGCGGCTCGGCCAATGGGCGGCGGTTCCCGCGGCGGGCGGAGGGATCAATATGGCAGCGGCGCCTATCGGCGGCGGCGCGCGCTGAGCCGCGGGCGCCCGGCGGGCACCGGGAGCGGCTCCCGGGGCGGGCGGCGACCCCCGGCCAGCGGCCACCGCCACCCGCCCGCCATCGCCGACCGCCGCCGCCCGCGGCGTGCCGTCCCCGCGCCGTGCAGGTGAGTGCGCGTCCGGTCGCGTCCCCGCATCGCCGGGGCATCGCCGTTCCCGCTCCGAGCCGGCCCTGCCGCAGCCTCCGGGAGCGCCGGGGCTGCGCTGGGATCGCCACCGCGGGGGCTGCGGGACCCCTCGGCCGGCGCTGGCCGGGCCCGGTGCCTGCCCCGCCGCGGGGTCTCGGCTCCCGGGATGCTCGCAGCCCGGGGCAGCGGGCAGCGCTGGCACGAACGCGCTCCTGGTGGAATGGCAGGAGCCGGTGCGCATGGACAGGGCTGCCGCGGTGGGCTGGGAAGCGCTGGGGGAAACTGACGTGTTGTGTTTTGTCAATGGTCCTGCACTGGGGGAAACTGACATGTTGTTATCAATGGTTCTGTACTGGGGGAAACTGGTATGTTGTTCTGTATCAGTGGTCCTGTACTGGGGGAAACTGGCATGTTGTTCTGTATCAGTGGTCCTGTACTGGGGGAAACTGGCATGTTGTTCTGTATCAGTGGTCCTGTACTGGGGGAAACTGGCATGTTGTTCTGTATCAGTGGTCCTGTACTGGGGGAAACTGGCATGTTGTTCCTCATCAATGTCCTGTACTGGGGGAAACCACCATGTTCTTTATCAATGGTTCTGTACTGGGGGAAACTGGAATGTTGTTACTCATCAATGGTTCTGTACTGGGGGAAACCACCGTGTTCTTTATCAATGGTTCTGTACTGGGGGAAACTGGCATGTCTTTCTTTATCAATGGTTCTGTACTGGGAAAAACTGGCATGTTGTTCTGTATCAATGGTCCTGTACTGGGGGAAACTGGCATGTTGTTCCTCATCAATGGTCCTTCGTTCCCACTTGGTCGCAGCATCCGGAGGACTAGGCTAGCAGAAACTGACCGAGGCTAGGGAGTAGGTAGCACCTGGGAGTTGTTAATAATCTTGAAATGCTGATTAAACAATGTATTGGTGCAAATTAGGGGAAGCTGAGATCCATGGAGAGGTTAGTTGTGTGTCTGTGATTAGAGCATCTTTCTCCCTTCCTCTATTATTAAAATGCTCCTGTCGTTTGCAATGACACTTCAGTGCTGTGATGTAAATTATTGAGCAAGGGCAGACGAGACTTCCTTCACCTATGCTGTAAGAACCCAGTCCCACAGGAGAGCAACTTCCTGCTACCCTTCCTGGCTTGGCAGCTCCTGGAGTTTGCTGCATCCCCACTGCTGTCCCTGTGCTGCCCTTCCCCTGGAAAACCCTGCCTTGGGCAGGCGGAGCGTTGCTCTTGGATTGCATGGAGCTGCTGTCCTTGCTGCTTGCCAGGGATGGGACAGTCCCGTGGGATTCTGAAGGTGTGAGTGACCTTGGCAGGTGTGTTTCTCTCTCAGCTTTTGCCTTCTTCGCCTTTCTGCACTGATTTGGGGACCAGTAGGTGCCCAGCTCCTGGAAAGTGTTTTGGATTGGGATGGTCACCCTGTGATAGTTACTGGCTGTGCTACACTTGTACCTTCATCCTGTTTGGGGGAAAGCAGGATTGGGGAATGCATGGGGCTGTTTCTTCCCTTCCAGAAGAATGGAATGGTGGAGGTGGAAAAGGAATGTAACATAGTTGGCTCACCTCAGCTTTGGCTGCAGGAGCTTATGCTGCCCAGAGCCACCATTCCCATGGAGGCAAAGAGCCATGTCCTTCTGCAACAGCAGAGCAGCTTGAAAATGTGTGTTGTTACAGGGATTCTCCCCAAAATGGTTTATTCTGCAGCCTTTGTGCTGTTGTTGTTATCCTTGCATTAATGACCCAGTTATGCTTTCTGCAACGTTAAAGGCGATATTCTGGAGTCCTTGCACAAATGCTCGTCATCTCTAATGATAACTGACTTTGGGCTCTGGCCCTGCATCATCTCAGGTGATGCTGACTGGAATTTGCCTTGAGGGAGACAAGATAAACTGCTGTTTGGAACAGCCGTTTTGGTGTCTCTGGGTGCTCCTGACCAAAGCAGAATCCAGTGACTCCCACCCCGTGTCTGTCCAAGGGATTCACCTGGGCTTGTTTGGAAGAGGAGAGGCAGCGGTGAGGGCTCTTTTGCCCATCAGAGGTGGTCGTGCTGTGCAGTCCTTCATGGGCTAGGAGCATCGGGAGAGCCTTGTGCTGCCTGGTGTGACTGGGGGCAGAACCGTGTTTGTGAGTACCAGAGCTCTGCTTTCGAGGCGAACTTCTCGTGCTGTAGTGAGGAGCACGGTATAAATAGCAGCGCTGGGTTTTAGCCACTGAATTCAAAGTTATGGTTTCCACAGCAACCAGCACTCAGGCCGTCGTTTGTGTATGGAATATTTCCCCCTGTTTTTAAAAAGCCCATGTGTCTGGCATCTGGTGTGGTGCCGTGTCCAGTCCTCCTCTGTGAGAACACCGCTCCTCCTACTCGGTGTTGGAGCATCCCCCTCCTGCTTTCCTTCTCCCGGTGGCTGCTCTGCTCTGCTCCCAAATTCCCACTGCCTCCTCCTGGCCAGGAGCGTGTGCACCCGATCCCAGCCTGGCCAGCGTGTCCCTTTGTCTTCCAAGCCCTCCTTTTGGTGCTGGTGTCGGCTTCCAGCCGTGCCTGGGGTGTGGAAGGCACAGCCCTGCTTGGAATCCGTGGTGTATCGCCTCAGACACCCACCTGCATCTCCCCTTCCTCCCTTACCTGGGGGTTGTTATTTCAGTGGTAGCTGCACAGCCCCCTGACTCTCTCGTGTCCCTATAGCCCAAAGGAAATCAGAGCTGTGCACTGCTGTGGAGGACCACGGGATGTGCCCGTGCTATAGGAGGATCGGGATGCCATGCTTGCTTTAATAAATGTTTGTCATACAAATGTGCAGTGTTGCTAAAGTGGTTTCATTTATAGCCAGGGGGCTGATGTATCTGCATGGTTGTGTCCAAGTTACAGTTTCCAGAGCAACTGGAGCAGCTTTGTGTCTTGGAAGACTGTTAACTAAAGCATAAAACGTTATATCAAATTTTCCTTTCTTAAATTCTGTAATCTCAGCTGCTGTTAAAAGCGCAGCTGTGCTTATCTGAGAATGTGTTTAACAGCCTTGAATGACCAAGCAGATCTTCTTCAGGTGTGCGTACCTCTGCCATGAAAACAGAAATGGGAAATGTCAGCCCCCAAAGTAATTGTGCTTAGAGTTAGTGTGAAAGGCACTTTAATTAAAAAAAACCCCAAATAATCCACAAAAAACCCAAACCAACCAACCCAAGCAAAAAACCAAAAATGAATGACGTGTGCCCTTTGAGTGGGGGCAGTTTTGGACTCCACAATGTAAAAAAGGTCTCAGGCTGTTGGAGAGTGTCCAAAGCAGGGACATGAGGATGGTGAAGGGTCTGGAGGGGCCGTGCAAGGAGCAGCTGAGGGCACTTGGGATGTTCAGCTGGAGGAGAGGAGACTGAGGGGAGTCTCACTGGGGTCTGCAGCTTCCCCCGGAGGGGCAGCTCTGATCTCTGCTCTGTGACAGGAGCCCAGGGAAGGGCTGGAGCTGTGCCAGGGAGGTTTGTGTTCAGTACTGGAGGGTGCTGGGCACTGCCCAGGCCCCACAGAGCTCCAGCAGCGTTTGGGCAGCGCTGCCAGGGGTGCCAGGGTGGGGTTGGTGGGGGGTCTGTGCAGGGCAGGGGCTGGAATTGGTGATCCTGGGGGTCCCTGCCAGCTCAGGAGATTCTGTGGCTCCGTGATCTTGTCTCTGACCAGAACTAATGATAAAAATACAGTCTGGGAGAACGCTGTAAAAAGGCTGATGTCAGCTGAAAACAATCATCAAATGAAGGCTGGAAATGGGGAGGGGGGCTCAGGATCCCCTGTACTGGGGGCAGTTGAGCAATTATTTTTTTTCCTTTCCTTCACTTTCCCCTGTCCTCTGGCTGCTGCTCCTTGTGAAACCGTGTCCCTCTTGCAGTGTGTCCCAGACACTTAGCTGAGCAGTGATTTCAAGGACCTTGGCTGTAACAAGAAGTCACTTTCCCACTGAACTCAATTAGAGCCTGCGTTACTTTCCAAGCAGTGGGTGCCGCTTCCTTGTTGGTTTTGCCTCGTTCGGCGAAGTGTTGTGTCAGTAACGAAAGTAGCATTCCCGTGGAAATGGACCTGCTGGTACTTGTATCGGCTTGAGCAATGATGCTGTAAAGTGCTTTGTAGGTTTCTTGGGGACCCTCAGCCAGGAGACTTTAAATGTTGGCTTGTGTAAAAAGGAATTGCAAAGCGAGTGTCTCAGGGGTCTTCCTCTCTACTTTTATTAGTTGCCTTCCAGCTCAGTGTTTTCCTCCTTACGTATTTACCAGGTATGCAGTGTCCCGTTGATGCTGCTGCCTGCAGCAGCCTTTGGGCTTTGCTAAAATGGGGGAATGATTCTTCTCCTGTGAGACGTTTTTGAAATGAAACTTAAACCCAAACCTTGTGATCTTTGGTGTGCTGCCCAGATTAGAGAAACAAAATGATTGAAACAGCAGCTGGAAGTGAGCTGCAATACCTTGAACTTCTCCCCCAGTACTCTAAGGGAAGGTGAAGGATTTTCCTTCTCCGTGCTCAGCCCAAGCTTTGTGATACGGCACAGACCGGGAGGGGATTTTAGTTTGGAGCCTGTTCCCATGGGAGCAAGGCTGCAGTGGGATATGCCGTGTGTCTCCCAGCCTCCCTGCAGCTTTGGCAGGTGGGAGGGAAGAGGAGGAGGCTCGGGTCAGAGAGGAGAGGAAAGGCTGTTCGCTGGGTGCCGGTGATGAGGAGGGGCAGTCCTGAGCGCTGGATGTGGCACTCGCCTGGGGCAAAGCAATTCCTCAAGTGCTGGGATTTCCCCCAGACACTGGGTCTGGAAAAAATCAGTTTTAAAGTTCTGCCCTTTCCAGCTAGGGAGACTACCAACTTTGGACTTTGTGCTGGCTGAAAACAGTTTCACCTCCCGGTCGGGAAACCTTTCTTCTGGCAGCAGCCAATCTCTGAGCTGCGGGTTTTGCAGCCCAGCTGCAGCAAGAAACGCTCGGGACACCTCTGGCCACAGCTACCGTGTGCGTGAGAGGATTCTCCGCTGCATCTCAGCGTTCGGCATCTTTGTGTCTGCTCTTCCCCTTCGTGCGCGCTGTGCCTCAGATTAGTGCCGTTTTCCTCCTCGTGGATAAATAATTTAAACACCTGGACTGATTAAGTGTGTGCATCTCAGCTCAGAGCAGTCGTGACTTCTTTATTTTTCTTTTTTTTTTTTTTTTTTTAAATTCCAAGACTGCCTTTCCTGAAGAACATTCAAAGTAACTGAAAATAGCTTCATCACAGAAACATCAAGCAGAACTTGGGGATTGTTGCTCTCGTGGCAGGGATTCTGACAGTGTACATTTGCCTCCCCATTAGCAACATCTCATTGAGCGCTCAAGGGTTTATTGACAACTCGTTTGCTTTGCTAATTGTGTGCCTTGCTGCAGGGCAGGACTCGGCACTGATGGCTGAGGGGTTCAGGAGCCGGGAGCCAAATCCCTGCTCTCCTAATCCTGCTGCTGCAAGCACCTAAAGAAAGAAATCTTTTCCCCCATGTGCGACCCCTCTCATCCTGCCTCAGTCACAGCTCAGACTGGCTGACAAAAGCACTATCAGATGACTGGAGTTTCCTCTCCCTTTGTTGTTAAAAAGTGCTCTTGGAACTACCTTTCTAGAGCAGCTGAATGTCTCTGGGCTGCAGTTAAACCACAGCTGGAAAGCATCTCTCATCTCTCACTCAAAACTCCAATATCTAGAGATGTAAAACCTCGTGCCAGAAAGCTGCGGCGGAATTCTTTGCCCACGACTTTTCCTGCTACACCAGCACTCCTCTGCAAGAACATGAATATCCTGGCTGCCTGTGTCTTGTCTGTCTGATCTGCAGGGGGAAGTGTGCAGAAAGCCAGCGGCATTAGGAAAGTTTTGCTTGGCTTTTGGGTTTTTTGATTCCTCACCTCCCCCTTTTTTATGTATTTTTGTTTAATTTTTGTGTTTTACAGCCCTGCCTCTGGCTTTCCAGGCTCACTTAGAAGCAGTGCTCAGGCAGACAGACACACAGCTCTCAGCAAGCCAGGGCAATTCCTGCTGGGATCCAGTTCCTGCTTGTCTGTGGGACCCATGCATTGCTGTAGCAGCAGGCAGGTTTTGCTGTTTCAAATTATCCCATACCCCAGCCCATCACACTTTGCCTCTTCCAAGGCAATTCTTAGCCTGCCTTTGCCCCTTGGCATGGCTTGGGGAGGGATGGCCTCCCCACCCTTCCACTGAGCTCTCTGCTGGGATTTTCCCTGGAAATTGCTGCCCACTGTCACCAGCAGAAAGGACTCTTGGTGTCACTTGGACAAAAAGCCTCTCCCTCCGTGTTCCAGCAGGGCTCTGTCTGCACCAGCCCCTCACCTCAGTTTGCTTATGGAAAGTGTGTCTGAAACCTTGAGAGTCCTGCTTCCTGACCACCCAGCGAGTTCCTGGGGAGTTTCTGTGCTGTTTGGAACTGCCATGAAAGCCTAAATTCATGCCCTACCTGCATTTCTGCATTCCTACCTGCAGGACTTGCTGCAGGCCTCCTGTAGCTTGCTCCTTCTCCACGAGCCTCCCCTGATGTCTGGGCAGGTGTGATGCAGTTGCAGAGGCACGGGAAGGGAAAAAGCAAACCACAGAGAGAGCTGACTGCAGTTAACTTTTCCACTTAATCTGATGTCCTGGTACCATCGGGCTTTCAGGAAATGGAGTTGGTTTTGATCCAGAGGGTTTGGTGTCTGTGATCTGAGATGGGGAGCTGTCATGAGCTGAAACACAAGTTCCACCTCAGTGTGAGGGATAACTTCTGTCCATGGAGGGGCAGAGCCCTGGAACAGCTGCCCAGGGCGAGTGTGGAGTCTCCATCCCTGGAGACATCCCAGAGCCACCTGGAGAGCTCTGTCACCTGCTCCAGGTGACCCTGACTTGGCTGGGTGATCTCCAGAGATCCCAACCATCCAGGATTCTGTGAACATAAATCCTGGCTTCTTTCTGCTAAAACACATTTCCTGGGAAAGCCACGCTGCCACCTTGGCAGAGACCTGGCAATGAAGTCAGTGGCTTTGGAATTTCTCTTTCTGTTTGCTGTGTGAGCTCTGACAGCGGGAATGGCCTCGTGCTGCCCCTCTGCTCAGGGGTGGTTGTGGGGAAGGGCGCTGGAGCTGACAGAATCTCCTGCCAGCATAATGAAATGCACAGCTAAATGAATACAGAAACAGCAGACAAGTGAGTTGCTTTTGTACAAATCGCCTTTTGTCTTTGCTTTTTTATGGAGGCTTGCTGGAGTGCAAAGATCCCTCAGTGAAAATAAGGTGAGCAATTAGTATTAATTGATTTGGGTTTTAATATGGCTTGGGATGAGCTTGCTGAGGCTCAGTGTGGCAATGTGTGCAGTTCCAGGAGAAACTGATTGCGTTTTGTCTCTTCCATGTGTCACTTTCCCTTAAACTGCTAATGGAATTCCATCACTAATGAACAGGATGTTCCATTAAACATGCATTCAACTCCTAATCATTAACAAGTGTCTTTTTAGGATCCTTCTTCCTTGCTAGCCCCTGCTTTGCTGGGTGTACAGTATTGCATTTTCCTCTTGGTTTTTAAAAGCTGTGAGTGGAGATGGCAAGAATTCTGTGTCCATTCCTGTATTACTCTTTGGAGAGTTACTTTGCATGGCCTGGCTGGGGTTTCTGTGTGTTTTGCTTTTGGTAGCAATTACTGCTGCTTGCATTTGTGGCTTCCAGTGCAGAACAAAGCTGGTTTGTGTGCCTGGCCAGTGGTAATTGTTGACAGTCGATAATGCTGGAGACCTCTCATTATGGCCGGGATCTGAATTGTACCAACTTCTGCTGAACCCAAATTACAGGGGTTTAATTTCAGCTTCAGGGCTCCCATGCTGGAATATTTTCTTTCCTCTGGTAGTAAAGCAAAGAAAAGAAGGCAGTGTTTGAGGTCTTTCCTAAACCTGCCATGCAAGACACAGAACGAAAGTGTCACAAAAACTGCCAGAATTTCTATTCTTACCCTTGTCTGCTCTGACTGTGTGGGTAACACAGACTTATTGTGTCGCACGGGGTGCTTAAACTCGTTCCCTGCCTGTTTCAATCTGTTCTCTGGGTGTTAGGCGGAATATACTGAGTGAGAGGGACTTGCTGGGGGTTCTGCATATCCAGTTATGGAGCAGCTCGTGGACCATGAACCATTTAAACCACAAGCCAAGGAGCTGGACAGGAGGGTGGGACCCCCGGTGTGGGGAGCTTCTGGGCTTTGGCTGTGAATCTGCTGTCTTGCAGCTTTGAATGAAACAACTGGTGTTACCTGGGCGTTTTCCTGTTTCTTTTCTCGGTGGAATTTTCGTGAGCAGGATGGTTTGAAAAGGAATGTGTCATTTTGGGAGGTTCGGGCTGGGCATCAGCAGGATTCTTCACAGCAAGATTAGACATTGGGATGGACTGGCTGTGGCACTCAGCTGTGACAAGGTGGGGATCAGACACGGGTTAGATTCCATGGGCTGGGAGGGCTTTTCCAGCCTGGATGGTTCTCTGGTTTACAAATGTCTGAGAATGGTGTTTGCCCGGAGTGATTAGGAGATTAAGTAATGGATTAATTGTAATTATTGCACTGGAACCCCGCTGATGTGCCTCTGTCCTCTCTGAAAGGCTTGTGTGAGAGAGGCTGAGTGCCTTGTTTTACTTTGGGCAATTATTTGCTGGCAATGCACGTTTTTGTCCTTGTGTCCCAAATGAAAGCTGTTTAGCTTTCAGCTTGGAATTGGTGTGAAATTCCCACTTCTCTTCTACACGTGGAAATTGTTTGCTGGCAGCATGTGATTCCAGGGGAATGTTCTGATTTGCATCACAGGAAGGCTTCAGCAGATTGGGGGAATGAAAGGACAGTTTTCCTTTGGGCACTTGTAGGTGTTTGGAGGTACCTGCTGGGGCAGGATTTGGGGTGAACTCCCCTGGATGAACAAGGAGCTCCTTGTCAGCTCCCTCGTCCCATGAAGGCTTTCTCACACCACACTGAATTTTTGTATTCATAATTTGAATAATATTTCTGTATTCACAATATGAAGCTACAAAATAGTAAAGTTTTGGACTTAAATCACGATCACAGGAAGATCTTAGAGTACTTGGGACTTTAGGTAATCACAGAAAAGTTTGGTTGGGAGGTTCCTGACACTCGCCCAGATTCACCCATTCCATGGGCAGGGATGCCTTCCACTGTCCCTGGCTGCTCCAACCCCAGTGCTCAGCCATGCCATCCCTCTTCCCTGCCTCTCCTCCCCAGCTTGGAATCTTCGCTGGTGTCCTCCCCCTCTTGTCCCGGGGTGGAGGAGGCAGGGGACAGCCAGGAGGCACCTGGAGGGGGGATGGAAGGAGTGCTCCTATGTTTGTCCGACATAGAGCAGCTCTGCTCTGTATTTTTTAACCAAGAGTGCCAAAAGACACTCCTCCCTCCTTTCCCTTCCCGGAAAAGAAGGGAAAACATCCCTGAGAAGGGACCCCCCAGGGACTGATAGATAAGCTGTCTGCATTTTTGTGGCAGGGAGTCATCTCCTTGCCTTGGCCCCTGCTCCAGGTAGGCTTTATCTGCCCCCATCTGTCCCCCAGGGCTCTCTGGTTTTCCTGACAGTTTCACAGAGCTGAACTGTTCAGTCCCAAGGAGCTCCTGGGGCACATGGATGTGGCTGCTGGGTAGGGCAGGTGTGCCAGGAGTGCTGCTGGAAGGAAAAGCAGGTCCCTTCCTGCTGCTGGGCACCTGGGGCTCTGGCCAGGTGAGTCTGCACACTTCCTTGGCACGCTTGTGCCTCCTTGCTGAGCTTTGGTGGCTGCTCCTGGCCCTGGCCCCTCCAGTTTGGTTTCTTGATCTGGCCTCTGTTCCAGGCATGAAACCAGGGCTTGCTGGGCTTTCTCCTGTACCCTCTTGCTGCCTTGGGTTGTTCCATTCCAATGGAGCATATTAGCATGTTTTTTGTGGTTTTTTTTGGCAGTGTTTTCCTCATTGCCTCCTTCTGTCCTGCAGTGGGAGCAGGAGAGGCAGCAGCAAAAGGGACTGAACCCTGTGCTTAAAACCAGACTCTCAGCTTGGTGTAGCTGTAGGAGCAAATCCGTCGTTTTCCTGCAGACACCCCCAATTTTCTTGAAGAGAAATTGTGCTTTAGGTTGTTCCTTGTGCTGGAAGTGTGGAAGGACATCCTTGAGCCTGGCTCTTGCCTGTCCTATCTGCTTCATCCTGGGGTGGGGGACAAAAACAAAGAGATATGGATGAACAGGAAGGAGGGAAGAATGTTTTTCCAGAAGGATTGGAGGTCTGTTGGAAGCAGAGTTTTGCTGAGAGCCTGTAGGATCCACAGCAGCTAAATCCTGGGGAGGAGGCAGGGCACCCTAATGGGAATCATCCTGTGGGGAACTGGGAATGGCAGGGCAGGAAATGCCTCGGGAGATCTGCCTGCTGCAGATGCTCCAGGTCTCTGGAATCAGTGAACAACTGAGTCTCATGCACAGGGAGGCAATAATTTATTCTGTTTTCGTGGGCAGGAGAGGGAGGAGCTCATGCGTGGTGGGAGTGAGCCTCAGGATAATGTGAGCAGCTTGGGCTGGGGATCCTCTCTCAGATCATCCCAAATCCTTGTTGACAGAAGGAATGTGTGGATTTCTTGCCTTATGGCTCATCTGCTCCACCCCAGGCAGACAGGGACCTGTTTATCCCATGGGGCCACCAATAATCTTCTAGGTGCAGGGAAGTCTCCTGCTGGGTTTCTGTGCCCCCTTGGTGTGAAGGGGTTTGTCAGCACCCTCTTCTGGGTGGGGACCTTGGGGAGACATCTGTGTTCTGTGGCCCTGTTTGTGCAGGGGAAACCTGGGTTAGAATGAGGGGAAAGCAGTGGCACTGGTGATAATTCAGCACAATACCTGTGGTGGACACGGGTGTCTCTTTGGGCTGTCCTAAAAAGAATATAACCCTTCTCCCAAGCAGAAGCTGGGCATTCCTGAACTTCTTATACTTTTGAAAGTTTTCCAAGGAAGCAGTGAGAGTAATTAAGCATTTCTCAGAATTACTCAGGGCTGTTGCCCTGCCTGGGGTCTGCTTTCCCAGCACCACTGTTGGTGTGCTGATCTAAGCTGAGTGTCTCTCTCCAAGTCACTGAATTTCTTGATCTTTGCTGTCAATTGTACTTCAGTGGTGAAACTGCATCCTCGGGAGAGCTGTGCCAAAAATGGAAAAGCCTGTGCTTGTTGTGGTTCTAGGCCTGCACTGGGCTTTTGAGATGATTTGATCACCATCCCCAGTACCTGAGAGAACAGCTGGAGCTGTGTCTGGAGGGGTTTGTGTTGGATACCAGGGAAGTTTCTTCCCCAGAGGGTGCTGGGCACTGCCCAGGCTCCCCAGGGAATGGGCACAGCCCCACAGGGCCCCAGGAGAGTTTGGGCAGCACTGCCAGGGTGGGATTGGTGGGGTGTCTGTGCAGGGCAGGGGCTGGACTGGATGGTCCTTGAGGGGCCCTGCCAGTCAGGAGTTTCTGTGATAAGGGATTATGAAAATACAGAGGCACTTGGGGAGTCAAGGAGTTAGAAGTGTCTTCACTCAGCTTGGGCTGGCAATTCTGGATTTCCCCTCAGTGTGGATAGAAAGAACAAGTTGTTCCAAAGGAAGAATTCTGTGTCAAATTAAAAAGAAAAACCAAAATCAAAACAAGCTAACACCCCAAACACCCTGCTTTTAAAAAATTCATTTCTCAAATGTAGACTATTCTGTCAGCCCTCTCCCTTTTCCCTCTCCCTTTTCCCTCTCCCTTTTCCCTCTCCCTTTTCCCTCTCCCTTTTCCCTCTCCCTTTTCCCCTCTCCCTTTTCCCTCTCCCTTTTCCCTCTCCCTTTTCCCTCTCCCTTTTCCCTCTCCCTTTTCCCTCTCCCTTTTCCCTCTCCCTTTTCCCTCTCCCTTTTCCCTCTCCCTTTTCCCTCTCCCTTTTCCCTCTCCCTTTTCCCTCTCCCTTTTCCCTCTCCCTTTTCCCTCTCCCTCTCTTTTGAAAGAGATCCAATCAATTTCTTTTGCTAACCTGTGCCAATGTTTTCTCTGTTTGAAATGCTGTTTCTTCTAGCTGAGATTAAAATTTCCCTTACTCATTTAACTTTAGAACCTTCTAAAATTCAGTGCCCAAAAGTGTGCCAAAGTTGTTTTGTGTAACTGTTTTTTACAGAATAAGATATAACTGGTAGAAATAGTGTTTAAGGGAATTTGAATAGTGATCTCTCCATCCATAATAAAAATCACAGTGTTGTCAAAGTGATTGTCAGACCTTGGGTTTCTCCTTTCAGATCTGTTAAAGGTTTGTTCTGCTGTTTGGGTCTGTTTTCATCTCCCTTTCTTGTTATCAGAGTGCTGCTGCCACTTACTCTGCCCTCTTTGTACTTGGGTTGCAATACCTGCTCCCACTCCAGAGGCCTAAAGTAAACATGCTGCTATTTTTGTTCAAGTAGTGTCTTTAGTTGTGGGCTTTTTTCTTATTTTGAGGTGAATATAACCCAGCATAGCACTCAGTATTTATTTGTGTTAAAGTGGTGGCCCAGCGTGCTTGAGCATTTCACGTACAATAGTGTCTGCCTCACAAAGAAAACACTGATAAAGAAAATAAATCCAAGCCTAAGCAGGAGGCTGTGAGTGTCTACCAGAGGATGCTGTGCCTGTGGTTCAGCTGCAGGGACCTGCCAGCTCCCTGTCCCAGTGGATAATGGGAATAAAGGCAGCTGCTTGCACTGGTGCTCCTGTTCCCTGCCACGCTGGGTGGGTGAGACTTCTCCTGGCCCTGGGATGTGGCTGCTGCTCCAGGTGTGGATCCAGCCCAGCCCCAGGGCTGGCCAGGGAGCAGTGTGTCCCTGTGCCCTGGGCTCCGTGGGGCTTCTGCTGCACAAGGAAACGTGCCTGGGCTTCTTCCCTGGCCTTCTGAAACTGCTGCTGGTGATCCCTGCAGCTCTGGAAAGCTGGTCCTAGAAAGAGGCTACTGAGCTTCCTTCAAATAGCTAATTAAGTATGGATTTAAGCTTGTCTGTGTTAGAAACTAGCCAGCCTAGCTGTAATCGGATTGTTCTGGCTCGTTTTAATTGTGCTGATCTGACTTGTGTGGTGCTGCAGTGCAGGATCACGTTTGGGAGCAGCCTTCTCCTGGAAACCTGCAGCCAAGCCAGCCCCTCCAGATCACAGAGTCCAGGTGGGGCAGGCTGAAGGGACCACCGAGGGTCACTGGTGCCACCTCCCTCTGTGCGTGTCTGGGCGCTGTGGATGACCTGCATCATGGGCACTGAGAATAGGCTCACATAAATATTTGAAGTCAGGAGTTCCTCATGCATACAGCATTCAATTTGATTTATTTATTTGCTCCAGTGTTAAGAGCCCAGGAGTTGAACACTCGGAAGTGCAGGGGAAGCCCTGCCTGAGGAATCCGTGTGTGCATTCAGCAGAGGGGTCTGGAGTCAATGCTGTGCAACTGTGGCAGGAGTTTATTTTCATTTCTTCCTAGGGCCTTCTTCAGGATGTTTCCTTTTAACAAAGAATTAAAAGGATTTTAATTTTTTTTAACATCCCTTATGTAACCTCCAAAATATATTTTAAGCAGAATTCTGCTTTTTTTTTTTTTCTTTGCAAAAGGAGCTTGTCCAGCTATTTCAGCACAAGTCTTTGGTGGGAGGTTGTTGCTCTGCTTTGTGCCTCTTGTGACTCTGTGGATTTGCTGTTGCTCTCCCTTTCTTGGCTGTGGGAATTCCCATTGGAGATAGTTTGGAGCTGGGGGAATTTGGGCTGTGTTTCATGTCACATCTTTGCTGGGCTACAGAGAAGACTGTCCTTCCCACTGTTAAATTCCTCCTCCACTGGCAAAGAGATCAGGACTAACCCCAAATTAAATCAAGGAGGGCTTGTGTGAGCATCCCACTGACAGGAGAAGCTTTTGGTTTCTTCCCTGGGAAAGCAGCCTGGCTTTGGGGCTGCTGCCTGAGAGAGGGTCCAAAAATCTCCTCCTGCCATTTAAACAGCATATAAAATACAATAAACCCGTATTTTCCCCTTTGGGGTTTAGTTTGAGCTTTTGATATGACAGTATCACAAACTGGGGAGGAAAACCATGAATAAATAAATATGTCAAAGCTCTCAAAAAGCCCTGAATGCTCCACTGCAAAAGTATTTGCCTTTACTGGCTCGTTTTAAGCCTTGGCTTGTGAGCCCCTTTCAAATCAGATGTATTGCTGAAACCAGCCTGCAGTAATTGGGGAGTTCTGCTGCTGACTTTGCTGTGTGTGAGAGGGAATCCCTTTTTGTCCTCACTGCAAATGGATTGCTATCAGGTTGCTTCTCCTTTTTCTGGAATAAGGTTTGCTTCAAAAGTCTTGAAGTATAAATTCCCTGTCTGATTTTTGCCTTGAATGGGTAGCACTGCTAAAAAATTCATGGAGTGCAATAGGCTGGATGATGATTTCGCCTCTGATGTGAAGGAATTTTATATTCTTCTTTTATTTTTAATTGCCTGGTGCACTTTCTTCTTAACTATCTATATATCTATCTCATTTTTCTTTTTTCCTGTGCATGCAGTTCCCTTGGGATCCTGGTGATCATTGCATGTGGATTTTTCCAGGGAGAAAACAGGACGGGGCAGAGACAGATTTGACTCTGGAGCAGTGTTTTATGTCACTTTGCAGCAGTGTTTATTTCCCCTGGGCAAAACCAAATGGTGAATACCTTGTAGAGATTGCAAAGAAACATTAATTACTGTGGCATATTCTCCTCTTTGGCTCAACCCGTGCCATTTTAAAAGCGTTTTCCAGAGCTTGAATTTGTTTGTGTGGGAAGTCAGTTACATAATTAAAGCAAATTCTCTTCTATGATTCTGTTTTTCAGCCAAATGTTTTCCCTTAAATTAGTACTGTCTGTAGCTGGGTAAAAATGAGGAGTGTCTTTGTCAAACTTTTTATCTCCTTTGAAGCTTTTTTCATGTACTCTTCCTAATGAGCATTTTCCAATATTATTCTTTGTAATAGTTTTGTGGTCATTGTCTGCTCTGGCTTGAAGAGTCTCGTTAGGAAGGGAAGCCCTTGATGCCCAGCTCAGGAGTGGTATTTATGATGTGTGAGGTGGGGTGTGCAGAAGGTGTTGCTGCTGTTTTGGGCCCTGCTGTGAATGGGAGTTGCTCTGAGGAGGAAATTGCCGTTTTCCTGCCTGTCCCTCTGCAGTTTGTGTTGGTGCTGCTGGGGAGTGTCTGGATTTGGGCTGTCAGAGCATTGTGGCTTTTCCTGGTGGAGAGCCTGGCCCTGCTGGGGGCAGGAGTGAGGATGGCAGCACTCAGATCCAGCAGGGAGCTGGGGGCTCCGAGCCCATGGTGGGGTTATCTGGTGTGCAGTGAGACAGCAAATGTGCAAACCGAGCCCGGGAGCTGGGCTGGTGCTCCCTGCTCACCCTCCCGGAGGTTTGGGGTGTGGGGTGCTGTGGCAGTGTCTGGAAGCAGCCCCACAGGGATTGTGTGATGGGAACGGGAGGGCAGGGTGTGCTTTGCAGGAGTGGGGTCTGATTGAAGCCTGGCTTCACAGAACAGTGCTCTGCAGAGAGAGTGGGAGCAGCTCTCTTTTGAAATACCTTTTACCTGGCTGCCTGGGACATGGTGTGACTCTGGAGCTGTTCAGGGAGAGGTTTGCCTGCAAGTCACAGCAGAGCTGCCTTTGGAGGGGCCTTTGGCTGCCCTGAGTGTGGGTGGGATGTTTCTGTGCAGAGTGAGCTGGGAGCAGCATCTCAGCTCACTTCTCACCTTCTCTTCTTGTTTTGTCCTGGCTTGGTGCTGCCATCACTGAACCACGGAGTCATTTATGTTGGAAAGGACCTCCCTCCATGATCATCAAATCCAACCTGTGACTGATCCCACCTTGTCCCCAGCCCAGAGCACTCAGTGCCACCTCCAGGGATGGGCACTCCAAACCTCCTGGGCAGCCCCTGCCAAGGCCTGAGCTCCCTTTCCATGGGGAAATTGCTGCTGCTGTCCCTCCTGAGCCTGCCCTGCCCAGCCTGGGGCTGTTCCCTCTGCTCCTGTCCCTGTTCCCTGGAGCAGAGTCCAATCCCCCCAGCTGTCCCCTCCTGGCAGGAGTTGTGCAGAGCCACAGGCTCCCTCTGAGCTTCCTTTTCTCCAGGCTGAGCCCCTTTCCAGCTCCCTCAGCCTCTCCTCCTCAGACTTAACCCTCTGGACCCTTCACCAGCTTTGTTGCCCTTCCCTGGACTCAGTTTGAGCTGGATCTTTAAACTGTCATTCATTCCAACTGGAATCCAAGAGTTTTGTTCAGCTCCACTGTGACCACTGCTGGAGCTTGGAGGTGCAGACACACAGAGGTGGATCTCCCTTGGGTTGGCCCCGAAATACCAGCTGCACCTGGGGCATCTGCTGGGCTCTTACACTCGTGGTGTGTAAATCCAGCCCTTGGGTTGACTTGTAAAGCCTTGGCCTCTGTGGGGCTGAAGGCATCAGCAGCTGGAATAGCCTGAACTGGAAGGGAGAGTGGAACTATGTTTGTGTTCTGTCTGCTGGATATATTGCAGGGTTTTCCCTGCGTGCTCCTCTGGAGTTGCCATTCTTTTGGTGCTCTGCTGTGTCTCAGTGTGTGTGAGCGTGCCTGTGAGTGCTCACCTCTGACTGTGTTCAGGAGCCCCTCAGGAGCTGACCTGGGCTCCTGTGGAGCTGAAGGCATGAATCACAGCAGCCTGGAGAGGTGGATCCCTCTGGGAATGCCACATCCCTGGTGTGTCCCGGCAGCAGGGACTCCCCAGGAGTCACACAGACAGCGGGTTCGTGGCCGCGGGCGCGTGGGGAGGAGGGAGCAGACGGAGCAGTTCTTCTTGTTCCTGCTATCCACATTCTCCATCTCTCCAGAGCCTGCTTTTCCAGCACCAAACATGCCTGTGCTGTTCCTTGGCATGGTGGGTTTGCCTTGCCAAGTGAGGGCTGATCCCAAAAGGCTCCTGTGGGGTGCAGCAAGGAGCCTTCTGCTGCTTGCTCTGTAAGGAAAGCTTGGCACAGGCACCCACTCAGCCCTCACTAAGGATTTTTGGGGGAATCTTACCCTGAAACTTCCCTGTACTGGGTGCATCGTTATTTTTGGCTGCTCAGAACCAGAAAGGTCACGTACATGAACCTTTTCTTCTTTGCAGAATTTCAACATGGCCATTACCCTTTCTGCAATCTGCCTGCCCTGCTGAGCATGGGAGTGTGTGGGACACGTCTGTTTCCTGGTCCCTTTGAGTAATTGTGTACGGACCATCTTCTCACCATCTTCTCACCCTAGAAAACCCCTTGGCAATTGTGAAAACCGGGAGCTGACTGTAAGGGAAAAAAGATCTCACTCTTGCACTGGATTCTGGTACTGAGTGCATCCCTGGGCTATCAGGGATGGGGAGGAGTTACCTTTGAAACTACCGTGGAATCATCCCCACCACCCATTCAGGTTTACTTCTCACAATCTTTCCCTCATGAATTAGGGAGCAAACGTGGGTGGCCATGGATTGTCACAGCTGTGGTGGCACAGCTGGGGTCAGGGGTGGTGTTGAGCTGCAGTTTGCCCATCCCATTCATTTTGTTCATCCCATTCCCTCCCCAGCTCCCAGCCCCTCGAGTGAGTTCTGCCCCGTGTTCAGTGCGGTTTATCTGTTTTCCTCTATGTTCTCTCTTCCCTGGCAGCCTGATCCCGGTGGAAAGGTGAGGTTGCATGCATGTGAGGAGCAGCAGCTCCTTTGTTCTCCAACAGCTTGTTTGCCAGCAGAGGAGCCAAGTGACAAAAGGAATGCTGGGGTTTTTGCTGTCCTGAAAATGTTCTCCTAGTGGGGATTATTGACAGCTGAGCTGAGGGGCACCTGAGTTTTGGGGTTAATTTGGAACCTAAGACACAAAGGTCTTTTGTGACTGGGCCTGAGCAGCCTTTTAAAGTTGCTGAAATCTGTATTTTGAGCTAATGTGTGATTCCCTCAACATGCCAGCCAGAGAGCCCCCATCCCCCATGTGCTCCTGATCCGTGCAGAGCTCGTCGCTGCCATCCAGGTTTTCCTGCGCTATCTCCTTCTGCACTGCAAATGGTAATTTAATTTCCACATTTACAGACCTTAATTAATTATGAATAAAGTCATTTGTATGAATTTTAGAGCTGAGGGGTGGTGGATTAATGGCTCTTTGGGAACGGGAGGCCTCTCCAGCAGAAGGGATCCTGCACAGGAGAGGCTGTGCCTGAGACAGAAGGACCTCTGCTGTCTGTCTGTCCCCTGGTGTCTGTCTGTGCAGTGTCCCACTCATCCTTGGAGGCTGGGGGAAGGCAGAGGGCAGGTTTTGTGCTCCAGGCACTTCTCAGCCCAGAGGGGTTTGTTTTCTTTCCCTGGAAGCTCTGCCGGAGCGAGCGCGAGCGCTGCTGCTCCCGAGTTTGGCTTGGCAGAGTTTCCTGCCCTGGGCTGTCTCCAGCCCTTCCTCTGCAGCACCGCTGGAAAGGCTGCTGCTTGATTCCCCGAGCCCCTGGTTTTGTGTCTGGCTGCTGTGCTGGGAGTGTTTGTCTGGGGTTCCCGGTCCCGCTGGGCCGCGCTTTGGGACGGGGTCGGGGTTGTGCAAGGTCTGTCTGGAGGGCAGATTGCCATCAGCCAGATCCAGGATTTTTCATGAAATAACACTTAACTTCCCGGGGTCAGCTGGAGGTGATGGGATCGTGTTGCCTGCAGTGGCTGACAGGGCAGTGGCAGAGTTTTGTGCTGTACAACTTTGTTTTATTCCCACTGAGTTCCCTAAACCTGCCTGGCCTTGGGAGCAGCAGCAAAGGCAAGCAGGGCTAGGGTTGTCATTCTTTTATAACACACTATCAAAAAATAACCAAACACAAGTGCTCAGATTACTCACAGGGCCCTCTGGTTTTGGGTGACTTCTTCTGCTTAATCATTTCTTTTCCAAGCTAATGATTTTGTAGCAGCCTCTTGATCCTTATACCTCTCTGCATTTTGTTTGCTTGTTGTCCCTGGCTATCATCCTGCTGTCCAGATCTTTCTCCCCATGTTTACAAAACTGTGCTTTAAACTATGCCTGGTGTGCTCATAAAACATTGGTGGTGTAGCATAGGCTGCTTTTGGTGAGAAGATGACTTTATGACAGAAAAAGAGAGGCATGAGCTGGAAGCCTTTGCAGTCTGGGTGTATATACCCAATAATTTATGGAATCAGAGGATCACAGACTGGTTTGGGATGGAAGGGATCTTAAAAATCATCTGGTTCCACCCTGCTGCCTTAGGCAGGAGCAGCTTCCCCTAGCCCAGGTTGCTCCAAGCCCTGTCCTTGGCTTGGACATCTTAGGTTGTGCTTAAGTTTTCTTGAAGGTCTCAAGAGAAACTTAAAACAACCCCCTAATTCCAGAATGCATCAATGTATTGAACTGGTAACAGTTCATGCAAACAAGAAGGTGTTCAGCTACTGGAGTTCCCACTCTGGCACATGGCCACAGCCTCCTACTCAAGTGCTCAGCTGCTTTGGGAACCTGATCTCAGAGCTCTGATTTGCACTGGTTACACCAGTAACTCCAGCTGTGCCCACAACCACACCATGAGGCTGTATTTAAAAGAAGAAAAGACAGAAAAAGCAGAACCTTGCAAATCCTGAATTTTTTTTCAGTTCCTCCTTAACAGTTCATGTAGTTTCTTTTTTGTGAATCTGTAGCATTTTAACCACTGGTTTCTATGGGACGGGAATGGTGTTTCTATGGGACGGGAATGGTGTTTCTATAGCTAATCATGACACACCACAGTGGCTGTTCATGAGGGGGAGCAGCAGGAGGAGATTGCCCTGACAGTACAGAACATAGCAAATGTTAGAATGTTCTCCAAAGATAGGAGAGGGAGAACTGTGGCTGTTGCCCCATGTCCCACTCAACTTAGTTTGCCAGAAGGGTAAAAGTTTGGAGCTTGGAGGACTCTTGAGTCCATCCTGCAAATCCAAAGGATCCTGGTGGGCATGAGAGCCCCAGGCTGTGGAAGGGAATCAGCAGAAGGAATTTGGGCACAGCTGGGAGCTGGCAGGGCATGGGTGAGCTGGGAAGGGAGGGCTGAGGGGTGGCATGGGCACAGAAACATGGGCTGGACAATTTCTGCCCTCACCTGGTGAATTCTACCTGGTTATTTTTAACCCTTGGTCTCTGGAAGTGCCTGCCCTCATTCCCATCAGGGTTTCCCTGGGAGGTGTGGGAGCCCCAGGGCTGCTCTGAGGGGCTTGCAGAGGTCCCAGGCTGTTACCCCTGAGTGGTTTTTTGGGTAGGAGGTAGAGGTGTGGGTGATTCTCTTCGGACAGGATCTGTCCCCATTAGTCTCAATCCTCACTCTGTTGACTTTTGGCCATTTCTTAACCAGCTTTAAAAAGTATCTGGAGCAAAAACGGGTCGCTTAGCAACCAGGGCGGCCGGAGAATGGGTCAGTGATTAACAATTATGTACAATCAAGGTTAAAAATGCAGGGCAGTCTGCACCATCAGCCGGAATGTTTCAGTGCTCCAGCACCGGGATTGATGGTGGTGGGGAGGAAATTTATCCCAGCTGTAGTTCTGACCTCATGAGCACAACGATTCAAGACTTGAAACCAGACTGAAGTGTCTTTTCTTTACCCATATCTTGCAAAAAAAAGCATTAAATAGCCTTTGGATGAGTAACATAGGCATGGTCTGTGTTTGACATGTGTTTTTTCCCAAGGCTCTGGGCCTTCCCCTGGCCGTGTGACTTTGCAAACAAACAGAAATAGATTTGCATGGAAGTGTGGAAAATGTGGAGTCTAGCTGTAGAGCAGAAACCAGGAAGGACACTGGGTTTCTGCTTCTGGTCACCTGTGTGAATGTTGATGCACTGTTCCTGAAGCAAGCAAATGACAAATGCCATGAAAGATTGATGAATATGTTTTTCTGAGTCTTACTTGGCAAAGTGATTCTTTTCCTGAGTCCCTGATGATGCTTTGATTTCTGGAGGAAGAGGCCCCTGGCAGCTTTTCCTCCTTGCACAGAGTAGAAAAGGCAGTGTCTGGGTTGGGATTTCATTCACCCCCATAAAGGTCCCAGCACTTCCCATTGCTGCAGGAACATCCAGTGAGAATATCAATCACTAGAGCAGCACTGCATCTGTTGGATGTGATACCAGGGTTGCTTTGCCAAGTCATTTACTTTCATTGTCTAATCAATTCCTCAAGTCTCTTGCCTATTTGCCTCTTTGTTTAATTAACCCCTGTTTTCAGCCTTCCCCCCAAGTCCCCATGCTGATGTTGAGAGGTGAGGACCAGCTGACAGTGAAGCAGTGCATTCCAGGAGCTCTGGCTGCAGGTGATTTATATTCCTCAGGACTAATCTTCCATCACTGTCCAAAGCTGACAATGTCACAGGCAGGCAGCTCTCTTCCTTCCTTCCCTCCCCTGACCATCTTTCCCCCTCCCCTGCTTCCACTCAATAGACTTATTCCCTGCCAGCTAAAGTAATGCATGTTTTAGAGATCTCTTTTAAACTGGTGTTACTCATCACCTTCCTCACCTCCCACCACTGGTCCAGGAGAAAAATCATCTTAATGCCCCTTTTCACAAGAGTCAGGTGATGTCTTAATGAATGCTTTCCTTGCTTGGTTTTGGTCATTAAACACACTCTGCCATTGTTGGCTCTTTATGGCTTCAGCCTAAGTGGTAAAATCCATATGTGAGACTTTGCAGAGGCTTTTAGGTGTCATTAGGGATCATTAATATGCAGAGCAATGCCAGGCAGCAGAGGCTGCTGGGGTAGGAAATATCCATCATCTGCTGCAGGATAACTTTAGGTCAGCAGGAATCAGGCACAGGGGCTGGATTTGGGCAAGGATTCCTCAGGAAAGTGTGGGGTAGGATGGGGAGGGAAAAAGCAACCTTGAGCAGCTTTGGGGTGCATTCCATCCTCGTTCTGCTGTGTTGGTCTGGAGCATCTTTTGGATCCTGTAGCTCTTGTGTTCACTCCAATGACTCCTCACTGCAGAGAGGCTGTGCCCAAACTTGATAGCTTGGACTGCATTTGTATAAATTGAATTAATACCCAGTTTCAGGCTATCTACTGCCTGCTTCTACAGGCCAAAGGGTTATTTTCCTTACTCCTGCCTTCTTGATTAGCATCTTCATTTCTGCCTTGGGAGCTTTTCCCTGATTTTGCTCATTTGTTTGCCACCAGGGATGGATTTCTACACCCACCACCCAGGCAGGTGCCTGCAGGGGACCTTTGTGGCACCTTTGTGGTGGCACTTGAGTGACTTTGATGCGTTTGTGGGTGCAGCAGGGGGTGCCTGTGATGGTGGTCTCCTATTTACTGTGGCTGTAGGGTGTTTCCTGGCATCCAGGGAGAGCTTTCTGCCTTGCTTTCCTTGCTTCACAGTTTGGGAGTATCAGGGGTGTTTCCTATGGTCTGTCCTGGCTCAGCAAGGAAGGGAGACCAGCTGAGCAAGGATTTATGTATCTCCTCTTTATTTAAAGAGCGTTTCTCCACCTTGGAAAGTTCAAAAGATTATTCTCTTCATGCTGGTTTGTGATACCAGACAGGCTGGAAATGTGAGTGGGTATGTTAATGTTGCTCCTGGCCCTCGTGGCACTCACTGCTGAAAAACAGAAATAGTTTAATGTGCTTGGCCTGGGAGCTTTGATTTGCAATGAACACTGTCAGCCATGTGAAATAGATGATAAATTACACTGAAAAACGTGTTTTGGTTTCCAGCAGCAGCGCTGGGGTTATGCCACAACTGCAGGGAAAGCAGAGTCATTTAAACTGCAGGTGTTTGCCCTCCTGGCTCCTGCCACGCTGTGCTGGGCTGCTGAGCCACCTGGGCTGCTGGGAGGTGTCCCTGCCCACGGCAGGGGCTGGAGCTGCCTGGGCTTAAGGGTCTCTTCACTTTGGGATTCCAGCCTGGGATTCCATGGTTTTCCCGTGGCTGGTTTTGGTTCGAGGTGAAGCTGCCTGTGCAGGTTCCTGCTCCCAAGGGGCACCAGCATGGAGGTGGCAGGACTTTCTGTCATCCCATGGGGCCTTTCCCCAGATGGAACCACAGATTCATTGAGGCTGGAAAAGCCCTCCCAGCCCTTGCAGTCCAGTCTGTGCCCCATCCCCACCTTGTCCCCAGACCAGAGTTCCTTGGACACCTCCAGGGATGGGCACTCCAAACCTCCCTGGATGCCCCTGAGCTCCCTTTCCATGGGGAAATTCCTGCTGGTGTCCACCCTAAGCCTGCCCTGGCCCAGCCTGAGCCCATTCCCTCTGCTCCTGTCCCTGTTCCCTGGAGCAGAGCCCAATCCCCCCTGGCCGTCCCCTCCTGGCAGGGAGTTGTGCAGAGCCAGAAATTCCCCCTGAGCCTCCTTTTCTCCAGACTGAGCCCCTTTCCCAGCTCCCTCAGCCTCTCCTGCTTTCTGGGATAATTTTTCCTGTTGCTGGTTGCTTTATATGCTCATTAAAAGCAGTGGGAATTTGTGGGTAAAAGAGAAGATAGCAAATGTAACCCAGTGTAAGCTCTAATGTGTTTGTAGATAAAAACCAACCTGACACGTTTCTGTGCTGGAGATTTATAATCTAATCATTCCTTCACTTGCTCAGCAGGGACTGGAGCAGCATGTAGTTATTTACATATAGGGAACATTAAACAGCCACCTCTTTAAACCATATGTGAACATAAAATCCTACAACCACTGCTGAGTAATGGGTATCTGTGGAAGAGAGAAGGAAAATAAAGCAGGAATGAGCAGAATGAAAAGGCATCACTGCAAGGAGCAGCTGTGCCAGGGGCATGCTCTGTCCCTGTGCCAGAGTGGGAACGTGCCCCTGTGCATCTGTGTCCTCCTGAGGAGCTCTGTGACAGGTCTGCTTGTGCTGAGCTGCTGGGGGCTGTGTGCCCCTCTGAGGAGCTGGGGGTGGCACCCCAGCACCCCTCCAGAGTTGTCATCACTGCTTTGGGGCAGCTGTGGTTCCTCAGCTCCAGGCTCTGCTTTGGATCTCTGACTTGGGAGGTTGGCAAAGGGATTGGGGAATGGAAGTGGCTTTTCCTTCCTTTTTTTCAGGAGAAAAATGCATGGAAAAGGCAGGCTCTGGAGAAATCACTGCTCTCTGTACAAATCCTCTCGTGCATCACATCTCTCTCATACAAGTCCTAAAATATCACATTTTGATGTGTTCTTTCTGTGGGTGCCTTAGTTTCTTGGATTGGACTCTCCTGCACTTTCCCATTTCTTTTACTGATCATGAGCAGGAGCTTGAAAACAATTCCCTGGTACATCCCCAGGTGGGTGCAGCTGCACCCTGCAGAAGGCAGGTTTGGTGGGAGGTGTCAGGATGCAGGTGAGAGGCAGAGCTGTCAGCTGTGCCTCACATGGATTTATCCCTTCTGGTGAATCTCCTTCTTGCTGGGCTCCTCTGGGCTCTGCTGGTGGTGAGCCTGAGAACAGCAACTTCTGGGGGGATTTAGGATAAAAGGAGAAGTCAAACTGCTGTGATACAGGGGGGTGAGTCAGTGAGTTTCCATCACAGAAATAAAACAGTTTCCTGCTTGTAAAACACCCCTTTGATGGCATTTTGACAAAATACTGTTCTTTGTATCTCTCATCTTTTAACCCTCTGCATTCCTGGGCCCTGAAAGGAAGAGGATAAAAAACATGGAAAGTTGGAGGCTTAAGCAATGTTTTATTCTTAAATCCCCCCACCATTTTAAAGTAGTATTTTAGAAATCTCTACTGTATTTTCAATTTGTCAGAGTATAATTACCACAAATGAGGTAAGAAACTCATTTAAACACGACAACTGTAGTGGAGAACGTAATTTTCAGAAATCAGTGAAATTGTAATTGGAGTCATTATGTGCTGACTTCGGTAATTAAGAGTTGGGTTTTGACATTTTGGGCTCTGTTGCTAATTGTCCGTGGAGAGGGTACAAAAATGTTGTGTTTGCTGGGGATTTGGTGGCTGGCAGACCTCACCTGTGCCTCCTCTTCATTTGTGCCACAGGATACAGGGAAAAGGATCCCCCTGGGCAATAGTCAGGAGGAGTTTTCTGAGTTTCTGAGCAGGAGGTTGATGCCCAGCTCCTCAGCCTGTCATGCTTCCAAACCTGGGTCTTGGCTTGTAAATCCATCTTGATAAAACATCTGGATCTCCCTGCAGAGTGAAAGTGCTGATAAAGTTATTCATGAAGGAAATCAGTGGTGGAAGTGCATCCTTGTCACTCCTAGTTTGCAGAATTATCTCTGGGAAGTCAGGATGTTCTGCATTTTTAACTCCTGCAGCTCAAGCAAGATGCTTTTGTTGTAATAATGGAGAAACCATGAAACCCTTGACATGCTGATAGTTATCATCAGCTAGAACAAGCCTTATGTTTCCTTTCCTATTAAGAATTCTAATTTTCCAGAGCAATGGCATTTCTAAGGCTTTTTTTCTTTAATTTTATTGTTTTCCCAATTCCCAGATGATGCTGTCTGGGCTTTCAGCAGGGGAGCTGAGGTTGTGGTTTGGTGCTTTTGAGCTTTTCACCAACAAATCCATTGGTGGCTGCAGTCCCCTGCTCTGGGTCTGAGTCTCTCATGACCTCCTGTCTCAGCAGAAGCCAGCTAGAAGTTTTCCTAAAACATCTTTTTAGTGCTTTGGCCATGCTTATTTCTTAGGGATGCCCATTTCTTAGCATCTGTGACTAAGACATGGAAAACCACTGGCAGTTAAACCCTTGTCTTACCCAGAAATCCCCTTTTTGCCATGGTGGGGTTTTTCCCAAATTGCACTTTCCTTCTCTTGCTGGGGTCTCTGACCTTTAAAGCTGGTGGGTGCTTTCTCCTGGACTTGTTCATGTTTATGTGTGATGTGAGGCATTTGTGGGATGGGTATTCTTTGGAGTGGGGTGCCTGGTGGGATGGACAGAAGGGAGCAGGCACCCTGAGGGAGGGCTCCCAGGAGCAGCTGTGCTCAGAAGGAATGATCACAGAGTATCTGGAATATCTGGAGCTGGGATGGACCATCGAGTCCCTCCCCATGTCCCATTGTCCCACGTGTTTTTGGGCACTGCACTCCCCAGAATAGCTGCCAGTGGCTGCATGCTGTGTGGCAGGAGCCAGGGAAGCAGCTGGAGCAGGCTGGTCACCATTCCAAGCTTTCCTGAGCAGCCTGGTGAGGAAGAGCTGTCTCCTCGTGCCTGGGCTCTGTGCAGCTTTGGGCAGCTCCTTTTGGTGCTCCAGGCTGGGCTCTCCCAGGCACTGGCTCCCAGCTGAGCTCCTGCTGGAGCTGCAGGCTGGGGCAGTGATGAGGATACACTCTGCTTTGGGCAGAGTTTTCTTCCTGTCCCTTTTCCCTTCCTTCTCCTTTAGCTGGATGACTGGGTCACTCCACTCACCAGGACTGGCCCTGGAGGCTCTGCAGCTCTGGAGCTGGTGTGGGCTGGCAGCCTGCTGATCCCCAGTGGTCCCTGGGGGATCTCCCTCCAAACCCTGCAGTGGGGGATGCCTTCCTTCGTTTCACCTGGCTGTAGGGAGGAACAATTCCAGATGTCTTTGTGTGGAAGTGTGCAGTAGCCTCTGGGTGGGACTGGCCTCTTCTGGGGAGCACATGGGAATGGAAAGCCCTGAGTGCAGCTCAGATGTTTGCCTGTGAGCAGCTCTCACTGCAGCATGAGCTCTGTGCCTCAAACAAAGCAGCTCCCTGCAGTTCCCATGGCAAGCTCTGCTTCCTGGCTGGGCCTAGCACCAGTGCCAGTGCTGTTTGCTTCTGCTCCCTGAGCATCCTCCTGTGTGTCCCCTCCTCTCCAGACCCTGCTGCCACCAAGAAGCCAAGTGGAGAAACTGTGAGGGCCGAAATCTGTTGCCAGTGGGACTGCCCAGAGGAAAAACTCAGCCCCTCTGCTCTCCAGGGATCTCTGCAGCCAGCACCATCAAGGCTCCATCCCTCCAGAGCTGCTGTGTTCTCCTAGGACCTGTTGGACCTCTGGAAAACAAGAGGTCTTGCCAAGGTAGGTACAAATGACATGTCAGACCATGACTCCATTCTTCTATTTAATTTTTTTCTTTCTTCAGTGGCTGAGGTGTTTTCAAGAAAGAAAAAAATTAAGGCTTTGCTACTTCTGGGACAAAACCTCTGTGCTATCCTTCCTCTTAGGTTTTCATAGTTTAAGTGTGTGGGTGTCTGTTGTGGCATCATGTGTGTCCCACCACACATCTCTCCCTTTTCTCTGCCTCCTTAGTCATGAGGATTCAAGTCTCACGTGCTTAAAATTTGTCACATGGACCCAGCAGCAGCTAAAAAAAAAAAAAAAAAAAAAAAAGCAGTAAAAGAAGCCCTCAGAAAATCCCAGGTGTGAAGCAGACCTCATGGTTTGGATGCCTGGGGCTTGGCCACACCATATTTCCAAGGATGATTTGCAAGCAGGGGTTTCTCCAGTGTGTCCCTGAGCCCTGGGCCAGTGCTGGCCTTGCCCTCCCCTGGAGGATTTGGGATTTTCCCGTGGCTGGCACTGCCCCATGCCCATTCAGGTGTGTGTCCTTGGGGCTGCTCTTGTGCCTTGGTGGGGCTGAGGTGTCTCCTGCCAGCCTGGCTGTGTCTGCTGGTCCCTGCCTGTGGCAGCAGGACTGTGCAGGAGGAGGCTGGAAGCAGTGCTGGAGATGCTGCCTAGCCCTCACCCTCCTGTTGCCCTGGCTGTGTCTGAGAGTAGCTGCTTCCTCCTGCCCCCATTCCCCTGCTTTTCCTCCAGGGTTTCCCTCCCTGCCAAGCTGCCAGTGTAAAACTAAGACATGGAAATTCCATAGTGTAGCCATTAATCAGCCCTCCCTGAAAGTTTCCAGCTGCAAATTGCTAGCACTGACAGATGTGGGCTGCTGAATCTGAGCAGCTGATCCTACCATGGTGGGTTATGTCTGGGTGCTTACTGTGATCTCTTATGGTACAGCACCCTGATTAGTTCCACTCAGAGTTTAGTTAGTACTTAAATGCCTTTTTTCACTATTTCCTTCTTCCCCCTCCTGTGCTTGAGTGAAACTGGACTAGGGAAGGGATTCTGTCGTGGTGGGATGGCCAGTGCAGGTTTCCAGGCTTGGGCTCAGTCCCTGCAGTGGCTGAGCAGGGTCAGTAAATTCCTGCCTGATTTTGGTGGGCATAGGGTGATTTCTGCTATGGGGCAATGAACACACAGATCACAGAATCAGAGTCACAGAATGCTTTGGATGGGAAGGGCCCTTAAAGTTCATCTCATCCCACCCTTGCCATGGCAGGGACACCTCCCACTGTCCCAGCTGCTCCAAGCCCTGTCCAGCCTGGCCCTGGGCACTGCCAGGGATCCAGGGGCAGCCACAGCTGCTCTGGGCACCCTGTGCCAGGCACTAAGTACCCTCAAAGGGAGCAATTCCTTCCCAATATCCCATCCAGCCCTGCCCTCTGGCAGTGGGAAGCCATTTCCCCTTCTCCTGTCACTCCAGGCCCTTTTAAACAGTCTCTCTCCATCTTTCCTGCAGCTCCCTCAGGTCCTGGAGGGTTGCAATTAGGTCACCCCAAAGCCTTCTCTTCTGCAGGCTGAACAATCCCAATTCTGCCAGACTTGTAAAGGATGTAGAGGAAGAAAAAAAAGAGGAATTTTCCCTTTAACAATGCCTCGTTGCACAGAAGCAGGATTTCTTGCCCTCTGGCATCCTCAAGCCGGGAGGTCAGGATTTGGGAGGGGGATTGGTGCAGGCTGACCCCCTGGTGTGACCTGTGGAGCACAGTCCCACAAAGCAGGGCTGTTCTGGGGGGAGCAGGCAGCCAAGCCTGATTAAAGTGTTCCAGGGAGTGGGGCGATGAGGAGGAGACTAAGAGCATTTCCTTCCTGGGGTTTTAGGAGACACTTAAGGGAGCACCCTGGGATAAGGGCAGAGGCAGACTGCAAAAAGCACTCAGGGAACTTGTCTGGGGACTTGAGCTGTGTGGGCTGTGCTGTGAGAGCTGGGCTTTGCCCTAAGAAATGGCAGTAAAAGCCAACAAGCCCAAAGAGGCAGGTGAATTTAGAAAGTGTGCAGCTCGGGGAGCGGGGCTGGACACAGAAGTGCAGGCTGAGCTCTCAGCAGCTCCAGAGCATCTGGGCAGGGTGAGCCAGGCTCCTGGGGCTGGCACTCCTCACTGCACCTGTGCAGGGCTCCAGGGCTGGCTGGGACAGAGCTCTGGGCAGCTCCCTGTGCAGCCTGGGGGAGCTGGTGCCCAGCAGCTGCACTCCTGGCACGGCTCAGTGCCTGGGCACAGGGACCTGGTGCCCTGGGGCACCAAGCAAACAGCCTCTTCATGTCCAGCTGTGATGCTGAGCGTGGTTCCCTGGCTTCCCTCTCCCATCTCCTCCCTCCTCTGCAGCACCAAGCTGCACAGGGAAAGCTGATGCCAGAATTCCTCTTTCCCAGGCTGCTGCAGGCAGCTTTGTGTCTATAGATCTGAGGCAGATTAAAGCACCTTTTAGACTCAGAGGCTTGTCAGGAGGTGGGGGTTTATCACCCAGAATATCTCTGACCTCCTGCTCCCTTCCATCCTCCTTCCCTAGCTGTGAGTTCTGTGTCCTCCCCACACCTTCTGGTGCTCCAGGAAACTTCTAAGCACTTCAGCATCCTAGTCATGCTGCAGGCACCTTCCTTCCCAGTATTTATTACCCTCATGGGAAGTGGAGAAGGGAATCAGAATCGTCAAAGTTGGAAGAGACCTTCAAGGATCTCTGTCAATAAGGCTGGGTCTCCTGACTGTGGGGGATTTCACTTAGGTCAGAGCTTGTCTTTCTCTTCAGTCTTTTCTCTACAAGGGTGTTGTCCTATGACCAAATTCTCTGCTGAAGTTATTTTTAAAAAGCCCTAAATTGTGGTAAGTGGATATGTTCCTGTACAAGTATCACATGCCATATATATATAGATAGTAATTTATAATGGCATCTTAGCATCTTAGGAAGTGATTAGTTTACTCTTGTGCCAGTGTTTTTGCCTGTGTGGAGTGGGAGTCCTTGCTGACACGTGCTGGAGTCCTTCTCCTGCCCTTCAGCTGCTGATGGTTTAAATAAAAAGCATTTTCTTTAGGAGTGTGTCAGAGCAGTTCTGTATTGAAAAGCTGTTTGCTTTCTTAAATCCATGTGCACATATGTTTTTCTCTTTATGGTCTTAGGTTTCAGTGGTGTTTAAACCCCATTTTCCAAAACTCGGTTATTTTGAATCCTAAGTAAGATTATTGTATGAGTCTCTTCACTGTTTGTGGAAAAAAAGGGAACAGAGTTTATACTCCCCCAACTTTGTCCTCTCTTTACCACCTTTGCCCTGTTAACTTTCTCAAGATGTTTTTTGAGCTGAAAGCTCAAAATAAGAGATAGAAATGGATAGAAAACTGTCATGGTCTTTTGTGAAGTGTGTAAGAACATCCAGATGTGTGAGAGGCTGGTGTAAAGCAGAGCTCCAGTAGTTTTGAAAATGAGAAGCTGTCCATGCATACAGCTTGTAGAAACCTGATCCATCAGTTTTTTGTGGGGTTTTGAGCATCTGGAGCAATTTCCTAATTTTGCAGGAGACACGGTGTGCAATTGAGGGCTAAGTGCTTCCTTTCTGTCTGCCTTGCTGCCTCCCTGGTGGAGAGCAGCAGAGCTGTGTGAGCACAGCCTGGCTCAGAGCTGCTGTTTGGGCAGGGCTGGTCCTGCCTGGGGGCAGCAGGAGGCCTTGTGCAGCCTTTGGAAATGTCTTTCAAGCTGACCTGGGCCCTGTGGTCCATGCAGGCAGGCTTGTTTCAGGTAGAAGCTCAGCTGAGTGCTGATGGAAGCCATGACCATGTTTTTCTCCCCAGGCTGGCATTTTGTTTGGTTTCTCACGTTCCCCTGCTTAGTCATCCCTCCTCTCAGCTCCTTCCCCCTCTCCTGACTGGCACACCAGACCTGCTGGAGGATGCTGCTCATTGCTGGGAGTTTGCCCTAGCAACCAGAGACATCTGCAGCAATAGCTCCTCACAGCTTCAGAGGCTCTGGGGTCTCCAGAGGCCACAGCTCTGTCTCTGGGTGGGGTGGGGCAGAAGCAGCCAGGGGTGGCTGCACTTGGTGCAGTGGTGCTGTTTGGGGCAGGAGAGGGATGCCCTTGGTGTTTTCTGGAGGGAAATGCCTTTGCAGCCAGTGCTCCCCGTGCATCCCCGAGTGTGTGTGCCTGGTACCTGAGCAGTCACTGCCTGGGCACACCTGGCACTGCCAGGCTGCAATTCCTGCTGGAGAGGCTCTCCTCTCAGGGCACATGGGGCACAGCTCCCTGCTGCTGTTTGGTTTTGTGAGAGGCAGCACAGGAAATATTTGAAGATTCTTTTGGAGTGTGGCTGTTCTCTTTTCCCTGGCTCTCCACTCCAGGAAAATTCCTGTGTTTGTGATATCACTGCATCTCCATGGCACTGAGAGATTTATAGAGAGCTGTTCAGTGGTCACCTTCTGCCATGGCAAAGCTTTTTTTGCAAAGATTATCTTTCTGTTGCTTTTGGAGGGTGTTCTGCAGCCTGGTGTGTTGTTACATCCACCATTCCTAACTATCAGCTTCATTTTCTTCCAGATCCTTTCCTCTAGCCATTGCCATTCTTTTTGCAATATTTAAAACTACCCTGGGTAGCTCATATATTTTTAAAAAACCTTTCCCTAAATGTTTTTTGCTCTTGATGCAAACTCACAGTGAGGAATTTTAGATAACTTGACTTCACCCCTACATTTTGTGCTTAACTTCTATCATTTGCAGTTGCATTGGAAGTGTAAATACTCTGTTATAAAATATGAAATAATCCCAAATGTTGGCAGTGTGCTTGGGATTCAAATAGCTTTTAGGTGATAGGAGGAAGGATGAGTTTGTGCTTGGTTTTGCCTTTGGGGGGGTAGGTGTGGGTAGGAAGAGCATCTGCAGGAAAGAAGACATTTCTGTGGTACCAAGGGCTTTGCTGGTTTGGTCAGGCTGTACCATGGAGATTCCTGCCCTCCTTGCAGCACTGAAATGTGCCTCTAACACCATCTGCTTGTTTATCCATCTCTGCTCCTCTGTAATGCAGCTGTGACCTGTTTGGAAGAGAAATCCAGCCCAAAGCCCAGAAGGGAATGAGAACAGTGGCAGGTAATGGAGTTTTAATGTGTGATGACATGCAAGATGAAGGTTCTCAGGGGCCAGAAGTTATGTAGATTGTTGGTGTAAGGAGGCAGAGGACAGCCCAGATTGAGGTGGGGGCACAGATATTTATTTGTATGTGGGAGAGGGAGCCCATCAGCTGTAATATTTACACTCAATTACCCAGGGAGGGCTTGTAATTCCTTGTGTTCTCTGGAGCATTCTGTATTCTCCAGCATATTCCTGCCATATGTGTTTGGCTGCCAGAAGTTTATATACATTTTCTGCCTTTCCTTCCAAACAATGGAATGTTTATTACGAGTTGTTGTTTCAAGGAGGGTGAAAAAACCTGCCCAAAGCTGTGCTCTGGCACTGTACCACGGCTGTGTGTGCACACAGGAGGGTTAGAAGTGCTGGATTTACAGCCCTAGGAGTGATGGGCAGGAAAACTCTGCTGGACCCAGAGATGCACCCATGGAGGAACCACTGCAGTGCTCTGGCATTTGCCATGCTCACCTCTTGGGGTTTTTTTTCCCTTTCCCTGGAACTACTTATGCTTGATTGTTGCAATTGATTGCCATTGTGAGAGCTAATTTTAGTGCATAAATTTTTACTCTGGAAGCCTGCCAAGTGTTTGTGTGCTGGAGGAGAACGACTGCACAGGATTTGGTGTGGGGTGTGCTTGTTTTCCTTTCTCCACCCAAGTATCAGCAGCCAATCCATGGGCTGATTAGATTTATGTGTAGGGAATACTTGTACATAGCCAGCCTTCTCCAAGAAGAAAACAGAAGAGCAATTTACAGAGCTGTGATGAGTTCTGAGGACGAGCTGATTTTATTGCCAGTGATGAAGTGACCATTGCCTTAATTTTAAGACAAACAACCAGTTTCACTTTTGAACTTTGTGTGATGGAACAGAGAGCAAATAGTGTTGTTCCAACCCCAGGAAACAAATCTGGTGTGTTTAGCTGATGAAGTTGAAGAGCAGCACATGGGCATGAGGATCTGGGCCCTTGGGGTGTCACAGCCCAATTCCCACAAAGTTCCAAGTCAGGACTGGTGGGGAGGGGAGGTTGAGTTGCCCCAGGATAAAAATGGAAGTTTTATTTCCGAGTGAAATATTAACTCAGGGATAAATTTTGCTTTCTACATCCACATTTTCCTATACCCAGGATTCAGGATACAGTGCAGTTGGGCTGCTTTGTAGGGCTTTCCTCCTTTTCCACCTGCATTTGGCCAGAGGAGCAAGGAATGTGAAGGGATAGAGAGGATGTGAAGATTGCAGTGATAGTGCTCAAGGCTTTTTGGGACAATTTCTGTATGGATTGAAGATTGATGCTAAAAAGGAAAACTCATCTGATAGATTATTTTTGGTACTGAAATGATGGGCTCACTTGTAAGATTGGATACCAGAACTCTGTGGAACTTGTGTTATCTTTCTCCCACGGGTTTTTGGTGTCTCCTCTCGCTTGGTTTTCTTCCTGTCATTCCAGTTGTGATTTATCTCACATGCTTGTTTCAAAACAAGCTGCACTGTCAAGCTGCCATTGTACAAACATTTGTCCTGGTTATCCTTCCAGAGTTATTCACAGATATAAGTTCTGGCAAAGTCAGGGACAAGAATGATGATAGGTGGAAGATCCAGCTTCTTGAAATATCAGCTCATTTTTTTTTGTGTTGTTTTGGGGCTTTTTTGGTGTCATATGGGTTTTAAGGACATGGTTTGTCCCTGGAAAAGTGTCTTTAAAAAGGATGGAACAGTTTAAATATGTTCAAGAGAATTAATTAAAATGCCTTTCAATGGAAAGGGAAGGAGAATTGTTTTTTTTTTCCAAATTAAGCTGCAGCCTGGTGAAACATTCTGTATCAGTTACAAAAGGAGCTCCAGTACATTCCTCTGAAACAAGGGAAGAGCCAACTGCATCTGTGAGGTGTGGGAGTGACATTTCAGAGCCCACTGACAGCCTCATTGTCAAACTGAGCATCATCTCTCTCTTGCTGGTGCTAGCTGAGAGCTCCTCACTTTCCAGGGGCAGAATTGCTCCTTTGGAAAATGGACAGCTTTGGGCTGGGAACAGGCTGCCAAATAAAATTAAAGATTAAATTGAAATAGCCTGTCTCCAGAAATCAGCCCTCCCTTCCCTGTCAGAAAGCACTGGGGAAAGGGAAAAGCATGAACTATTTTCTGAGCAGTGGGGACTTTCACTGGTGGTTTCTCCATCCAATTCTTCCAGGTGCTGCAATAATTGCATGTTACACTGGTGATGCTCCTGAGCCTTAAGCAGGTGCAATTATCTCCTTCCTTACGGGAGGATTTCCAGAGGTGGAGCACTAGGAAGGGACCTTTGATGTCCTGTCTGGGTTGTGGTGGGTTTGAGAAGTGAAATGCCACAGCAGAGGGGACAGGGAGCTGCCAGACCTCTGCTGTGCTGCCAAGTGAGCAGCCGCTTCCAGCTCCAGCCTGGATTATTTTGTTTACAAGGAACTGACAGAATGGTAGGATTGTGTAGGTTAGAGGAGCTCTCTGGTCCCACCTCCCTCTCAAAAAGCACTTAGCAGCGTTTTTGTGTGTGTGTATGTGTATAAACAGAGATCTGGAGCAGATTGCCACCTTCCTGCGTGCTGCTGTGCTGATCCCAGAGCGGGCTTTGCCACAGGGGAGGTGCTCAGCCCCAGAACAGCTCAGATTTGCAGCCCTGCCATCACCTGGGCTGCAGAGAGGTGTTTTGGGAGCAGCAGGGTGAGTGTGAGGGAAGGGCAGAGCTGGGCAGGCACCAATGGAATATCCCTGGTGATGGAGCTGACGGCGTCAGGGAGGGCCAGAGCCGTGGACAGGAGCAGGAGGCACAAGGAGCAGTGATGAAAGAGAAGCAGCACATCAGAGGCTGATCTGAAGGCAGAGCTGGGGTGCCAGCAGAGGGGAGGTTTCCCTCTTTGAGCTGTTTGATCTGCTCCTGCAGTGCTCTCCTGGACAGAGGGGCCCTTCCCTGGTACCTGTGGGAGCAAACCCAGGGCAGCCTGCTGGGCAGCAGGCCTTGCTGCCAGGTCTGGGCTCTCTGGGCTTCCCTGCAGAGCAGAAACCAAAGGCAGAGACCCCAGCTGGGTGGCAGGTGAGGTGAGGAGTGTGCCCACAGTCAGTGGTGTCTGCAGTCAGGTGTGAGCTCTGTTTGAAATAAAAACACTCAGCACACACTCAAGGGCTGTTTTTAAATTTTTTCCCTCCAGGAACTCTCACCCGTTCCTAAAGTTTGCAGTGTTTAGATGGCACAGTGGAGTGGGGAGCAGGGTGGGGAGAGGGCACAGGGATCACAGGGAAGGACAAAGGCTGGGCTTGTTGGCTGCTGGGAAAGGGCCAGATGGAAAAGGGAGAGAGCGAGGGAGGAGGAGGAGAAATGATGCTGGCAGTGCTGGGTCAGGGGTGAGGGGCTGCAGCAGCCACACCTCGGGCTCTGCCCATGGGGGCAGAGCCATCTCACAGCCTGAGAGTTCAGGCTGCTGCAAGGGTGGGGAGAAGATCGTTTTCCAGAGGAAACAGCTGGGATCATTCCCAGGCACGTTGTAGGGTTTTATTTCCCTGTAGGGCGATGCTGTGAGAGAAACTCTGGCTTTTTTTCTGGGATGGCTCCTTTTGTGGGGTTGGGTGCTGTGCTCCCAAGGTGAGGTGGGCTGCTCCTCTTGGAAGCCAAGGCAGCAGTTGCTCCTTAGAAGGGGGAAAGAGGAGAAATTCTTGTGAGCAGCTTTAGTGGTGCTGGGGCTGCCTGTGACCTGCTCTCTGTTTCCCTTGGCATGTTTTCTAGGAAAGAAAATAAAATTGCATCCTCGAGTATCAGGGCGATTTTACTTTTTTCAATGACTTTTTAATGCTCCAGAGCCGAGTTGCTGTGAGTTTGGGCAGTTTGATTTTACTGGCACCTCTGCACAGCCATTTGCCTTAATCCTTTCCTCTCAGCTGGTGCTCCTGGAGTGGGGCTGCTGCAGGATGAGCCCAGAGCCACTCTGCCCTGGCAGCGTTTCTGGAGAGTGCTGCCTGCTCGAGGGCTGGCCCAGACCTTGTGGGAGCAGGGATGCAGGGAGCTGGGCTGATGTTCTCACAGAGATAGGAGCCTTGCTGGCCAAGGCAGCTGGGGTTTGGACTTGCTAGCCGTGACTAAACCATGAGTTGACGAGAATGTGTTGGAGGTGTGATGTGAGGAGAAGTGGGGTGAGGTAACAGACAGGTGTTGGGCAAGAGCACAGGGGAGGCACCGCAGGCAGAGGTACCTGGCAGGTGGATGGGAAAGCAGCCTTAGAACTGGGTGTCAGTGTTAGATGGAGATGGTGATTCAGGAGCTGCACACGTCCCTCATGGGTAGAGACCTGTGGGAGCAGTGCTCCTGGAATAGATGAGAAGTGGTGCAGCTCTAATTCGTTGGGTTCTTGATGTAAGAGGTGGGTGTGTTGCTGAGACACGGGGACAGCTCGGTGGTGGCTCAGTTTGCTGACAGAAGCAGGGAGATGGAGCAGGGCACAGGAGGGGCCAGGGACACCTGGCCTGTGGGGTTTGGGGGGTCAGAGCAGAAGAGAGCAGGCTGGGATGAGTCCCCCTGCCAGCAGTGAGGTGATCTACCCTCCTACCCCAGCCCCAGGCTTTAGGGCAAGCTGCTGAGATAGAGAGGGTGAGCTTTTCCATCCATGCCATGCTTCTTGTTTTCCTGATTTTTGTGTTTTGCCATCTTCTCTGGGTGGGCTCTTTGCCCTTTGGCTGGCCAGAGCTGTCACCTCTGAAGCCACAGCCATCCTTGGGAGCAGGGCAGGGCTTCCCTCTCACTGCCCTCCCGGGAGGGACCCCTCCATGGGCAGGCTGTGTTTTTGGCAATGCCAAAATGTGGCATTCTGGGGAGATATGGGAGTGCCAGCTGCTCCCGTGATGTTCCAGAGGGCCCTGGTGAGCACAGGGGGAGCTGGGCAGTGCACAGCAGCCACGTGAGCTTTCCTGCCAGATTTGCAGCAAAGATGGGAGAAGCATTTGGATATGACCCGTTTATAGCCTGAGATAATTTCTGCCCTGGCAAGCCCAGAAAGAGATAAAGCAATGGAGAGCTAAGAGCTAAATCTCTCCTGTAGGAATGCTGGAGCATATGTAATAGGATTGCAGAATTGGAGTTACATGTTTTCCAGGATAAGTACTGGCTGATGATACTGGGCTGTTGTAGCCACGCTTAAATCAGGGGAAGAACTGGAACTGGGGATTTACAGCAGTTGTTGGAGGTGCTGGGGTTTCCCTGTGAGCTTCCAGAGCAGCAGAAGGGAAGAAAAGGCTTTTGTAGATAAGACAAAACAGATCCCGAGAAGGTTGGAGCTCCTGGAGGGGGGAACATCAGTGCTCTGACCTGAGGCTAGTCAGGTATCACAGGTTTTTCTCACACTAAATGAAAACGCTTTGTAGATCTAGCTGAACTTCTGTTAGTTTACATGGGAAAATGGAGGTTTTTTAGCAACACTTCCATTTGTTTTTCTGCTCACCTTTCAAGAGGTTCACATCCCGAGTGCTGTGTTAAACATGTTATTGCAGCACAGCTTTAAGCTAAGCTTGGGAGCTGTCAGAGCTGAGCTTGTCTGCCTAATCTGGACTCGGTCCCTTTCCCTGAGAGGGCTCTGATGCAGTGTTAATTACAGGACAGCTCCTGCCCGGCCTGCAGCAGGGCTGGTTCCTGGTGGCACTGGGCTGCCCTCAGCCCTGGGTTTGTCCCAGGAGGGACCCGAGGGTGGGGAAGGATGTTTGCTGCCCTCAGTTTGGGATCTGCCTCTCCTGGGGCCTTGCTATGAGCTGTGTGCATCACTTGTGCTCTTCAGCCCCAGCCAGGCAAGGGAGGGACGTGCCTTGTGTCCGAGGGAGCTGCCGGGGGCATGTGGGAGATGGAGAAGGTGGGAAAACGCTCAGAAAGCTGTGGGAAAGCAAATCTCAGAATGGAGAAGTGCAGGAATGCTGAAGATGCAAGGACAAGAAACAATGAGGCTGTGAGCTGTGTGGAGATAGGCTTCAGGAAAATGTTAAGCAAGAGAGTAGAAATATGTAAGCTTAATAATGACCCTTTATCCATTGTTTTAAGCTGTTACAAGCAAGCATTGTTCAAAGAAAGATGTAAGTGTTGCTTTATTAATTGGCCTGAGCAAACCCTTGTCAGCTTTTAACATTATGCTATTGGCTAGAAAGTTGCTAAAAGACTGTAACAAAGAGAATCTTGGGTGTTGTCACAGTGAGAGCTTTCACCACCTCCTGTCTCACTCTGTAAAATGAAGTGATGACACTGATGAAATAAAAGCTCTAAGACTGCTGTACCAACAGCCCCATCCCGTTGTTGCTGTATATATAAAATGTATATAATATCATAATAACAATAACAAAATCAGGCAGGGGCAGACATTTGTGATGGGGCAGGGGCTGGGAGAAGAGTTTTTTGGGTTGGGAGCAGGACTTGGGTCCCAGTGGCAGCCAGTGGCGTTGGGTGCACGTCTCCTGGCAGAGCCCATCAGGGAGCAGGAGGTGCTGGGGGCTCTGCAGCTCACACCCCGAGGCTCTGGGCCAGCACAGCCTGTCCCTGGGGCTCCTCACACCCCTCTGGGGTGGTGGGATGGGGAGAGCCTGTTTCTGGGAAGAGGGGAGGTGTAGCTGTGCATCTGTGACCCCAAATCCCTGCTGGGGTGGAGGAGCTCGTGTTGGGTTTGGTGGATCCTTGTGAAGCAGCACCAGCTTGGAGCTTTTAGTCCAACAGCTGTGGGGTTGGGGCTGCTGGCTCCTGGCAGCCCCCTCCTCTCTTTCCCAGCTCTCTGGTGCTGGATTGCCAACGAGCAAAAGAGCATTCCCATGGAATTATGGATGGATAAAACAGCAGCGGGCTGTGCAGAGAGCAGGTGTTTCCTGCCGGGATTTAAGTCACCAAATTCATCAGGACATTCCAACTTCTTGCATTTTAAGTTCCCTGATCCCCAAGAATAAAGTCATTTTCCCAGCTTTGGAGGCTGCCGTCTGCTTCCAAGGATTGTGTGTGTTCCTGGAGCAGTGGGCACAGAGTTTCTTAGTGGGAAGGGATGTATTGGAGAGAGTATCAAACCCCAGTACAAGTTCCTGCTCTGGAATGGAAATTGCTGTGCAGGTTTGGAGCGAGGCATGTTGGAGCTGGCTTATTTATTTGGCAGATGTCTGGTGGTGTTACATCATCCCCAGCCCTTGGAGCTGTGAGGGCTGTGGAGGGCTCAGTGTCTTGTGGTGGCTTGGCCATGGATGCTCTCCTTTTCCCACTTTCCTGGTGTGGGAGAACTGCCATTTTCCATAAGGGAGCCATCAGCATCTCTGCCCTCCACAAATCCATGTCCTGAGGTGGTGGGAAGCACTGGTCAGGGAGAAGAGCCATGGGAAGTCTGCTGGATGATGCTCAGGAGCTGTCAATCCTCTCGTTTCCAATCTCTGAGCAGTGGGTGGGGATGATATTTGCTGGGGATAAGTGACCTTTTACTGCTTTTGTTGTGCAGGCATTCTAGAGATTTATTTTCTAAATACATTCTGTTTTGCTACCTGAAACCTCAGCCAGTGCTTCCAGGTTATTGTTCTGTGAGATCCACACTAATCCTGAGCATAATTTTGCTGAGAGCATTCAGCTGGGAGCCGAGGTTTCTGTAAAACTCCAGATCAATAGCAGTGGTGCAATGGGCTGAACCCAAGGCCTGTGCAGAGAGCTGCTTTGGAGCAAGTAAGTGGTGCCTGCAGCCCTCAGTGTCTGCAGCTGGCTGAAGGGAAACCACTTCAATTGGCTTTTTTGGCTTTTGTGGCTCTGGCAGGATACAGACAGCAGCCAACAGTGAGAAGCAATTTGGATTTGAATTATTTCCCCCCTGCACTCACAGGTCCAGGTGGTGTTAGTGATAAAAGTCTGGCTGCTGGAGTTTGGGGTCAGGCAGCTGATCAGCAGCTCTGTGCACCTGGATGCTCCAAGCTGACCTTTTAATCTCCTTTTTCATTCCAGGAGCTACGTGGGACAACCAATGTTTCCCTTGGGTCCTGCCTGCTGCTGGGGCACGCTCATGTGAGTAAGGATGGGTGGATTTGGTGAAGGTGTGTGTGTGCAGCTCCTGCCCACCCTGCTGCTGCTCTGCTCACTGCCCTTCCCCTCTCCATCCTGGGGCAGAGCCCCCAGCCTGCAGAGCAGAACGAGTGGTCTTGTGGCACTGAAAATGCTCAGGCTCCTTGGAGATGCAGAGTGGGGTGTTTATATGAGAGACCCTGTCAGCAGCTGCATGTTTTATCCAAGCCACATGTCAGGAATGTTTATAGAAACGTGGCAGCACTAAATCAGGACACTTGGTCACTAATCTGTGCAAAGATACAAACTGATTAAATGAAAAGATTCCCTGAGGCAGCCTCTAAGTTGCAAGAGAAGGGTGACCCAGGCTGTTAAAGGCTCCTCTCTGGCCCCTGTTCCTCCCCACACTTCCTCTGTGTGGTCACTCCAAGCTGCTGCCAGCTGGCCCGTTCGTCCTGTGGGGCTGTGCTGCTCCTGGACCTTTCAGAGACAGACAAAATCTGTGGCTTATGCAAATCTTTGAATTTGCAGCCAGCCTAGCAGTGAGAGGGAGGAATACAGGGAATTTAAACTGCAGAGGGAAGAGACTGTTCTTCAGTGCCTCACTGTTGACCACAGACCCCACTGTGCCATAAATGAGTCTGAGACTCCTTGCCTGTTGTGTTTGAGGTTTGCTTGCCTCTGTGTTGCCTTCTACCCTTGCTTCAGACATCAGCTTATGGTATGTTTCCAGCTAGACAAATATGAGCTGTTCTTTGTTCCAGGGTAAGTTTTTTTTTCCAGCCGAGTGGTTTTGCTGTGTGGTGCCTTCACAGAGACAAAAACAGAACAGAAAAACACGATTTAAGAAAATGTCAGCATCATAAAGAAAGAGGAATGAAACCAGAGGACTGCTATATCATCCAAGTGAGCGTGCCAGTGCGTGAACATGTGGCAGGGCAGTTAACAGAAAATGATAGTGAAATTGGGTGATATTTCCAGTCTCCCCAGGGGCAAAGCACATGTGCTTTACAATGGATAATGAAATGTTATGGTTTTTATGTCTAATACGTTAATTCTGCCAGGGCACTAATCCCGAGGTTCCAATCCACATTTAAGTTGGAAAGATATGCACAGGCTTTTATTGAGGACATAAACTACAGTGCATTTAAGGCAAAATCACAGGAAGATGGGAGAGGCTTCCACTACTATTCCCTTCTCTCCCACTCTATTCTATCAAATACTGACTTGTGCCAGAGGGGCTGCTGCTCTGAAGCCTGGTGCTTCTTCCTTGGCAAACACAGAAGTTAATCCCTTTTTTTTTGTTGTTTTTTCCCAATTTTGGGAGGGAGATACCATTTGAGATGTTTTTTGTGCTTGTGTGGGATTTGTAGGAGCAAGTCTTGAGCACTTCTATCTTGAAACACCTGCGGGGCCAGTGGTTGTGGATCAGCCCAAGGTTCTGATCCAGAGTGTTACCTCTGTGTTGTGCACCTGCTTCACCCTAATGCAGCCCCAATTCCCTCAGTAAGAGATGGACACCCTTGGTTTAACCCTTCCTTGCCAGCTGTGGGGTTGTGCTGCTTTGCTGTGGCTTTTAGAGCTTTTCCTCCACTTGGCTGATGTCCCAGGGGCCAGGGTGGAGAGGGAGGAAGAGGAGGCTCCTGCCTGGAGAGGCTCTGGGTCACCTGTGCTGTGGGACCCCCTGGGCAGCGTGCAGGAGACCTGAGGTTTTCATTCTGCCTTCTCAGGGCTCTCTCCAGGACTCTGATCTGTGGCTGGTGTGGGAAGCTCTAAGTTTGGTGTGGTACTGAGATGGGAGAGGAGATGGATGCTCACACCCTCTGTGTGGCCTGGCCTCAGCTGGAGGAGCTCGGTGGGTTCTGCAGAGCCCAGAATGCAGAACATGGTTGTGTTTGAGGAGTTCCCTTATCTGCCCTGAGTGTGGCTGCAGGGGGGGAAGTGGGCCATGCTATAAAAGTCATTTCTGAAGTGACCAAGCCCAGCATTCCTGCCATGCTTCAGCTCACAATCCCCCACTTCTGCTTTTGGGCAATCCGTGCAGCCCATGGAACTGAGCTATTCTGTTCCTCTGCAGAGTGTTTTTGTTCTCCTGCCTATTTATTGCAGCTTTAACACCTCTCCAGCACTATCCATCCATGCCCTGTGCATTAATCGTGTCTGTGTTCGTGTTATGGGCATAGAATAAAGGGAAAATAGCTTTGGTCACACAGACTTAGCAGAGCAGGATCTGCCCTGATATCTCCCCGAGCTTCTTAGAGCTGGAGCAGTGACAGCAGGCAGCATTGGAGTCCACCTCCCAAATGTTGTGTTTAATCCTAAATCAGGCTTTAGTGTTCAAGTAACAGACAAATACTGAAAAGCCTCATAAGAAGTAGGAGGAACAGGCAGGACTTTAAAAAAAAAGTCCAAATGAGGAAAAGTAATCAGCAGTTCTGGAACTACTATGATTTTCAGAACATGAGGCTTTTGCCAGTAAAAGGGACCAGTTCTCTGCCCTTGAGCTTGCTTAAGAAGTTAATCTGTGTATGAACTCTCAGTCTTAGGGCTCACTCAGAGAAATGATGGCTCTCTGAGCCTTCAGTCCCACATTGGTGCAAGTGAGAAGGCAAGGTCACATAGCAGTGCATTAGCAGTGGGAGGCTCAGGTGCTGCCTTCCAGAGGTGAGTGTGTGACCCATGGCTGTAGCTGCTGTCTGCCAGGGCTGCTGCTGCTGTGCAGACACTCAGGAACGGGCTCACAGGGGCAGGGCTGGGGCTGGAGCACCCCAAACCAGGGACTCCCTGCCTGCTGTGTCCTTAATGCACCATACAGACTGTGCTTTGAAAGGAAAGGTTTGCTCCCCCTGAGCAGCTCAGCACTGGCAAACAGATATATGGAAATAGAGTTACATGGGATGCTGTGGCATGGCTTTGAGGAGGGGAGGATAAATAGGGAAAGCTGAAAATCAGCATTGACTTTCATATGAAGTTGTGTTGCTCTTTCAATTAAATAACTTGATGTGAGTTTTAAAGGGGAAAAAGACCCCTGGAGGCAGCTTAGAACAAGCTTATAGGGAAGGCACTGAGACAGAGACATGTGGTCAGTCCAGTTGTGCCAGCTGTAATGTTTATAACCCTGAGTCACCCTGTGACAGGCAGTGTCCCTCTGGGCAGGACCTGAGGTCCAGAGCTCTGCTCACCCTGGAGGGCTTTGGGCCAGGCTGTGAGTGGGGTCAGGGCCCCCTGAGAGAGGTGTTAGCAGTGTGGTTCCTGTGCCATGCTCTGGTCCAGGGAGGTTAAATCCAGGTCAGGGCTTCTTTTCATTGAGGTGACTTTGAGGGGAGATTTGTTTTTTTGGTTTTTGGGTTTTTTAAACCATCTGGCTGTAATAGAAGACATAAATTGGAGCTTGTTTTCTAAAAATGAGAACATGTGCAGTCAACCAGCATCTTTTATTTTGATGCAGCACATCTAAAATAGATGCAAGTCTGCCTCTCTGGGAGCGTGCATCCGGCACAAGTCACAGCAGGCTGCTGCTCCTGCCCTCCTCCTCTGGGCTCCCTCCCCTCACCTCCCTGCCCCACCAGCTGGCAGGGAGCTGCTGAGGGAGTGCCTTGGGCTGGGATGTGCCCCACAGGGCAGGGGCAGGCTGGCAGTGGCACCAGAGGGGTGGGCAGGTGGTTCTGGTCCCTTCTCCCTTAGGAACCCCTGTGTGGGAGAGGGAGGACGAGGACACGTGTGGCAGCCTCCTGCTGGGGTGGATGGACAGGGAAGGTCTGTCAGGACGGGATTCCTGGCAGGGAATGTTTCTGCCATGCCCCTGGAGTTGGCAGGCACTGGTGATCCGGACCTGAGGCCGTGTGCTCAGTTTGCTCAGCCTGCAGAGGAGCAGTTGTGTTTGAGTTGTGTTTCCTTTGGGTGTGCTGTGAGTTCCCCCTCTGTTCCTGCCTCCAGCACGTGAGCAATCATGGAATCACAGAATCATTTAGGTTGGAAAATACCTCTGAGCCATGGAGCCCAGCTGTGCCCAGTGCCCACCTTGTCCCCAGCCCAGGGCACTCAGTGCCACATCCAGGAATTCCTTGGACACCTGCAAGGATGGGGACCCCAAACCTCCCTGGGCAGCCCCTGCCAATGTTTAAAACCCTTTTCCATCAGGAAATTGCTCTTGATGTCCAACCTGGCACAACTTGAGGCCGTTCCCTCTCCTGCTGTCCCTGTTCTGGAGCACAGCCCATCTCCTCTGGCTGTCCCCTCCTGTCAGGGAGTTGTGCAGAGCCACAAGGTCCCTCTGAGCCTCCAGTTCCCCCTTCCTCTTTGATGTCCCTTCCCTGTGTTTGGGCAGCTCTGCAGTTGTCCAGGGCAGGGGAACAACCTGCCCAAACTTTTTTTTCCCATCGAGGCAGGAGATGGGGATAATACTTGCCTTGCAGGGGCATTGTGAAAGTTAATTTGCTAATTATTTACAAAGCACATCAGAGTGTTGCTTCAGTTATATACAGGGTTATGATAACATCTAATTAGTGATTCCCTATGATGCTTCATTTTCTTTCTGCCATAAATATTGGCCTAATGTAGGGACAGCCTTGCCTGTGCTTATCATCCCAGTGCCTCAGAGGGAATAAAAAAAGCTGGATTTGGTTTGTAAATGGTGCCTTTTCCCCCTCCTCCTATTCCACCTGATCCACAAAACCCCTGACCCCCTTGGTGAGCTGCTGCCTGCCTGGTGTCCATCCATAGGTCACTGCTTGGGGAGCACTCACCCCTTCCATGGAAATCTCATCCCTCTGGCAGAACCCCTTGCTTTTCCCTGCTTTCCCATCCTTCCCAGCCTCACAGCTCTGTGCCCTTCCTTGCTGGCCAGGGGCAGGTGAGGGATGACAGGCAGGAAGGCAGGAGCTGCCAGGGGAAGATCTCTGCCCTCCCTTTCCGTGGTGCCTGGACCAAGAGCTGGGATAACAGGGTACAAGGTTTTCTCTCTAAGCTTTTCCTTTTCTTTCTCCCTGTCTTTGCCTGGGTTTGCATCCCATGTTGTGCTGTTCTGCTTCGTGGTGTGTGTGCAGCATCTTGTCTTTGCTTTGGCCAGCCTGGATATGAGATCTCATCCTGTAGGGTGTTGTTTTTCTCTTCTCCAAATAAGAAAACTCGGAGGCCTTTGCTGTCCATCACACGTTGCTGGTTTCACTCAGCTGTGAGTGGCTTTGGGCGCTTCTCAGGGTGTCAATATCCTGGGTGTTGAATGCTTCAGTGCAGTGAGTCCACAAGCTTGTGATACCTATTTTTAGCATTGAAAAGTTTTGACAGCTGAAGTAAACCTACGTTATCCATCACTTGACAGCGTCGTCACCAGCGTGCAGCTTGTCACTCTCGCTCAGAGCTGATCTTCCAAAGAAATTAAAACTATTGGCAGGGATGTGGTGGAAGTGTGTCAGAACGCAGCATGAAAATGACAGGAGCTACTGCCTAGTTAAAAAAAAGAGAGGAGGTGTTTGCATTAGAGGTCTTGAATAAAATGTTCCTCCTTGAGCCTTCCTGTGGAAAAAGGAAGAAAAAGGAAGCAGTCCCTGTTTTGTTAAGCTCTGGCTGAGCCTTTGCCCATGAGGTGATGAGACAGCCCCGAGGCTGCCAGAGCTCCAGGAGCCTTTGGATAACGCTCCCAGGGATGCCCAGGGTGGGACTGTTGGGGGTCTGGGCAGGGCTGGGGGGTCCCTGTGAGTTGCTTCCAGCTCAGGAGGCTCTTTGGGTGTGTGTGAGCAGAATGCCCACGTTGGTGTGAGAGCTCCTTGAAATGCAAACCTCAAATTTGAACTTGTGCTCGAGCCAGAGGTGGTTCCTGCCTCTTGTCACTTGTCTGGGTTCCACAGGCAGAGGTGCTGGCTCGCTGCCAGCATCCACTCCCTGGAGCTCATTAGGAGCCTTTTCCAGCTCCCCTGTAGCCAAACAGCAGGGATCAGCTTTCCCAGGAGCTGATATATCTGCTGACCTCTCCAAAGGGAAAAAACCTCCTGTAATTCATTACCTGACTTCTGTAGAGGCTGAAAGGGAACTATTTGTGACTGAACAATACTTGCCTTTCACAACTGCCTTCCTAATCCCAAATAGAAACATGAGGCTGAGAAAATCTTTCTGATAGCAGGGAGTGTGGATACATTGAACCCAGTATAATTTTTCATGGCATTAATGTTCTGTAATTGCCAGGGGTTGGTTTGCAGGTTTTTATTGGGCAGAGTGAAGGCAGGCAGTGTTAGATGTCAGTTTGAGGGAGTAGAAGCAATTCTGATGGTGGTGTGATGGTTTTCCATCCGTGCTCCCTTGTGACGTGCTGCATCACAGCCAGTTTGGAAGCTGAGGTTTAAAAAAAAAATAATGCAAGCTAAGCCAACTTTCTTCTTCAGTTTATGATTGAATACAAGATGTCTCGAGTCAGTGTGCCCTGCTACCCAGAGACAGCCCTGTTCTCCTGCCGGGTGCATGAGGCTACACGGGCATGAGGAGTGGGATTTGGGGTGAAAGCCGGTGCAGGGCTTGGCCACCTCATCCACAGGGAACTTTGAAGGCCAGTTTACATGTGTGGGGCTGCAGTTTTTCCAGGATTCCGTGGAAAAGGGCACTAATGTCCCAGTGAGGCGTGCCTGGTGCCTGTGAGCACGGTCTGTGCTTGTGGGATGTGTGGAGAAGCACCGAAGCTGGCCCTGGGTATCAGCTCCTTGGAGTTCCCCTGGGGGTGTCCCTGACAGGTGATTAGTGGCTGGTGGGCCCCAGGTCACGTCCTGGACGTGCTTGAACAGAGTGGGTGATAATCACCCCAGGAGCTCCACCGTGACTGGCAGAAGGACCCAGTGGCTCCAGGTGTCTGGGTGGTGGAGACAGAACGCTCCTCCAAGGCCACCTGCGTGTGCAGGTGAAAAATAAGACAGATACAATCATGAATTTTTGAAGCACCTTGGCTTTGTAAAGTAAGCCTTAGTTAAGGAGATACGGTCTGCAGAGCCCTGTGTGAGCCAGGCAGATGCTGCTCGTATCTCACCTTCCTGCTGTGCTCAGGGTGAGTCACTGTGCTGAAGTGACTCCCTTCTTTCTGCCCCAAGTGCTAATCCATTGTTAAAATGATATTAACTCATGTGTGCTAATTAGCAGGTGTGCCAGGGTGTGAGAGGCCCAGGATGTTAATTAGGGTTGATAAACACTCCTTCCTGCAGGATACAGACCTGGATTGTGTCTCCCTTCCTTTCACCTCAGAGAAGGGCTGTCTGTGGGACCTTTCTCCTCTGGGCTCTCTGGTGGGGTCTCCATGCCTCAGCTCGATGTTTGGGAGAGCCTGTGGGCTCCCTTTGCTAGGTTCATAGAATCACAGGATGTCTTGAGTTGGAAGGGCCCCACAAGGACCATCCAGTCCAACCTGTCCCTGCACAGACACTCCAACAGTCCCACCCTGGGCAGCCCTGGCAGCTGTGTCCAAACGCTCCTGGAGCTCTGGCAGCTGTGGGGCTGTGCCCATTCCCTGGGGAGCCTGGGCAGCAGAAGAACCTGATCCTGATATCCAGCTGTGTCCCCTGACACTGCTCCAGCCATTCCCTGGGTCCTGTCCCTGTCACAGGGAGTGGAGAACAGAGCTGCCCCTCAGGAAGAGCTGCATCCCCCATTGGGGTGTGACCTCAGTCTTCTCCAGACTGGTGGGATCCATCCTGCCAGAAGGATGGAAGAAGAGTTTTCCCAGTGGTAATGTTACTGGGCTGAGGAGGGAGGGTCATGTTGTGCCCAGCTGCAGGGCTGAGCTCACGGTCACTTCTTGAAGCTGCTGGGGGTGTGTTCCCTGCAGCCATCCCACCTGGAGCTGGCCTGGCTGTCTCCGTGCCGTTTCAGGCAGGATGTGCCAGGCTGTCTCCAAACAGGTTCTGGTAGTTCCTCGCTGGCACAGGAGAGCACAGCTGTTTACACAAGCTGGCTCGTGCCCTGGGAGCAAGCCCACATCAAAAGGGTGTGTGCCAGCGGGGCCAGGGCTGGCAGTGCTGCTCTCAGTGCTCTGGGGCAAGGTGGGCACTGGGCACAGCTGGGACGCGATGGCCTCGCAGGTCTTTTCCAATGAAATGATTCTGGGATTTACAACCTGCCAGTGGTTACACCAATGCCTGAAGCTTTCTGCCAGCTGCTCATGCTGTCCTGGGAGTTGTGGCCATGCCAGGGGTTTGCTCTGGGTTGCAGGTTAGCAGGAAGAGATTCCCCACACTGCTGTGGCAGGGTGCAGGTGGCCCTGGCGCTGGTGGCAGAAGGGTGGTGCTGCCTGTTGCCCTCTGAATCTGAAAATTGCTCCAGACATCTGAAAATCTCTCCAGACCATCACTGCTGACCTGTCACAGTAAGAACCTGTCCCTTCTTTGGAGTGTGGCAACGTGGTTGCTGTGTCTGTGGGAGCTGACAGCTCCTGTACACAGGTACGCGCGGTGTCTGCCCCACGAGGCTGCACCACTGGGAGCGGTCCTGCCCCGATGGGAATGATCCTGCTCCAATGGGAATGATCCCATCCCTGATGGGAATGATCCCATCCCGATGGGAATGATCCTGCCCCAATGGGAATGATCCCATCCCGATGGGAATGATCCTGCCCCGATGGGAATGATCCCATCCTGATGGCAATGATCCTGCCCCGATGGGAATGATCCCATCCTGATGGCAATGATCCTGCTCCAATGGGAATGATCCCATCCCAATGGGAATGATCCTGCTCCAATGGGAATGATCCCATCCCAATGGGAATGATCCTGCTCCATTGGGAATGATCCTGCTCCAATGGGAATGATCCCATCCCAATGGGAATGATCCTGCTCCATTGGGAATGATCCCATCCCAATGGCAATGATCCTGCTCCCATGGGAGCGATCCCATCCTGATGGCAATGATCCTGCTCCATTGGGAATGGTCCTGTCCCGATGGGAATGATCCTGCTCCGATGGGAATGATCCCATCCCAATGGGAATGATCCTGCTCCGATGGGAGCGATCCCATCCCAATGGGAATGATCCTGCTCCGATGGGAGCGATCCCATCCCAATGGGAATGATCCTGCTCCAATGGGAGCGATCCCATCCCAATGGGAATGATCCTGCTCTGGTGGGAGCGATCCCATCCCAATGGGAATGATCCCACTCTGGTGGGAGCGGTACCATCCCAATGGGAATGATCCCGCTCTGATGGGAACGATCCTGTCCCGATGGGAATGATCCCACTCTGATGAGAGCTGATCCCTGTCCTGATGGCAGTGATCCTGCTCTCATGGGAAGCGATCCCATCCCGATGGCAATGATCCTGCTCCGATGGGAGCGATCCCATCCCGATGGCAATGTTCCCAGCTGGGCGGTGTGGGAGCTCTGGCCTGTCCCAGCGGGCCAGAGGTGGCGGTGCCTGAGCGGACCCAGGGCAGCAGCAGCAGCCCCTGTGAGTCACTCGTGGCTCGCCAAACCTGCTCATCCACTCGGGGTTTGCGAGTTCCCAGCGCTGAGAGCTGCTCCCCCGTTTGTTTGTCCTGGAGACCGGAGCTGTTGGTTGGCTCACTCAGGGTTTAAATTCACCATAATGTTGAGGATTGTTTGGTGCTCCCCAGTGCAAACAGTGTCTGATCCCATCCCTCCTTGAGCCCTTTCTGCTGCCAGGGTGGGGCACTCTGGTGTTTCTGGGGTGTGCCTGCGGTCACGGGGGGACCTCGTGCTGAGCGTGGGTGGATCTGTCGGAAACATCTGAGGCTGCGAGCGCTGAGATGAGAAGTTAAACCCAAGGTGCTGTTTGAAGTGGGCTCAAACTCACTGCTCACTCCTGTTCCTGGTCACGGGGGCTGTAAGGATGGCTGTGCCATGTCGAATTGCTTCTCTGATAACTTGTCCCAAAATAGAATCATCTCCTCCCTTGCTCTGCACCCGCAGCACGCGGGCGTGTGGAACCCCACAGCCTCACTCCAGCTGTTAAATCCGTTCAGTCCCACAGCAGCATGTCCAGCCCTGGGTCAGAACTGGGCTCCTGCACATACCATCTGCTGTTTTATTTTATTCTTTTCCTCACAGTTCTGTCCTTTTCCCAACTTGTGGTCACTGCTGGGTTGCAGAGGGCGGGACTGTAAGGGTACAGTTATTGCTCAATACTCGGGATTTGTGAAGTATCACGCAGAGTTGTAAATGTTCATTTGTTGATTAATTTGATTTCTGCTTGTAAAGAGCATTTACTTGTTGTCTGCTTCCTTTTCAGAGCAGTTTCATACCTGTTTTTCATGTCCCATATGTGTGGCGCGGAGGCAAGATGGGAGAAGTTGGGGGATAAACACAGATGGATTGGGTTTTGTGTTGGTATTTCTTATTTATAGCAACCATTAGCCAGCCCTGGTCTGGAGGATGCTGCTGCTCAAGTCTTAATCCAGAGACAGTTATGTGGAAGTAGGGAATTAAGTAAAACCAGATCTATGCGTAATTCCTAACTCCCTGGAGTTGCCGATCCTGGAAACCCTCCCGCACCTGTGGGTGTGTTTTAATGGTCCTCCCCAGAAGCACCGCCCGGAGAGGTGCCCGGGGGAACCCTCGGGGCCGTGGGGCAGCCGAGGGCAGAGGCAGGAGGCACAGAGCAGGTCGCAGTGTTGTGTTTGTGCCTGGTGCCGCAAACAGGGCAGGATGCCGAGGAGCCGCTGCGCTCGCGGTGCCGGAGCGTCCCTCCCCGGCTGCCTCGGGATCCGGCGCTTGGCTCCTCTCGCAGCGCTGCCGAGTTAAAGCCACCCCGGAGGGATGTCCTTAGGAATTCAGATTTCAGGAGCCGGCGGGGTTGAGTGGCAGCTCGTCTGAAGCCTGTGACGGGAGGAATTAATCAGGAGAGGGAGGGAGGAAGAGACGGAGGGAGGGAGGAAGGGAGGGATGGCAAAACCCCAAACCTTCAAACACACCCAATTGACCCGTCTCATCTCAGCGTGAAACTTGGCGAGTTACACCCACTCCGGAGCAGAAGGGGAATGAAATGCTGGCGCTTCCTCCTTTCTGTTAGCGGCAGCCGGGGCTGGGGAAGCACAGGAGGCAGAGATGTTTGTGCTGCTGATGATGAGCGGTAAGGGCTGTGCGGGAGCTCTGCGCGCCGGGCAGGGGCAGCCGGGGCTGGGAGCAACCTGGGGAGCGTGTCTGGGGCTGGGAGCAACCTGGGGAGTGTGTCTGGGGCTGGCATCAGCGGGGGGAACACATCTGGGGCTGGCATCAACTTGAGAAACACGTTGGGGGCTGGCATCAACCTAGGGAATGCGTCCGGGGCTGGCATCAACCTAGGGAATGCGTCCGGGGCTGGCATCAGCCTGGGAAATGTGTCTGGGGCTGGCATCAGCCTGGGGAAGCGTGTCTGGGGCTGGCATCAGCCTGGGGAAGGCGTCTGGGGCTCCAGCACCGTCGGGCTGCCTGATGCTGTGTGTCCAGGAAGGCTTTCCTCTCCCAGTTCCTGTCTTTCCCCGCTGTGGATAGAGGTGTTGCTTTCTCTGAGTTGTGTTTAGTTAGGTTGTCGAGTGCTGTTTGATTTTTTTTCACTGCTTGCCCAGGCACTGAGGGCTCGAAGTGATTGAATGGGAGCTGGGATTCATAGCTGAATTCCCTAAGAGAGAAAATGTAGTATCATGTTACTGACTAGAGATGTTCCCTTCTCCAGCTGTCTGGCTTTATTTTCCATAATTACAGGTTGCCACGCTCTTTAATTGTTGAAAATGAGCCCCGTGAAAGGTTTCAACTTGACTGCAGCTCTGCTGGGTGTCTCTGTGAGGTGGGGAGAGGCTGTGGAGGGCAGTGCTGCCCTGCTGGGGGGCTCACACTTCCCAAAGATCTGGGAGCACAGCAGAGCTGGGGCTGGGGGAACTTCGTCCGTATGGAGCTGCTCATTTTCCTCCTGGTTCCTTCAGCGATGGCTTATCAAGTCATTTAATATCCCGGCTGCTATCTCTGAATCTAAATTGCCTAATTCTTGGGTTGGTGACAGGAAATGTGAGCACAGAGCCCTGGCCCTGCAATTACTGTGACTAAGCATCAGGGCTGAGCACGGAGCGGCCGTGCTGTCTGCTGGCCCTGCGCTCTGGGGGATGTCCCTGTCCTGTCCTGCTGTCCCCAGGGCTGCTGTGGCCGTGCTGGGGATGGCTCCTGCTCCCCTGGGCTCGCCTTCCCAGGGCAGGGTTCAGCCCTGACTCAGAGCTGTGCAGCCCATCAGCCATGAGTAATCCTCCAGGGCAGAGCAAGGGGTAGTGCATACCTTTTTCTGGGAGTTAAGTCACTCTGGAGCTGTTGGAAATGTGCTCCCATGGTTTTGTTTCCTGTACCAGAGCCCCATTGCTGAGCAGGCTGTTAGCTCCTTGGATGGTGTTTTAATATTGCAGGAGGATTTACATTTCTGCACGTGATCAGTGCTGTGGAACGAAGCGAGCAGGTTTGGTGGGTGTCACTGGCTCGCCTGTTTTCCCCATCCTTTCAGAGTTAGAAGTGATCTGTGCATTATGGAAAAGTGTGGAAAATTGCTGTGCTAAGCACGGCACGCGGAGCTGAGGGTGCCCAAATGTGGCAGGCCTGGCTTTGCTTCCTGGGGAACTTGCTCTTTAAAGGGTGCCTGTCTGCTTTCTAACTTGTTTTGAGGTAGAAACACTTGATTTTTCCAAAATGCCTGACAGAAAAACATCTGCCAGACCACAAATTTGCATCATTGAAGCGTTTGCTTGAGCTTTGTGCTTTTGCTCTGGGAAGTCAGTGGCAGGACTCCTGCTGGAATTGGTGCTGAGAAGGAGCACTGATTTTGCAGTGGCAGTGAGGCTGTTAGGGCATCAGTGCTTGGAGGATGTTCGTTTGTCTCTAATGAAGTTACACACTGTGCCTTGAGTTGTAGGTAATGGTTGTTTGGAAACAGACCCCAGGAAAACACAGCTAATTCCCTGCAGGATCAGTGACCTGGACTGGTCCAGGGAATGCCTGGGAATCCTCCTGCCAGAAGCTGGGGCAGGAGATCCCTGCTTGGCTCTAAACTGTGACCTCACTGTGTCAAGCAGTGAGACCTCATTGCTTCCCTTTGCCTCTGAGGAGGTCCCAGCACTGATCTTCTCTCAGCTGTGAGGGTTATTGACTCAAAAAAATTAAAGGGTCTTTGATGAGGGTAAAAAAGGGCGCTAGAATAAAATACCAGCTTCTAAATAATGAATTGTAAAGAAAAATCCAGTGCAAAAGTAACAGCAGCATCGAATCTTTGCAGGAATTCAAGAAGGAGGATGAGTCTCTACTGATGTGTTTTCCTGGGTATTATTTCGTTAAACTGGCGACTGTGCAGAGCGTTCCAGGGAGTTTTATGGGCCAGTAATCCATTGCTGGATGAGGGGAATACATTATTTATAGATTGGAGTGTTTTAACATCCTCACATGGGGTTGTTTAAGGAGGTCAGAATGCAGAGCAGTGGGAATGGGATTAGCCCAGCTGTGCCACAAGCAGTGCAGAAGCAGGGGGTGACAGGGCAAGTTATCACATAGATGTTGGTTTTTATTGTGCCTCACAAGGCACAGGGCACAGAAGTTAGGGGTTTCTGGGACCAGAATGGGGTTTCTGTTGGTGGTGACATCTCAAATGGTAAGTGAGCTGGAAGCAGACACGGACATCCTTTCCCTGGGTCAGCAGCCTCGCTGCTGGCAGCGTGTTTGTGTTCCCAGTGGGATGGAGGCAGAGGATGTGGGGCAGAGGGAGTGTTGGTGAGAGCTGCCTGCCCCTGCTGCCTTGCAGGGGAAGCTGCTGTGCTGTTCCACGTGCACAGCCTTCCTGCGTGCCCGTGTCCCAGGGGCACAGCCCCGTCAGCTGGGGCTGCCAGACAGGTGCTTGATTCACTGCAGAGTGCTTTTAGTGTAATTGCTTTTTGAGGCTTCCAATTAGGCTTTCCATGGGAGCTGGGATGTGGTGTTCTCAGGCAGCTTGAAAAGCCCTGGTGAAGCCAAGCAAAGCGAGTGATCTGGCAGAGGAAGGGGGTGCCCATCAGGCAGGACCTGCAGGCTGAGCCCAGGAGAGCTCTGCTCCTGGGAGGGGGCTCAGGCATCTCTACTCCCACAGCAGTTCCCACTCTGCTTTCTGCCTTTGGTCTTCCCAGCAACGAGCTCTGGGCTGGCAGGCTGCAGACTGGGGGAACCAGCAGTGGTTCAGCTCTGGCACTTTGCAGGGATGTCTAGAGCAGCTGTCCCATGGTGGGACTCGATGGTCTTAGAGGTCTTTCCCAGCTGTAACAACTGTGGGGATTCCATGGGGTGATTAGAGCTCAGACTCTGGCGCTGTTAACAGAGTTTAACAGGTGGCTGCTGGGCTGCAGGAGCTCTGTGCCTGCTGTCAGGAGCAGCATGGAAAATGTGCCGTGGTGCCACTGCAGCAAGACTGGTACAGGATGAATTGCATCACCAGAGGTGCCCCTGAGTTACAGGGAGTGAGCAGCACCTCTGGAAGCTGATTTGGGGCTGACCACAAATCACCCTGCACACGTACATCCTGCTGGGAGGACGTGAGTGTTTGCAGGCAGGGACATTGCCCTAAAAATGACCCCATGGGGACATAGGGCAATGTGGAAATCACAATGAGTGAGCTCTTCTGCAGGTGTAAGGGCTGCCAGTGGGCAGCCATGGGGTTGGGAGCAGTTGTGTTTGTTTCTGAAGAGGCAGAAACAGTTATTTTCTTCTGGAAGCTGCTCTGCATTTCCATTTCTATTTTCCCTTCCAAACAATTTGGAAGCGATGGGCTGAGTGTCTCCTGTGAGGTGCAGAGGAATGAGTCACTTGTTGAGGGGAAGTGATACTGGATAACAAGTGCAGAGCCAGCTCTGGAATAGCAGTGTCTTTATGAAAGGTATTTTTCCTGTGAGTGTAGGGAAATGTCCCTTTCAGCCAGGGCTGTTGTTGGGCACCGAGGGTGACCCTCTGAAGATGGGGCTCCCTGAATTTGGGCAGTGTAGGGCACCAGCAAGGCAGAGCTGCAGGAGCTGGGGAAGTTGCCAGACCTTTGCTTGTAGCATTTTGTCCAAAGCCAGAAAGTGATTCTGGGGTCTGTGAAATAGCAGAAGTTGGGCAGAAGAAGGGAAGTGTGTAGATTTTGCATGAATACCTTCTTCCCATGTTTCTGGGAGATGTCAGGATCTCACTCCACACCTTACAGTGCCCAGAGGCAGTGCTGAAATACCCCCCAGCAGCTTGGCTTCACTATTACAGACTCTGTAACACTCAGAAACCCTGGTGCCCTGCTTTCCTGGGTGAGCAAACATCCCTCTGACAGGGAGAACAGAGAGCCTGCTGCTGTCTGCTTCCCAGCTGGGACTGCTCTGCTGCTCCTTTGCATTACCCTGGGTGGGGAAGGTGTATTCAGAGTGTGCCCTGGGCCCTCTGACACCCAAAGGGGGACAAAGACTGCCCATTGTGCAAGGCCACCCTGGGAAGGGAGCAGGGAAAGGAGCAGGCAGGGGAGTTGGGAGCAGGGAAAGGAGCTGGGTGCAGCCACCTCCCAGGAGCACAGAATCTTTCAGTCTGGAAAAGATTTTGGGGCCAGCAGGTCCAAGCTGTGCCCAATGCCCACGTTGTCACCAGCCCAGGGCACTGAGTGCCATGTCCAGTGTTCCCTTGGACACCTCCAGGGATGGGCACTCCTGCACCTTCCAGGAGCCTGGAAGAGCCAAGGCAGAGGTTGTGGCTGGCCCTGCCAGCTTTCCCCAGGCTGCTCCTTGCCCTTGCCAGTGGTTTCCCCCCTCCCCTGTGGGGGGATCCAGGAGAGAGGCCCTGGGCAGGAGCTGGAGCCTGGAATGCTCCAGGTTTCCAGGGGTGTGTGAGATGGAGCAGTGATGGCTGCAGGTCTGAGCAGGGAATTGAGGCAGTGGCTGAGAGCCTTTGTCAGGCATCCCGTGCCTTTCCCTGGAGGTGATGTGCAACACATGCCAAAGGTTGTTTTGGTGAAAAATGACTGATGTGCTTTTTTTAGCAGTAACAAAGGAGCCTTTTCTTTCTTTTTTTGCAACAATGAAAATCTGGTGTTTTGTTTTCTTTTTTCCTCTGAAGTGGGAGGAAAGTTGTGTTTTTGTTGACTCTCATGGCCCCCCATGGTGAGTTAGAGGATGCTGCTGGAAGAGGTGTGAGGTGGGCACAGAGGCACCAGAAACACACACAGAGCCAGTGAGACTTGAGGCACAATCCAGAGCTCAGTTCTCTTGGAAGTTGCAGGATAAAATTTATGACAATAAAAAGCCAGTGGGAGTCAGTTCCTTGCTGATTTTTTTTTTTTCAAATTAATCTTAATGCTTCAGTAACATCTGGATGATTGCTTGGTAATCTTTTTCTGGGAAGCGCTTTTGTGTGTGTGTGTACTTTGTTGTGTAGTGATAAATCACTGTAATTTACCAGCCTGGTTTTTAAAAATTTGGAAAGTCATCCTGTGTGATGTGTTCCTTGGAGCTGTCATTCCTGGAGGCACCTGAATGAATCCATGACATTTCAGCTCCTGTTTACTGCTTCAAGCAGGTCTTTATGCTTGACATGGTTACCTGAGTGTACCTTCAAGTTTGGAGTCTATGGAGAGCTTTTTAAAAGGCATTTAAAAGGAATAAGAGATTTTTGAGGAGGTGTAAGATACAGTAGTTTGTTTTAAGCCGCCTGGAGTTGGGAAATTCATATAAATGTCCAGAGCTCCGTGAAGACTGAGGACCCATGGGAATGTCCCTGGGAGCCCTGGTCATGGGCTGTCCATTCCCACCTGGCTGAGCCTGTGCCTCTCCCTGAAATCTGCCCTCCAGCCTTGGTGCAGCAGGGGCTGAGGCAAGGAAGGGCCAAGTTGCACATCCAGGGAGGTGCTCCACAGCTGAGTCTGTATTTCCAAACACTGTGAAGCAATGCAGGGACTGTCTGGGGCCATGAGAAAATCGCAGTGCCCTTGGTTTGTGCTCCTGGGGGTGAGTGGAAGGAGAAATCAAGGGTTTTTTGGAAACATGGCTTTGGGAGTAGATCCTGCAGGGCCTGGGCTGCTGGAGCTGCATCCTGGATCATTGGGAAGTAGAGGCACTGCAGGGAAGGTGTGCTGGAAGCCTCATGGGGCTTCACAGCTAAGGGAGAAACCTCGTGTTTCCCAGTGCCACTGAAGGGTGAAGGTTTGGGCAGGATGGATGGAGGTCACACAGAGGGCCTGGTCTCTGAGTCTGCTGCAGGGACTGGGATCTCATCAGGTATGCATTGTTAGTTCTGCTGGAGAGCAGGACGCTGACCCACTTAGTGCCTGCCAAAAACCTGGCTCCACTGTTGGATGGCACTGATCTCTGCTCTGGCCAGTGACAGGACCCCAGGGCACAGCTGGAGCTGTGCCAGGGGTGGTTTAGGTTGGATATCAGGGAAAGGTTCTCCCAGAGGGTGGTGGGCACTGCCCAGGCTCCCCTGGGAATGGGCACAGCCCTGAGGCTGCCAGAGCTCTGGGAGTGTTTGGGCAATGCTCCCAGGGACAGGGTGGCATTGTTGGGGTGTCTGTGCAGGGACAGGGTTGGACTGGATGATCCCTGTGAGTCCCTTCCAGCTCAGGATATTCCGTGGTTCTGTGATTCTGTTAGGTGCCATGGGAAATGGGAGCTGGGGCTGTTCTGCTGCCTGAGGCAGGATGGTGATTCCCCCACCAGCACCAGATAGATGGAAACGAAATAATTGCCAATCCCAAGTCTGTGATGACAGGAAAAACAGCTCCAGCTTTGTGTGAGGCCCTGGACCCAGGATCACATATCCTCACGTGTCTGTGGAGCTCTGGTTTCAGCCTGAGCTCTGGTATAACTGCAGGATAAATCCAGCAGGGCCCCTGAGCAGCCCCTGAGGTGGTCGGGGTGGATGGTGTCCCACAAGGAAGGCACGAGCAGACAGCACAGCCCTTCACACCTGTGTGTAAAGCACAGATGCAGCAACTTGCAAACCTCCAGGAAGTGTGTCAGTGGAGTGTGCTCTTTCTGCATAATGCAGCAGCCCAGAGCATCGGCACAATGCGTCCTGTGGAGTGCTGCAGTAAGTGTTTGTTTGGTGCTGAGGGCAGAAATGCACAGGGCAAAAAGGGCTGAAGGCTTTGAGGGAACCCAGTTAGACCCACAGCTCCTGGGCAGCCCGTGGTTGGGCAGGCAAAATTGCAAATCAATATATGAAGAGAAAAAATAACCCCTGCAGAGCAGAGCGTGCAGAGCTGTAGGGACAGCACGAGCAGTCTGAGATTCCAGGCTCTTCCTGTGGCTGCTTTGGCTGGAGGTGAAGCTGGCTCCCTGCTCGTGTGGGGTACCAGCATGGGGGGCAGGAGTTTCCTTGTTATCCCTTGGGGCCTTTCCTCAGGCTCAGAATCACAGAATCACTGAGGCTGGAGAACTCAGAGATCATCAGGTTTAAGCTGTGCCCAGTGCCCACCTTGTCACCAGCCCAGAGCACTGAGTGCCATGTCCAGGTCATCCTGGACACCTCCAGGGATGGCAATTCCAGACCTTCTTGCCAATTCCATGAAGGAATTCCTGCTGATGTCCAGCCTGAGCCTCCCCTGAAGTCTCCACGTTCCCAGTGCATTTTGCAGAGAGCTGTTGTCTACAAGGGGGACAAGAATTCTCCTTGTTTCCTTTCCTCTTGTCTACAAGGGCTTGCCTTTGGAGTTAGTTTGGGGTCCAGACAGCCTCATTTCTAGGACACAGCCCTGCCATCCCCATGACCACATGCTCCCTTGCCCTGAGGTGTGGTCCCAGTCCAAGCTCCAGGTTTCCAGGGTCGAGGGGCTCGTCCTGCTGGTCCCCAGAACCTGCTCATGCTGTGCCATGCTTATACCAAGGTTTGATCATCCTGTGTGTGAAATGGCTGCCCAGCCCATGTTCCCTCAGCTCACCTGGCATTCACACAAGATTGCAGATATTTATCTCTTTCAGAGCAATCTTGAACCTGCTCATCAGAGTGTGCATCTCACTTGAAGCCACTCCAGCTGTGCAGAGCTATTTTTGTACAAGAATCCTTTGAAATTTTAATGCACTTTTTGCTCGTTGAACCCCAAAATGAGACACTTAAGGGAGCAGCAGCAGTTTTTCAAAACCTCTGCCTACCTGTTGCTTGCACTGACATTTCTGTAACCTGCTTTGGGCCTTGGTTATTCATGGAAAAAGTAAAACACATCCAAGAAAGGCCAGGTGTTTCTCAGGAGTGTGATGGTATTGTGGGGTGTCCTGTGCAGGGTCAGGAATTGGACTCCATCCTCGTGGGTCCCTTCCAATTCAGGATATTCAGTGGATCTGTGGCTCGAGGTTTTGGCAGCACGTAATACTTCTGAGAAGGAATCAAGGACCAGAACATTTTCAGCAGGTATATAAAATTACCTTTTCATCAAATTCTCCTTAAAAAATAAGATCTGGTTTTGCATACAGGAAGATAAAGCCATGTAGGGGCTGTGTTGCTCTCAGAGCTCCTGATTCATTGTCTAAATGGCAAGGAAATGTCTTGCCTGGCTCCGTGTGCAGAGGGAGGTGAGTCACGTCCCACGTTGCTCAGAGCTGGGCTCATGTTGGAAGACCTTACAAATATGAATGTTTAGATGCTGAGAATATGGAAACCATAAGCGAGATTGAAATGAAAGCCACTTTTGAGATGCCAAGCCTTAGTTACTGAATTCCCATGAAACAATAGGATGGCCCCTGAAGGCAATCCCCTCTGGATAGAACAATGCCCTCTGCCAGAGAACAACTCCAAAGGGCACAGAAAGACTTGCTAAGGGCCCAAAGAGCAGTTTTTAAAGTTTAAAATGTAACACATTATGGTAATACAAGGATTCCTATAGGCTGTATGTAAATGCTACAGAATTTGTATCTTGTGTTACATTGGTTAGTGGAAATTAGAATATTCATCATGGAAGAAGATTTATTGTATTTGTAAACGGGAAATCGCTCTCTTCTTCTTTCTCTCTCTCTCTCCCCCCTTGCTCCTCTTAACTCTAATACCTCTTCTTTCTCTCTCTCCCACCCCTCCCTTTACCTCTAACACCTCCTCCTCTCTTCTCTCTCTTCTCTTCTTCCTCTTCTTCCTTCTCTTCCTCTCTCCCTCTTCTCTTACCCCATAACCCTTTTATCCCATTGCTCCTTCTCATCCCCCTTTATCTCTTTTATAATAAACTGCAGCTGTAACTTTGAGCTTACACAGAGGGCTTGAGTTCTGTCCCTGATGACCTGTCCATCCCGACACACAGAAGGGACAGACAGACTGCCCTGGCAGCTCCTGCTCCTGTGGAAACTTCTCCAACCTCTTTCTCAGCTCCCCACTCCAAGGGCTTTCAAAAGCCTGTGTCACAGCCCGAGGTGTCTCCTCAGCCCTGAGCTCACCTCTGCAGGGGACATGCAGGTGGTTTGAGCCCAGCTCTTTCCATGAGAGACTGCAGGGGCTGTTCTTGAGAGGTTTCATGGCTGTTTATTCTCCCTTATCTCAGGATTGCTCTGCCCAGCTCACAGCTCTGCTCACCAGACGTCCAGGGCAGAATCTGCCTGGCAGAGGCAGGACTGATCTTTTATACTCTAAATTAACCTACTGGGGATTTACAGTTATTTTCCAATACAATACAACTTTGTTAAATGGTCCAGCTCTGACCCCATCCAATCTAACAGTGCCAGCATGTCACCCAGCATGGATGGCACGGAGCAGAAGGAGGAAGAGGTATCCACACCCCAAATTCTCCATCTTGGCCACATGTCCCTTATCACAAACATCCCCAAAAGTCTATTTATCTACGTTCTAACAACCTACTTTACAGTTTACTAATTTTGGGTGGGTTGCTTCCATTCCCTCTGTGTTGGTAATTTCCCCAGGGGTTTGAATTCAGTGCCTGAGATACCAGGGTCTCACTCAGGGGTCTTTGGGGACCCCGCCAGGGGCGTCTTAAACCTGCCAGGGAAGCCAGAGGAATGCTCTGGGCTCCCACAGCCCGGAGCTCTCAAACTCCTGGAGCTCTTGGGAGTCTGGAAATGAAAATCACTTTTTTATTGCTCAAGCTGGACCAAATTTCACATTTAGAGTCTCTGCTAGTAAAATTGACAGAGCAGTAAGAGGATTATCTTTGTCCAACCTCTCTTTTTAAACCTAGTAGAGGAATGCCAGAGGCCGGGGATTCATATTCCTCTATGCCTGACCCACAATTTATGGCAACATTATCCCGAAGTAATTGAGTGGGTCCCACAAGTCTGTGTAGCAGCCAAATTCTGGAGGTGCATGTGACTCCTTTCACTTTATTTTAGAGGCTTTTCTGTGGTGCAAAGTGAATTTTGTGGTGCTGTGATGAAGCTGCAGCCTGCTGAGCACAGCCAGTGCTGTCCAAGGAGATATTTGTCACCACTGTGTCCCCTGCACGGGCAGCTCACCTGGATCAAGGTGTGATCTTGAAGGTTCCTTCCAGCCCAAACCATTCTGTGATTTATTCTGGCTTTATTTCAGTGTTACAGGAAAGGAACTTCTGTCTGTAAAAGGGAGATTTTGGGTACTTGCCTGTGAATCCCTGGAATTAGGCTGAGGAGTGGAGCCCTGATCTAGCACCTTCTCTCTCAGACACAGCTTTTGCTTAAGCTTCACCACTGAATAACCCACTAAAGCTGTCAGGCAGCTGGGGTGCTGCATGCTGAAATTCTTGCCTTGTAATTTGAACAGAATCCTCTAGAATTTTAAAAACTTGGGGGGAAAGAAAATGGGCATTAAATACCCTTGCCCTTCTCTGATAAACATCCCCTTACATCTGAGCTGGAAACGTTGAATACGTGAAAATGTTTTCATAGGAAAACACGGGGGGCGTGAGCCTGCTCTGTGTGAGTACTGCAGGTTATTCCATCAGAATAATGGCAGAAAATGGGCTTCCCCAGGGACAGCTCTTGTGAGCCTGGGTTATTGAGCAGGGCTGAAATGCCACCTGTTGGCACGGGCTGTTCATGGGGACGGGAGCGCTGGGGCTCGCCGCTTCCTTCTGGGCTCAGTGTGATTATCCCAATAGCTGCACTTGAAAGCTGTTATTTCATTTCCATTGTGGCACTGTACAGTGCTCAGAGGATTACGTGGGAATGGATGTGAGGAGCTTGATCCCTGGGAGCGGGAGGCTTTTCAAACCGCGTGCCTGGGCTGGGGTATCGGGAATTCTTACAGAAACTGAGTGGGGGCTTGGACTGAACGGCCACTTGTGTCTCAGCCTCTCACAGCCTGTGCAGATAACCAAGTTCTGTGCTCCCTCTGGGATCAGCACGTTGGCTGTGCTGGTTTCAGTAAGAGAACGTTGAAAATATTCTAAATATAACTCTTTGTTAGTCCAGTGCAAGACCATTTTAATTTTGCATCAGCAAATATTTCAGCTGGGTTTCTATAAGGGGTATTAGTTTTTAATTATTTCTGGCATTTTCCCTGATTAAAAATGGAATTTATTATTCTTCTAGTTCTAATTTTATTTACTGACTTGGCAGGTAGCATTGCTCCTGGGTTCTTTTATGAAAGGCACTGTCATCTTGAAAAAACTGGATGACTTCTGTGTTGATGGTTTTTTTCACCTGAATGGATTGGGAAAATACTGGTAGAATTTTGATGTTTTAAGGCTGATGGAGCTAAAAATGCATCAGGTTAGCTTCATGTGGCATCAGTCAAAACTTCATGGTCAGTCTAGTACAGGATGTCAATATTTGGTATCCCTTCAGCTAAATTAAAATTTATAGGTAGCTGTCATGATAGTAAATGGGATTTATTTTGATTTATTCTTCCCTGTGTGCAAATTCCAGACCATTGTGGTGCACATAACCTGTTGTGCATCATCTTTTGCTGAGTACATCCCTAAAAATTGTCTCAGCAGAGGCATGCAAGGCCCTTATGAATTATATTCTTTCTGTGGGAATTTATCAACATGTTACAACTGGCACAGCAAAGGAATCAACAAAATTACACAACGTTTGGGTTTTTAAATTTTATGTTGGTGTTGAGAACCGTGTTCAGTGCAGTTATTTATTACTTGCCTTAAATACAGGCTAAGTTAGGAAACATGTACAGTGGGACATGTCATTTATCTGCTCACAGCATGTGGCATTCTCCAGAATATTCCCCCCAAACTCCTTAATGAATGAATTGGGCAGGGCCACCCCCAACAGATGCACAATTCTTGTCTGTGAGGTGTGGCTGGATCTGTGCAAGCAGAGGAAACCTCCAAGCAGTGTTCCCCTGGGATTCCCAGCTGCTAGTTGGATTTAGGCTGAGGTCACAGGCTGGCAGGTTGGACTGGGAGCTGTCCTCCTGTCTCCATTCATCTCCCTCTGGACAAAGCCTGAGCTGGGGGATGTTCAGCAGATGACATTGCTTCACATCCATCCCTGCTCCAGGCTCCAGGGGCTCACTGTGCCAGAAGCTGCAGAATTTGTGCTCTTGGAGCAGAGCTCCCAGTCATGGGAACATCCCAGAGTGAGCTGGCAGCCAGGGCCCAGCTCTGCCCAGCTCTGCCCAGCTCTCACAGGGTGGCACTTCAGTGTCCTCCTGAGCGTACAGCACGATGCTGGGGAAGAGAAGATGAGTTCTGGAAATGCTGCATGAACAAATGACACTTGGCAGGCAGGATGCTGCCGTGCTCTTGGTAAGAGTTCCAGTAAAATGAGCTGTCTGATACAGAAATATCCCAGGAGAGAGGCTGGGTCAGGAGAAACTGGAGCCAAAGCAGGGCTGTGCCTTCTCCCTTTGAAGCACCATCCTGCCTGTGTTTGCATTCTCTGCAGTTTTCCTGATGTATTGGCAAAGAAATGTCAGGGTAAGTTTCCTGAAAACAAAGGAGTGAATGAATGAAGTATTTTTCTCTTATTCCTGAAACTGGTTATGGGCTTTTCTTTTTTTTTCCTAAGCCAGTTAGGTTGGGCTTTAAAGAACAAACCTCAAACCCCAGACAATGCAGTAAAGCCAAAAGCTTGGAGCAGGTGTTGCACACTTGTTCAAACAAGTCCAGGGCTTGTTTCCTTTTCAGAAGGCTGTTGGAAGTCAGGCCTTAAGGAGGAAAACTAAAATGGAGCTATTGAGCATAGGCCCTGTGCCCCAAAATTGTGTATTTATGTGAGAGGAGCAGTTATTAACCCTGCTGAGCCCTGGAAGCAGGGGCACATCCTTACACTGAACCTTCCCAGGGCTTTCCAGCCTTTTTGTTTGTTGGGAGGATTAACTGCAATCCCTTTGCCCTCCCTGTGGCTGCCCTGGATCCCTGGCAGTGCCCAAGGCCAGGCTGGATGGGGCTTGGAGCAGATGGGACAGTGGAAGGTGTCCTTGCCATGGCAGGGGTGGCACTGGATGGACTTTAAGGTCTCTTCCAACCCAAACCATGATTCCGTGGTTGCCATATTCCAGATCTTGATGTCTGCCTCACAGGTTGGGTTTTTCTCAGTGTTTTGTGCCTCAAATGAGGCTGCATTTGCAGCCTGTGCTGCAGTGCTGGGCACAGCCCCCCAGTGGGTTCTGTGGTGCTGAAAGGTCCCTCCAGAGCCTGGAGGACTCCACACACCATTTGGGCAGCGTTTGCTGCATCTCCTGTGCAAACAAACACTTCTTAATTCCAGCTCCATGCCACATCCCATCAGGGCATGTTTCCTTGTCAGGAGCCCTCAGCTGTTCTGTCACTGGGGCTGGGAAGTTGTCCTTGTGAAGTTGGAGGTGCCCATTGTGCAAAACGTTTCACAAGTCACGTTGGGCTGGGAAAAGAGCATGGTGGGGCAGAGGCTGCAAGCTGGAGCAGAGAGGTGCCCTGCCAGGTGATTATACATTCCTTTTCATGGCTTGTTTGGGTTTTTTTAAGAGGCAGAGAATAAGTTGAGGCATGTTGAAGCCTGATAATGGAGTGCTGCTCTCCTTTCCCACAGCTGGGCGTAGGGAGGACGTGCCAAAGCTCAGAGCCTGGTTCCTTGTGCTCACAGCCCTGTCCCCTGGGGGCTGGTGGCAGATGAGAGGCCTGAGGTGGCCGTGGCACCCACGTCCCTGTGCTGTGCTCCCCATGGTGCTGCTGCTGCCCCTTCCCATGCCAGCAGGGAGTGAGGTGTGCTGAGTGCCCCTTTCCCTGTCCTGCTGCCCAGTCAGGCCGTTCTGGCTCCAGGTAAAGCAGAGCTCACGAGGGATGGGGGTGCTGGAAATGGGCCTCCAACCACATTTCCAGCCATCATTGCAGTAGTTTATTTGTCTCATTTCAGAGCCATTCCACGGCTGGTTTAAATTACTCCTCCCTGGTGACCTGCTGTGCTGGTAAATGGTCAGGCTGAACAATACACCAATATTAATTGGTGCAGAGGGATTTCGGGTGATGCTTGGAGGAGCTCTGCTCTGCTTCTGAACATTAAGTTACTCTGCAAATGTTTTTATTGTCTTTAAGTGGGGTTTACTGCCTGTTTACACAATTATTAATCTAATAATTGTAGTGGAATTCAACCCTGAAAGTTGCTGGATCTTTGTGAAACACTGAACAAAGGAAGCTCGTCAGGTTTTTGTATATTTTATAAATATAAACCACTGAAACAATCCAACTGACAGAAATCCCACAAAAATGTCCCAGTTAATGGATTTTCTGTTTGCTGCACTGTATAGGGTTACAGGAATACTGGTAGCTAATTGCAGCCTTAGGGATGGATTTCTCCAGCCTGTCCTGCCTTCCTTTGGCTCCCTGCAGTTCAGAGCAATGAACACTTTTTGCAGAGGGAGGAGAGTATCCTGCTGCTTTTTGGGAGCTTTGCTGGGAGAATTTCAGGTATTTTAAAAAATTATATATCAGTTGTTAACAAGGGTGTTTTCAGAATTTCTTCTGAAGCACACTTTTTTGTTTTAAAGGGAGAATGAGATGGGGATTGTGACCCGGGGGGGATGCTGGGAGATGGCAGAGAGCTTTCTTTGCTTCCTCCTGCTCCTGCTCCTCCTCCTCACTGCTGGGTCTCCTGGGGCAGAGCAGGGAGAAGGGAAGGAGGAGGAAGAGGAGAGGGAGCCTTCCCTGCAGCCAGGGACAGCCCCCGAGAGCAGGCAGCTGGCCGGCTGGTGAGGGGGCTGTGAGTCAAAGAAAAGGTCCTAAAATGACTCCTGAGGAAATGATTTGTGGAAAAGCCAGAGAAATGACATCTTGTTCCTCTGAGATTTGCCCCAGTGTCCTTTGCTCCCTCTGGCCTTTTCCTTCTGGCCGTGAGCGTTTTGTGCACGGGGCAGAGCGAGATTTCCCGCTGCGACCCAGAGACGTCAGGAGCTGGGCTGAGCTCTTTGTGCCACCCTTCAAACATCATCACTCCTCTGGGGGCCTCTGCAGAGCCCAGGGAGGGAATTTGCCCCTGGTTGCAGCCTGGCAGGGAGCTGCAGAGCTCCATGGGCTGCTCGTGTGCCGGCTTGTTCCGAGCTGCCCGGCGTGCAAGGCTGGGCAGCTCCCTTGGGGAGAAAAGGCTGCAGTCAGCACTCTGCAGGGAGGGAGGGAGGGAGGGAGACACTTCTGCTTCCCCTGGCAGAGCCCAGGGCTCTGCCCATCCCTGGTGCAGCCCTGCAGATGGGAAGCATCAGAAAAACTGGGAGCGTTTGTGTTGCTGTGTCACGCCAGCAGAGCGGCGAGGAGCTTTTCTTGAGCTTGGCTTTCTTTGGGACGTAAAAAAAGATGAGTTGCTGTAAGTCACATCATCATTTTGCTCCTGTAACCGTATTGCAGTGGCCTCTGCAGGCACAGTCAGAGGTCATGTCCCAATCACAGCAGTGAATACAGCTGTGCTGGCAAATATTTGAAACGTAGATCTGGCCCCAGTGTCGAGGCTGTGCTTTGATTCCTGCACTGCACAGGGCTGTCCTTCCTCCTTTAATGTACAGGGAGTAACATCTTGAGAAAGATTTTATAGGAGTTGATTGAAAACTGTAAATAATAAAGTGCAAAAGAGGGGGTTTTTTAACCTCTTCCCCCTCTTTTCATGTAGGTATGGCAGCTCTGAAAAGTGGTGGAGGAAACCTAAGGAAACAAGTAAAGAAGGGAATTGCATTTGAAATATTTTGATATTGCTCATGGGTGACTTGAAAGTACCATCAATGATGTGTGATAGGGGAAATCTTTTCAGACCAAGACTGTCTTTGATGGCAAAACATCCAGAGGTCTCCAGAGCACCTGGAGGGCAGACTCTGTAGTAGAGAGCAGAAAACTTCAAGGCAAAACCCCCTGAAGTGGCACAAAGGTTATTGCTCCCAAAGAGAGATGCAAGGGACTCTTTTGTTTAGCTGTGATGTAAAGGTGTCCTTTGCTTCTCTCTTTTGTCCCCTCTTTAGAGGGCTTCCCTTGAAAATGTTAGCAGTCCCTTTGTGCTGAGATGCATCCACTCATTTCCAAAGTAGTTACTGCTTCTGGCCTGGATCTGTAGGATCAGTGTGGAGTTGTGGCTGTGGCTGCTGGTGGAGTGGAAGGCACAGGAGAGTCACCTCTCCCTGGTGGCTTTGGCTCAAGAGGCTGGGAAAGCATCTTTCAAGAGGAAATTCCTGGTCCCTAATGTGATTTTTAGCACCTTTTTGGATAAAAGCTGCTTTAAGCAGTAACACACTGTGTGCATGCAGACAAAAACAGTGCTGGGAAGTTATTGGGAAAGGCTAGATGTCCCTGCAGCTTGGAGTTGGCTCTGTTGGGGGACAGAAGCCATTGGTGAATTCAGGAGCTGTTGTGAGCTCAGGTGTAATTCCCTTGTAGCACAGGCAGGGTGATTCTGGTCAGTGTGTCCACAGATACACCACGTGTGCATCTACTGCAGGTTTGTTTTCATTTGGACTGGGAATGATGCCACAGAAAATACCAGTGGCTTTCACAGCCACTAAAATCATCTTCTGCTCTTTAAATGTAGAGAGGAAAGTGGTTATTTTCTTCCAGGGCTATTTTGGGCCAAAGTGAAGCACTGAAATGATGGAGTGGCACTTGCTGCTGCTGTGCAAATATCAATCACAGGATCATTGAGGTTGGAAAAGACCTGTAAGGTCATGGGGTCCAACCTGTGCCTGATGCCCACCTTGTCAGCAGCCCAGAGCACTGAGTGCCACGTCCAGTCATTGAAGTGCTGTGCAGATTTACTGTTTCTGTTTGATGGTGTGCTGATACCTCACCAACCCAGCATTTGGAGGAGGCATGGCTGTTGTTTTATGAGGAGTTTGTGTTTCTGACACGTATTTTAGAATGCCTAAAAAAACCTATCCCACTTCTTCATACTTTAGCTCAGTGTTTTGTTTCTGTGACTGCAGGAAAAGGCAGCGAGAGACTGCTGCTGGAATATTCCCACTAGGATTTGGAACATCTCTCTTGCTCCTTCTCTGGCACTGCTTTTTGAGGTATTTTCAAGGGAGAACTGCTCTGAAGCTGGTTCTGGCAGCGTGCTGTGCAGGATGTTGGGAGCTCACAGGTACAAGCCCCGCAGCTGGTCACCTGGCACCACTCACAGGCAGCTCCTGTGTGCCAGCACCAGCATCCTCCTCTTATTGACCACAGATTGCAAACCAGAGGAGCACCTGCACCGACTGTGGTGCTGCCAAACTGTGCAGGATTTGTTGTTGTGTTTTTTCCTATTGCTCAGGAGCAGCTTGAGTTTGGGAAGGACGAGCTCTGTCCCTCTGTGCAGCTGTGATCTGTGGCTCTCACCGAGGCTGCTCAGGGGTCCAGGCACTGTTCAGCCCCTGAGCCCTCCAGCTGGCTGCACTGGGGCTGCTCAGCTCCTCTCTGCTTGTGTTCATTTGACAGCAGCTGTGTTGTTCAGAGCTCCTCTTGGAGTGCAGCTTGCCTTTGGCCTTGCTCTTGCTGGAGGTGCCTGCTCTGTGTTAACCTTGGCCACGACGAGGGTTGCACGTGGTGTCAGATGAGGTCAGTGTCTTCTGCAGCATCACTCACTGCTGTTTCTGCCAGGCAAGTCCTGCTTGGTGCATCCTGTGATTTACATTTGCTTTTCTTGGCGTTTCTGTCACACTGGGAGCTCATGGGATCAATAGGAGGCAAAAGGTCTGTTCTGTGCTGTGCCTTTTGCCAGCTTTGTGTCCTCAGCACAAGTCACCAGCACATTTCATTTTTATGTTCGGCATTGAAAACGCGAAAAAACTTGAGTGAGGTAATTCTCTCCTCAGCACAGCCTTTGTGCAAGGTTTCTTATGCAGATCATAATTCCTATGACAGTTTTTGTCATCTTCAGCTCCAGCAGCAGTTTCCTGGAAAGGTGTCTTCTGCCCTTTCTCCTCTGGAAAATGGGTCATCTTCTTGTAGGGAGTGATCAAGAGTAGCAGGCAGAAATTAATTCCCATTTCTTCCTATGTCATTCCTGGTTCCATCTCTCAGCTGTGCTCTCCAGCCTTGCATCCCTTGACAGACAGATGGGTACATCACTGCTGGGATCACTGCAGTCCCAGGCTCGATTCTGATCCGCAGGTTTTAATATAAAAATTCTCACCCATATCCCTGTGGTTGCTTCTCCCATAGTTTTGGGATGCAGATTGAAAGCTGCTGCTGACTGGCACATTTTAAACTCTGGATTTTGCTCCTGATAGCCTCAGATGTGGTGATTCACATGCCTTTCCCCCATGCACTCTGTGGAAAAGGAGGCAAAGCCTTCATTTTAGTTGGAGGCCACACTCAGGAGCTGATGGGCTATCAGCTGCCTTCGCCTGGCTTTTGGTAGTTCTGGCTTTTCCTCTCCAGAGCATTTGCTGATCCCTCCTTTTTCCAGCTCTCTCCCTTCCCACCTCTTCCCTGAGCCCCGAGGGTGTCTTCTCCTGGGATTTCCACCCCTCATGGGTTTTGTCCCCTCTTAATTAAAGAAGCAGCACCCGAGCATGGGGAGCTGTGTGTTCCTCCCCCGGGGAGGAGCCGTGTCAGGAGATGTGACTGGAGCCGCTCAGCCCGGATGAGCTGAAGCCATCAGGCTCTGTCAGGAGGTGTGCATGGAGAAAAGCCTGAATGCCTGGTGTCCCTTCAGCAGAGCCAGGCTGAGCAGGAGCCAGAGTCCCACTCGGTTCTGGGAAGCTCGGGCTCCGTTCTGTTGCTGCCAGGGCAGTCCTGGCTTTGGGCCTGGGTGAGTGGCTGTCCCAGCATCTTCCCTTGTCCCTGCCCCAGCAGACACCCGTGTCCGTGCTGCCACTGGCATGTCAGGCAGTGAACTCCTGGTTCTTGGGGAGCTGAGATGTCCCGTGCTGGACACAGCTTTCTCCTCAGTCGCCTTTTCCCGCTGGGCTGTGGCAGTGTTGGGGCTCTGCAGCTGCTGGGAGCGCGGTGTTCACGCAGAGGAGGGAGCTCTGGGGAGCCTGGCAGCAGGGATGCAGCTCTCCCTGCAGAGCTGCAGCTGTGCCAGCCTCTCCATCCCACCCCAGAGCAGTTCCAGAGAAGGACGAGTCCTGAGCAGGGCTCATTTAAAAGCACAAGCTCACAGAGAGATCCTGGTGCCGAAACTTGAGCAAGGCATGCTGTCATCTGCAAAGGACATCCTTTGCTTCAGTCCTTTTTTTACTGTGCTTCCCTTGTGGCCTCGGCATGGAAGTTATTTTGCTGTCCTTTCTCCTGACTGTAAATAATAATTGAGGAACCTTGCACAGCTTTGGTGCTCCCTCAGAGAGGGAGGGGGCAGAAAGGGAAAGCTCTGCTGGTCGTGCCTTTGCCTGAGTTGTGTTTCACACCGGTTTTTCCCGCAGACCTCTGGAATCCCTCCCTAGTACTTAAGTCAGGGGATCTAAAATTAGATACTTCATATCTCAGGCACCATCTTAATGATCTGTGTGAGGTCTTTGGCACTGCTTGAAAATCAGATTACTTACCTCAGTGCTTAAATGAGGAGATACACTAAGCACTTCCTCTCCAATTCCCCCTACCACAATTATTGCCCTTAATTTTTTCCACACCATTTTAATCCTTCACATCCTGTCTTGTTGGTCACTCAAGCCAAAGGTTTCAATTTTTATTGCTGGAGCCTGTGGTGCTGGGTGTTCTTCTGTGCAGGCAAGGTCCCACTCCTTGGCTGTACAGTGAGAGCTCCATAGATCTGTTTGGAGTTCTGTCTCCCTGCCCTGAACATTTTCTTGTTACTTCTCAATCTTTTTAGTGCATTTGGCACATCCCACCCGTGCTGTGTATCAGCAGTTCTCTGCTCATTTGGCACAAGCAGAAAGCCCTTTTTAACCAAAGTGTAATAACAATAACAGAGAACCTCAAGGTAAATAAACAAGCCACACCTTGTTTTTTATTTCAGCTGCATTTTGGGAATTCTTTTAGTTTTTCAAGTGTCATTATAAATGTTCATGCAGTCCTTGCAGCCTCCACGGGAGGCCAAGTGGGCTCCCCTTCCCTGCAGTTCTCTCGTGGCTGGGCTTAGTCTGCCCCACAGGCTCCAGGGAGTTGCCCTCGTGGCTTCCCATGGATTTGCTTATGTCTGATGAGCTGAAATTAGAATCCTTCCCTTGCTCTGCCCTTTGCTGGAAACGTGTAAAACCTTGCAGATTCCCCCCAGGGTAGAAAGGGGGATTTTCCCACCATTAAAAATAAAAGAGAAGGGAAGGAGAAAGAGTTAAAACATGCTCAGATAGTTGTAAAAATGATTGAAAAACAAACAAACCCACAACCGTGTCAATTACTCACATCCCCTCTATAAATAGAGAAACCCTGGAGAGGGGGCTTTCCCTTGGGCTGCCTGCTCTGCTCTGCCATTAATTTATTGCCAAGGCCCCACAGTGCTTTCCCAGTGCTTTCTCTTGGTTTTGCTTCCTTTAGCTGGGATTTGGGGGTGGCTGACTGTTGGCTCTGTGGAGGTTTAAGGTCTCTTGACAAACCTTCCTCCCTCCCTCTCTTTCTGCCTTTTCTTCCCTCCCTTGGAAATTGTCCTAGGGGTGGTGCTGCAGCTGGAGGAGCAGGGCTTCCCACACCTTCCCCTTCAGGAGCTCATCTCAAAGGGAACGTGGGTTTATTTTTCTTTGCCCTCCTCTTCATCTGGAGCATCAGCAGCGTTGCTCTGCCAGCCGTGACAGACACGGAGGTTGCTGTTAGCGAGGAGCTTGCTCAGAGGTTTTGCAGCTGGAGCCCTCCAGCCCGTTCCTGGGGATGGATGGATGGATCCCTGGCCCTTCTGGATGGTCATTGCCATCAGACTCCAGTTTCAGGAGCAGCCATCCTCCTCAACAGGTACTATAAGCTGTGGTTGGTTTGAAATTAATTTTTCTCACAAGCAGTGCTCGGTTTGAAATTAATTTTTCTCACAAACAAAAGGCTTATATGACATTTAAAATGTCATGGAAAGAAAACACATAGAGGAGCACGTTTGTAGTTTATTTTTGCTGCTTTGAAAGTCAACCAGCTTCTGCAATCCTCTAAAGTTGGTCTCGGGTCTCAGTGTCTGGATGGAGAGTGGAGAAGCTTGGAGCATTTCTGAATTGCATTCCTGAGCAAAGATCTGGGCACAGAGCAGTCTCTTCTCCATCCATCCATCCATCCATCCATGGATGTGTCACTGGTGTGGCCTCACCTCGAGGCCTGGGGGCAGCTTTGGGCACCACAGGCTAAGAAGGATCTAAAGGTGTTGAAGGGCATCCAGAGGAGGGGCACGAGGGTGGTGGAGGGTCTGGAGAATGGAGTGTCTGTGCAGGGCCAGGAGCTGGACTGCCATTTCTGTGGGTCCCTTCCAGCTCAAGATATTTTATTCTCCCTCTCCTGTGGGTTTTGTTTTGTGGAGGGCAGCCCAGGGATATGGGATGGGGAGAGCCAGAGCTGTCAGGCCAGCAGAACCCTGGAGAGCATTTACCTTGGTCTCAGGGCAGGGCACTGGCTGGACTGATTTCAGCAGCAATTCATATTAGCCAACTAACTATTAACTAACAAAACGTGGCCTCCAGTCACAAATCAAATTGTCCATTTCAGGAGATGGGGTTGAACACTGGAGTTACAATGGTGTGGAACTGGCATTGTGGGTGGGGGATGCAGCCCACAGCTGCTGCTGAATACTGAATGGTTTCTGTATGGAGTGCCTACTGCTTCCTGTCTCTGTATGCACATCCTGCCTGGTGGTTGAATTACCAATGGCTTCTCCAAACTGGATGAAGATTTACTGAGCAACCAACTGATTGCATTTGAAATCTGACAAAAATAATGCCTCATAAAATGAAAAAGTAAAAATAGAGTTGAAACAGAGCTGTTGTCCTTCTTGCCAGCTTTTCCTGTTCACTGGACAAGGGGATGAATTTGCATACTGATTTTTTTTCATTCTGGAAAGGAAGGGTTGTGCTTTGAAAAGGAGGCTTTTAGAAAGCTACAGCTTCCATGTTTTTCATCCATTAATATTCCTGTCAATTGTCCACAAGCAAAAAGAAAGCAGACGTGCTGGATTTTTCTCCAGACTCTTGGCATTGCAAACTGCTCCAGCCTGTGGAAGTGTGATCTCCTTGCTGTACCTGGAATCACAGGTAGCAGATGAAGAGTAACAAGGTGCTCCTTTAATCTGTTCTGCTTCCTTGCTCTGCGTTGAATCCATCCCTGGAGGTTTCCAGCCAGGGCTGGCAGCATGATGAGCCCTGTGGGAACTCCTTGGCCTGGTTTTTGGAGGCAGTTCTGTGGCTGTGCAGTAAATACAGCTGTGCTGCTTGCAGACCTTCAGAGGACGTGCACCAGGGACGTGTCTGAGTGGGTGCTGACAAGGGGATGTTTTGTCTCGACTGCAGAAGTTTGAAAATCTTCATTTGATTATTTTTTTTAAATTTAAATCAGATTAATTGTTCTGTGTCTCAATGCTTACAAGTGTCCATCTCCCCTGAGAGCAGACTGGTGGGTCACAGTCAGCTTCCCCCTTGGCCAGTCTCCATGGGAGCATCCATGGGAGCAGATGTGTCCCAACAGGGCTCTGTGCTGGCAGGGAAGGGATGGGGCTGGGCTCGTGTTGGCCTCAGCCCTTCCTCCTGAATGAGGAGCATGGACATCACTTTTTGGATCTTCCAAGACCTTGCTGGAAGGAAGACTTTGCTGGAAGTTGCTTCAGAGCTCCAGGAATTCTTCTGCAGCAGAGCCTGGGCAGTTGGAATGAACCAGGACACTGAGGACTGTTACAGTGTGTATTAATGTCAGACAAAGTATGAAAAACTGATGTTCTTCTGGAAAAGTATGAATTGTTTTAATTTAGAAAAGCCTGTCCGAGTTGTGAAAGTTCATGGGAGCAGAACTTTTCAGGAAGGAGTCGATGGGTAGTGATAAATCCTTGTTCTGGAGGAGCTGTGTGTGCCCAGTACTCATCTGTTCGTGGCAAAGGATGTTGCCAGCCCTTCAGATGTACTGGAGCAGTGTGAGGGTTTGGATAATGCAGGATCCAGGTGTAAACACCCCCTTTTAACCAAGGAGAGAAGGGGCTTTGCTGGAGGAGCACAAGGTGGTTTGTGGCACCTTGGAGCTGGTTTCTCAGGAGAGTGACCAGAGTTTTTGTCACCCTGGAGCAGATTTTGCTGAGTTACAAACTTCTCAAAAGCCATGTTGAGGTGGAAAATCTGATAAAATGTTGAGTTGTGTTTGCTTTGTTCTTCTGGTCAGGTTTTTTTGGGGCAGTAGCAGGGAGATCTGAGCAGGGATGGTCACAATCCCTTTTCCTGGGAGGTGAGGAATGCTCGGGGCAGGGTTGCTCCCTGTGTGGTGGGTGCTGGTGGGGAGCCTCTTGCCTGTAGGACCTTTTTTGTCAGCAGGATTCCCCTCTTGGAATTTATTGGCAGCTGGCATGATAATGAGTCCATTTCAATATAAATGAGCTTCATTTTATTAATTTCTGCCAGCTCCTGAGCAATTCATGAACTGCTTTTCAGATCTCAACCAACAGCTTGGGGGAAGAGAGGGAGGTGGGGAGCAAAGAAGGGAACATGAAGGAAGAGAAAGAAAACTAGGATCTTTTTAATTTTAAAAGAACCAGTGATTCTCATCTCTTTTGAGAATCCAGCCAAGGGTGAGGATCACACTTTCCCCACCAAGCAGCTCTTAAGAACATGAAGGGCAGCAGTAATCCCTCATCAAGTTTTTGTTCCTTGGGACCTGTGGAGAAGTTTCTAGCTCTCCCAAGTCTGTGTACAGTGTTGAGGTGATGTTTTAGTGCTGGTGCTTGGCTGGGAGAAGGGGGAGTTGGGTGAGAGCTGGATTTGGAACACATACACTCCCAGGCCTGGACTAGAGCCTGTGGTACCAGTGGTGCCAGGCCTGGAAAGGGCTGGGATCTGGTGCCCACACGAGCTCAGTGTCTGACTTGAGGACTGTCCTAAGGACTTGTCTCAGGTCTAGGTAAGCACAGACTGGTCTCTTGATCTGCGCCTTCGTGAGCACAATTAACCAGAGCATCCTTTGCTCACAAAACCAGATGTAAATGCTCTGCCCCAGTGTCTGATTCGCCCTTGGAAAATGGAAATGAAACCCCTGCCTGGCAAACCACCCTTTCCATAAATGAGACAGTCTGCAGAGGAATCTCCTCTGAGTCCTTCCAGCTTCTCCTGGGCTGTTGGGCTCCCCTTGCTGCCAGAAATTCGGCCCTGCTTTGTTGGAAGGTGCCTCTCTTGGTGCTTGTCTTCAGATGCAGGTGTGGTTTTGGCCCTGAGCTGAGACAGACCGGCCTCAGCGAGGGAATGTTAAAGTCTGGGGGGGATTTGATTGTGCAGAGCTGTGGGAAGAGGAATTCTCCACGTCCTGTGGTTGGGGCTGGCAGTGCTTGACTGGGTTTTTCATTTATTCTGCCACCATCAGATCTCATCATCCAAATTTGAGCACAGCATTCCGTGCTGTACTGCCCAGGCTCCTTAGGTAAGAAGATGCTCCTGTGCAGCCCTCCCTGCTAACCCTTTGTCTGATTTGTTTTTCTCCCCTTTCTCCCCAGGTTTTTGGCATGTAGTCATAGACTCTGACGCGGGAGTATCGGAGTTGCTGAGTGGCAGGTGCTGACAGCTTCTGCAGTCCCAGTAGCTGCTCATTTTGGGGTGATTTGCAGCTGGGTGCCTCTAAATGCCACAGCTCTCTGGGGGAAGGTTGCACTGGATACCGGGACTGCCTCGGAAGGTACTTGTGGCTCCCTGTGTGTCTGCAGGGCTTTGCTGTTCTAGGGGCTGCTGGGGAGGGCCAGGGCGTCAGTGCATGTGCCGGGTACCACAGGGGCTTTTCAGAGCAGCTCCTGGTGACATCCCTTCCTCCCTCCCTCCTCCTCTTACTGGAATTGCCTGCAGGGCTTTTCTGGAGTCCATCCCCTGCTTTAACACATGTGAGAGCGGCTCACAAAAAAGAAGTGGCTGGTTAAGAGGTTCTGATGTGAAAACAATGAAATACGCTGTTGGAGTTTCTGAGAAACTCAAAGGCTTTCTGTGGAATTTCAGCCTCTCTATTGCCCTTTTGAAAAAGCACATTTTAATTACAATAAAATGTGTGTGTTCACACTTGGTTATTAGTCTTGTACATTTTTCTATGTGGTTCTGGTGAGTTCAGTAACAATCTTTGTTGTTGGCTGGCAGATTTTAGCAGAAGTTTATTTCTGTAGGCTCGCTGCCCGCTGTGGATTTGATCATTGTTCTGGTTCTCACAGCCTTCGAGCTATGCTCCAGGAGAAAAATACAGATTTGTCACCAGGGCCTCCCACCAGAATCTAATTTTAAATTTGCAATCTGTTGTCTTGTGAGGTGCTTCAAATTTGGTTGGAAATTTAGTGTTTTTCAGATATGCTTCTGGGATCTAGTGGTCCAACCTTTTGCAGGTTTAAGAGTTAGCAACATAGGTTTAATTGAAATGAGTATTCTGGTTTTGTAATTATTTTAAGCAATAATTTAATATCGGAGTAAGGGAAGAGGAAGGAAAATTACTGTTTTTAAAGGAAATTATGTTCTGAGTGGGCCATCATCAGTGGTCATCTAGAATGTGATATAATTTATGTGTAACCGTTCCATGGAAGAGTCATCCAGCAAAACCTCAGCAGTTCAGCTGGAGGTCAGTCTGCTTTTCCAGTATACCCAGTGTAGGGAGCACTGTTTTTCCAAAGCTTTCCTGCAAAATTCGTGGTTTTCCTGCTGGCAGCCTAATCTTGATGCCGATCTGAAGTTTGAGCTTTCAAAAAACGTATCTCAACCCCCTGTCCTGTCTCTTGATGGCTTAAAGGTGACTTTCTCGAAGTCACCACAATGCTGACATTATCCCTGCACTGACGTGGGAAGGAGCAGGTTTTCTGGGAGAGAAGCCCTTTCCCTGCATGGATGGCCAGGTCCTCTTAGAGGATGTGGAGGCAGAAGTTGCCACCCCTCCTTTGCCTGGCTTGGGCTGCAGATACGAATCTGGATCTTCCGCGTCTTCGGCGAGCGCCTGAGTCAGGAGACATGCCTGTCTCCCTGCTTTGCTTTTCAAACCTCTCCCTCCCAGAGAGAGAGACTGACATTTCGTCAGAGGCCCTCTGTTCCCACAAAAAGTTGGTGTTGTGATGAATCAACATTTTCTGCTGAAGAACGTCCAGCCAGTCGCGCTCGCGGCGTGCGCCCGTGCTGATCTCGGCGAGGTCCAGGGCAATTCACAGCAGACTCCTGACACCACCACAGACCTGCCTGGAGCATGGAGATGTGTCACACTGGATCTGTGTCATGTCCTGGTGGCACCTTGATGGGTCGTTAATGGTGGCCTTTGCGTTTGGCAGCCCGAGCTAACAAGGGGAGCCTTTGTCCTACCAGCACTTGTGTGCAAGTCCCATTAACATTACTCATTTTCTTAATTTGATACAGATTTTTTCATTGAGTGTGCTAAATGCAGTTAAGCCACAGACAGGCAGCATCTGGCAGTCGTAGCTGAGCACTTTGAGACGCTGTTGCCCCAGGGTGTCTGCTGTGGCCCGTGGGATGGGGAGGCTGGGGCTCCCCTCCCCTGCCCAGGATGCTGGCCTCTATAGCAGCGCCAATTCCCCTCTCAGGGCTGCCTCTCCACGTCTGCCTGAGCTCACCTCACAGCTCCCTGCTGCCAGAAAACGAGCAGGTGTCACTCCCTGTCCCTCCTTCTGCGCCACCCTCCAGATGCATTGTCCCGTCCTGTCCCTGCTGTGTCCCCAGACAGGCACCCACCCCTGTGCTGCCTCTGGCACGTGCCAGGCCAGCTTGCTAGCTCAGCAGTAACTAACTAACAAGCTCTTCTTTCTGTTGGTTTTTCTTTTCCCCATGGATTTATTTTCTGCTGTTTTAGTGGACTCTGCTGCACGAGCACACGTGATTTGGTTCAGGGGAACTGGTGGAAATGCTCAGCCAGCAATGCAGAAGGGAGGCAGAAGTGGGGGTGAGAAGGTAGGAGCATCTCCCAGGGGAGATGGGCTCTTCCAGGGAACGGTGACAAACTTGGGGGAATGGCACTATCCTGCCTGGCTGCAGCTGGATCAGCTGTGCTGCCTGCAGCCCTCTTGCACCCTGGGCAGCGTTCCTGCAGCCAGGAATTCAGTGGGATCAGCCTTTCCAGGGTGCAGGGGTGAGGTGTGGGCCACTGAGCCGTTTGTGGATTTGCAAACATACTCACCCAAAGCGCCAATCCACGGAATTACAAAAGGTCAGCTCTTCACTTTGAAGTCTGACGCTTCTTGCCAGTCTCTAGCAGATACTTCATTGTGTGAAATCACTCCCTGAGCATTCCTTCTGTGGAGAGAAGACTTCCCTCCTTCCAGGAGTGTGTTATATCTTTGTGGGATGCAGCCTGAGCTGCTGCTCCTTTCCTCACCAAGCCCATTTGTGGTCCTGTTGCTTTTCTGGCTTGGGAAAGTCTTGCCTGGTATGGTCTGAAGGTAAAGAAGGTAAATTCCCGGTTTAAAGAGGACTTTTAAAACTGCTCATTCTCCTTAGGATGAGAAGGGGTGGCTGGAGATTGGGATATAGAACATCTAGCTAAAATGTTCTGTAGGCAAAAGCTGACTGATTGTTTTTCAGTCTGTATCAAAGAGCTGTAGCTCTTAGGAGATAATAAGCCATCTTCTAGGGATTGATAAAGCTGTCTTTTTTTGTTTTAAGATTTAAACCTGCCCTTTCCTCAGTGCATTTATTTTTCTAAACAAGTCATGGCAGCCAAAGGGAGTTCTGCCATTCATTTCAGTAGATGTAGGGCATTTCCTGCTGTAGGTTACCTCACGTGTGACTGTATTTATGTTCAACACAGAAATGCCCAGATATTTATGGTGTTGTCTGCTGCTCCAGCCCTGAACAGACTTCTAGCCTCAGCCATGAGCAGCTTTGCTGGTTAGAGGAGCAGAGGCACAGTCCTCTTGCTGTGGTCAGAAGTGTCAGTGCAGAGTTCAGTTCTGCTGTGCTGTCCCATTGTTTAGTGCCGTCAGTTCCTCACTTTCCATGTGTTTATGTAGGGGTAATTCAGTTCTGTGCAGCAGCAATTGTGTGTGTATAGATATAGATACTGAGGGTTGCATTCATTCTGCCAGTATCTGCTGCAGTACCCATCAGCATCCTGGCAAAGGAGAGGAAATTGCCCCAAGAAATTAAAAACGTAAGATTATTTTATTATCAGGGCAGCTTTTTTATTTTCAACCAAAACTGATGCAAATACCTCAAAACAAAGAAGTTTTGCCTTGGAATTTCTTTTCAAGACTGATGGACTATTTCTCTCTGTGTAATTGTCTTGTATATAATTCAGGATCTCCTGATTTTTGAACTTTGGCATTTACTTTTCTTATTCTTCTTCTTGCCATCAGGCCAGAAGGAAGGACCCAATACTACTGATACAATATTTCTGACATTTGTTGAGTGAGATCACAGACCTCAAAGTGTTTTCCAGGGTTGAATCAGATCATCCCTCCCACCTCCTGGATGGGAAACCTGTTCCACGGCGGGACGTGCACAGCTGAATAATGCAGGAGGCTGGGGCTGGGGCTGGGGACACAAACCCCGTCCCTGCATTCCAGCTCAGATCAAAGAGCCCAGATCTGCTTATCTGCTTCAGAGGGAGTGGGAAGGAGAGGTTATTTTTGTATAGTCTGAGTCACTCATGCTAATTTATTTTTCATAATATGGCTTTCTTGTGTGGGGCTCTCCGTACCTGCTTAATGTTGCGCAGTTTTTTTGTTCCAGAAATCAAACCTGTCATTAGCTCGCTGCCAAACGGGTGGATTTGTACTTTGCTATTTGGTGCTTCACTTTGCAGTTCCTAGCCAAAAAAAAAAGGTGAAATCTCAGCTAAAGGTGTACATCCCTCTACTTTTCAGCATCTGTTGCCTGCAGATAAACAAGAGCTGTTGATTTTTTTGAGTCTGTTGGCTGGAATGACGACGCTGATGCTGAGAGTCAGGTGAATGTGCGCAGAGCTGAGATGGCACCGTGGTGCTAAACTGGTTCCAGTTCACACCGAGCTCCAGCGCTCAGTCCTTCCCTCTTCTGCACTCTTGGTTTGCACCAGCAGAGCTGTCTGGCTGTGTGCTACATTCTGATGTTCCTGCATTTCTGAGCGCGCTGGTACCGTAACCAATTCTGCGGAGCGGGTTTGGGGACGGGCCGGGTAAGGAAGGGAATAGAAAAGCGGTTTGTGTCGTCCGTGTGCCTCCCTGCCCTGACATGTCCCTGTGTCCCTCGCAGACCGTGACGCCATGGGGAACGCGGAGAGCCAGAGCGTGGAGCACGCCTTCTACGGGGACAAGCAGCCGGGGCTGGGCCGCAAGCACACGTCGCGCTCGCTGCGCCTCTCCGGCAAGGCCTCGCGCCGGCGCCACGCCTCCTCGGGCAAGGCCATCCACCGCAGCTCCGAGGTGAGCACGCGCTCCTCCAGCACGCCCAGCATCCCGCAGTCGCTGGCCGAGAACGGCCTGGAGCCCTTCGCCGCCGAGGCCGGCCTGGAGGGCTTCGGCAGCGCCATGTGGGTGGAGCGCGTGGACGCCGGCCTGCGGCCCGTGTCCTACCACACGGACTCGTCGGTGACGCCCAGCGTGGACAGCAGCACGGCGCTGACGGCCGCCTCCGTGCACAGCATGCCCGGCTCGGAGGAGAGCCGGCTCTACGGGGACGAGCCGCCCTTCCTGGCCGAGGGCGACGGGCGCGCGCTGCGCTACGCGGCCAACGGCGCCGCCTTCGCCGACGCCGCCGGCTTCAAGAAGAAGCGCTCCAAGTCGGCCGACATCTGGCGCGAGGACAGCCTGGAGTTCTCGCTGTCCGACCTCAGCCAGGAGCACCTGACCAGCAACGAGGAGATCCTGGGCCTGGCCGAGGAGAAGGAGGCCGAGGCCGCGCAGGGCCCGCGGGCCGGCGGCAGCCCCCCGCCCCTGGCCGCCTGCCCGCGGGCCAACTCCATGAGCGACCTGTACTGCCCCAAGAGCCCCGGCGCCGCCCTCAGCGGGGGCCCGCGGAACGCCTTGGGAGGGTTCTGCCGCAGCCTGGCGTCCGACATCCCAGAGCTCGGCGGCCATAAGATGGCAGCGGGCGGCGCCGAGGACGCGCCCTCCTCCTACAGCAACTACAACACGCTGCCCTGCAGGAAGTCCCACTGCCTTTCCGAGGGGGCCACCAACCCCCAGATGAGCCATAGCAGCAGCATGCAAGGCAGAAGGGCCAAAACCACCCAGGTAAGGCAGTTTTCTTCTGTGATTCGGCATTTGCCGGGCTGGCTCTACAGATGAAGTTTTTCTGGGTCATCCCATGTTTTCCTTCAGGACCCCCTTTCCAAGCAGGGAGCTGTTTCCAGAGGAGAGCTGATCTAGCCAGTCTCCAGAGCTGGCTCGATTCCATCACTGTCCCTTCTTTATCTGCAGCTCTCCTTGGACCTTCTCCACTCTTCACTGCCTCTGAGAAAGGGAAATCTGCATTTGCCAGCAGAAGATTTCCCTGCGTGTTTTGCAGTGCTGACGGTTCCTTTTTTTCCAGGGTAGCTGCCAAAACTGATCACTCCTCTGCAGAGCTGTCCCCCCCTTCTGCCCTCCCCTCCTTGTCACCCTCCCTGCCTGCACTCGTGGCTGGAGGCACAGAAAAAACCTGTCAGTGTTTCCCCTCCGTTCTGAACATGCACTGGGCTGAAATTTCACTCTTCTAATTAGCTGATGTTTGTGTGTGCAAAACATCTCCCCAAAACAGCTCTGGCACTGCCAGGCCTGCTGTAAACTGAGAAATGATGGGGCACAGAGATGTACGGAGGAGATGCTGCTTCTCTGAGCCAGGGACAGCGCAGAGTGAGGAGGGGCTTTGATGTTAGGTGCCCCTCCTGCACTCCAGGCACCAGGCCTGCCATCCTGGGGCTTTCCTGCCCTGCTTTTCCCTTCCTGCCTGATGGAGTTCCTGCCTCAGGCTGCAGGCAGTGGCTCTGCTGGCAGTTCAGTGGCAGGTAAGTTACGGAGAGGGGCAGAAAGGAGTTCCAAACCCTGCCCTCCTCTCCCAGCCATGCCTGGCACACACTTTGTGGGCAGATTGTGCTCTGTTTGAGTTCATTTGGATCTTCTGAGAGCAGAGGTCCAGCTGCCTGGTGGAAGAGCTGGCAGTGGTGTGTTTTATGTGCACCATTCTCCAGAAATGGCTCAGAAACATGGCCTGGGGACACAGAGCAGGGATGGGGCTGCTCCCCTGATGCCATTGCCTGGTTCATCCTGCACGCTGTGCAGCGTGTGCCTGCCCCAGAAAAAGGGGAGAGCTGCACACTGGTGAGGGGCAGGGCTGGCCAGCACACGTCCTGCTGCTCCCTGAGCTGCTGGCAGCACAGCAGTGTCCAGGATCTGAGACTGGGCAGGAGCCTGTGCCCCCCCATCTGCTGGGATGGGGCTGCTCAGGGACTCCCTGGCTGTGCTTGATCTTGTGGAGATGGGCTGCTGCTAAATATAAAACTGACATGCTGAAACAGATGCTGCAGCGTCCCACAACAGCAGCTTTGTTCTTCAAAATCAGCTCTTTGCTCTCGGAGGTGAAAAGCCTTTGGTGTGCCAGTGCAGGATCAAAACCTAGAGAACAACAGGAAGCAAAAAAAAAAAAAAAAAAAAATTGAGTTTTGGCAGCCTTGGACCTAACAGCTTTCCTGAAGATTGTTGGGTGCAACTGCTGCCTGCAGCCTGCTTTTGAGTGTATTTAAGGAAAAAGAGAATAGAGTCAGTGATGAACAGCCAAGCATTTGTTTTTCTTCTTGGTGCCTATCCTGGCATTGAGAAGATTCCTCTGAGGCATGTAGTGAAAGTCTGGAATTTAAGTAGTATTTTGTGAGGCCTCAGCCATACCCAGGGAAATTATTTCGTGGGGCTGGTTTCACTAGATCTATCTCCCGAGACTGGAGATGATGGCTGTAAGGAGTCTTAGCAGTGATTATTACCATGGATAAGTTCAACAAAATTAAAGCTTTGCAAAGGTCAAAATTCCTCCTCCCAAGTCTTTAATCCCAGCAGCATCCTGTAAGTATAAGATGGTTGTCAGAAATGAAGTCATGTCAGCCCCAGCCTAGCCTGAGCAAGCTTAGGGAAATGACTGTCATTATGTGTTTACAAAGGCAGAAATGAAGTCCAAATTTGCACACAAGTGAAAGGAGTTCCTTGGTGAGCCTGATGAGGTGGCTTTGGATGGGGTGAGGGAAGTGACCAGTCTGTGTCTGCACCAGGTCCCCAGCCAGCAGCATCTCCACTTTGCCCCTCTTTCCTTGACACTGCTGGTGTGGAGTGTGCTGGGAGCTCAGGCTGTGTCACTGCCCTGCTCTTTCTGTGCTCCTTGGCACTGTGCTGGCCTGTGCCAGGTTCATTGGGCACCTTTTGGGCAGCTTTGTTTCCCTCTGCCCTCCCAGCCTTTCAGCACTTTTATCTTGATACTCTTGATGACCCTGGAGCCTGCCATGTGTGTCCTCATGCTGGAAAACACTTCCTGCTATAAATTTGTGTTCTGACCAGCCTTTTAAACTGCTTCCCCCACCCCAACCCCACAAAATAGCTGTTACATCTTAGGGCCATGAGGGCACTGCACAAAGGTGACCCAGGGCCACGTTTAATGGGTGTGGGACACAGCTTTGCCTCTTGGCCTCCGGGCCAGTGAGGTGTCACTGCTCTGTGGAGTCACCTAATGGATTCTCCTAGCCAGGAGTGCAGTTTCTGCCCAGATCCCTGTTGGCAGTCCTCACAAGACTTTGGGGTTGTGTTTGCCTGTGGTTTGGGGTTTTTTTCACTTTTTGGAAAGCTGTAGCTGGGATATCTGTCTGGTTTTTTAGTCTCAGCTGCCCCAGAAGGGCCTGATGATCACTGGTGGGTGACTTTTGACAAGTTTAGTTCCTAAGAGGCCACTGCCAGAAGGGTGAGTCTGAGACCACAGCGATGGCCTTGTGCCCTGCTGTTTGGTTCCCAAATGCAGCCATCATTCCATTGCATGCTCAGCTGCATTCATGAGCACCATCGTGATTTCTGTAAGTTACATTTGCTGCAGGTTGTCACTAGCTGTACTTTCTGGACTGTGCTGACCAGTTCTCCTGGAAAAATGCATCCCAGAAAGAAGGTGCCAGAATCATGGCTGCACATGCACATTCCAGTGCCTTATCCATGGGTTCTTTGCAAGTGCATGGTTTACATTAAAGGGAAAAACACCAACACACCAAAAACAGGGAAGAAAATCTTTCCCTGTCCAAATTTAAACCTTAAATTGAACGGTGGGAGTCACTCTCCACTAATTGAAGGGAGCTTTTTCCCATGGAGAGACAATTCTGTTCAATATGCACGAGTGCTCAGTGCTCCCAGGGTGGCTCTGGGGCACCCACGCAGCAGCTCTGCCTTTCCCAACATTGTGCCATTGAGGGCTCAGCTCTGCCGAGCGAGGCTTCCCGGAGAGCTCTGCTGGGATCCTGCCTGACTTTGGAGCTGAGCTGGTGTAGGTGGAAGGGGCTTAATTGGCTGACATTTGCACCCATTTTTCCTGGAAGGGAGAGAGCACTGGTTGGATACAGCTTGTTCTGGCTGTGGGTTGTGAGATCCCCAGGATCCTGCAGCCTGTTTTGTGGGATCCAGATTTTGTTTAGCAGCCCTGTTGTGTCCTGTGGCAGCTGAACATCTGCCTGCAGGAGATTCCCTCCTTCTCCTCCTCCTGGTAGACGTTCAGGGACCAGTGTCCCCATGCTCCCCTGCTGGTATGAGCCCTGATTGACATTTCAAGAAGGGAATTTGCCACAGAAACTGTGGCTGCCCCTGGATCCCTGGAAATATCCAAGGCCAGGTTGGATGGGGCTTGGAGCAACCTGGGGCAGTGGAAGGTGTCCCTGCCCATGGCAGGGGGTGGGATGAGATGGGGTTTAAGGTCCCAACCCAACCCTGCTGTGATGCTATGAAGTAAGGGATGAAAGCCTTGAGATGTGGCTTTGTGCCCCTTCCAAGCCTGTCTTGCCACCTCCTTATTCCATATTCCCTGTGGAGCTGAGTGAGGGGAAAGGAACAAACTTCCTGCCTGACTCACTTGGAAGCTGTGCTGGCTCCAGCACCAGCCCCAGGCCATGTCCTTGGCGTGTTAAATCCCCTTTTGTCCAATTTTCAAATCTATTTTTAGGCCTCTCTAGGTAGACTGCAGGAATTTGGGATCTCAAACTTTAAAAAAAAACATTCGTACATAACAATTTTTGCAGAATGTGCAGGAGATGAAACCAAGGGGTTTTGTGGGAATTAGATCAGGATGTACAGAGAAACCAGTCTAAAATTAGACACTCTTTCCAGCTGATATTATTTTTTTACTATCTCAGGGAATTTTGTAACTGGTTATAGTGTTCCATTATGTTCTGTAGGATGGCTAAACTCCAGAGAGCTGATACTTGGTTTTGAGCTGTGTAAAACTTTTTCACAAAATCGTTTTGTGGCTTCAAGGACATAAGCCCAAAATGGAAAAGGGCTGTGCTGGGTCAGTCCCATGGAAGCACCATCCAGCCCAGTACCTTGTTCCCCAGATACCAACTGCTCAGGAAAAGAAAGAGACTATGGGGTGAGTTTTCCTTCAGGGCATTTTTCCCAAAGCCAGCAGGTTAGAGTTTGGAGTCTTCCTGTGCAAGGAATGCATCCAAGGCCCTCGGGTTGACCCATCCCCCATGGATTCTCTTCTCTGAAATAATTTTCTGCTTTTGGCTTCCACTGCATCCTGTTCAGTCTCTGCAGAGCACTTGTGGCCTTCAGCTCTCTTTCAGCCCTCCTCAGCCATGGCTTTTCCAGGAGAGCATCTTCAGCAGCTGCAGCTCTGCTCCTCTGAAGGAGTTTTGGGAAACGTGGCTATTTCCAGCTTAGGTGTGATTCCTAATCAGATGGACACAGACCTTTCATCTGAGCTCTTTGACTCCAGGTGGAATCAGGGAAGGAAATAAAGACAGAGTTGACAACATTCAGCAATAATTACTTGGCACACAGGTTAGTGAGGAGCTAAAGGCAGGGGGGTACTGGCTGGCAGCTGCACTGTTGCCAGCCCTGTTCACCCAGTCCCTTTCAGACACAGGGTGTTCCCAGAGTCTCAGACGTGGCCTGAGCCACGTTCCCAGTCCCCAAAAGCTGGGAATGGGACCCTTTGGCTCAGCTGGCTCCTGAGGCTGGATCCCACTGGGGACAGTGGTCAGCTGTCACCTGCTGAGCCTCCAGGCAAATCATCCCCAAATCCCTCTGCCTTCAGCCCCAGCCACAGGGCAAGGAAGGGGTGGGAACAGGCTGGGGGAAACAGAAACCTCTCGTTTTTGTGGCAGCCCAGGCTTGCACCAGGGCAAACAGCTTGGGAATCCACATCCTTGGTCTTGAGGTGGCAGCTCAGAATGACCAGGCCCCTTGAATGTCTGGAGCAAATGAGCTGTTTATAGCCTGGCTGCCTGGAAGTGGATTCGGTGAGGAAGGCTGGAATAGAGAGCTTCAGAGCCAGACTCAGGTCTTTCCTGCCCTGTCACCCGATGGAGGAGATTAGATCAGGTATTTCCTAGTCGGGATACTTTAAAGCAAATAGTCACTCCCTTCAGAGCACACAGCTCTGCCCCAGTATTGTCAGGGAAAGGAGCATGTGAAAATTGGTGTTTTGGTCTTCACTGGCAAATATTTTGATACTATTTCAAAGGTCTTAATTTGTTTTTCTTCCTTGGCTCTCGGCCGGAGGCCAAGTGAAAGCAAATCACCAGTGCTGATATTTGATCTAGCTCCACTCAGGCATGTTTTTTTAAACAGTAGGACTTTGTCATTTATACATCTGAAGTGCATATAACAACATTGGCAATGGTTGTACTCTCTGTAAAGCTATACACACTGCATGGTTTTAGTTCCAAGTATTTTGCACTCAGAAATCACAGACAGGTTGCCCCAGCTGCTTGTTTGCTGGGCTGTGCTTACTTACATGGATGCAATTTGCAGGAGTGCCCCTTTCCAGTGAAGTGCTCCATCGAAATGTTCCTTTGCAGAGAGCTTCAGGGTGTGATGCTGTGCCTGCTTATCATCCCTGATGACAGGCATCTCCCTGCTTCCTTTGGTTGGGTGCTTGTTCAGGTGAACTCCTCCCAGATGATGTGTTTGGATTTCAAGCTGCTGTTCTAGCAGCTGTCCCCCATTTCCTCCCTCTCCATTGCATTTCTCGGGAAGAATTGCCTTTTCTTGGCTTCAGCAAACAAAAAGTAACCCAACCCTGTATTTTAATTTAACTGGGAGGATTTTGATGGCACGTTGCCCTTGGTTTAACTTGAGCACAGTTCAGCTGCTTTTATTAGTTTATGGTTAACTCAGCTTGTCTAGAAATTTCCTTCAGCTGGGTGGTCCACTGGGATGAAAGCAGGGTAAATTTGGGGATTCCTCAGAGTATCCTTTGGGAACAGAGGCATTGAACACTGCAGCACCCAAGAGCTGAGGGGATGGAAAGTGGGAACTGCAGGAGTTGGGGGCTGCAGGCAGGGACCACACTGCAGGAGGATTGGGGCTGGATTCTCTTTCATGGAATTATGGACTTTAGCAGCCCTCCAAAGTCAGTGCTAGAGCCAGGAAGGCACTGGTGGGGGCGATTTCATTTTCAGCATTTTGTGTCTCACAGCTCCAGGGCTGTACTTTCCTCACTGCTGCAGGAGTCCCTGTGTGTCCATGATTTGTCTTTAGGGCATCTAAGGTGAGAAAGCCAGGTACCTCATCTGTCCTTCCAGGGTGCCAAATTACACTGCAAGCAGTCACCACGATGAGCTCACAAAGGAATCCTGGGTCCAGATCCTCTGAAATCCGTGCCCTAAGACCTTCCCAGGGATTATTGCCCAGACACCTGTGACTGTGATTCATCCTTTCATAATAAGACTGGAGATTTTTGCCAGGAGAAGTATCTGGAGGTCTGGGCTAGTCCCTTTTTGTCGGGGCAAATTTGATTTCAGAGAGCCATGACTCAAACTTGCTTATTAAACTACCCTGAGTGGCTTTAATGACACATGCAAGGGTTTGTTTATTTTGTTTTTTCTAAATTTAATTTTTAAAAAAGTTTTACTCTTTCAGTCATCTCTGGATCTGCTGCCCCAGTGCAGTGAGTGCACAGAAGTAGGACTCAAACCATTTATCCCACTCAGGTTTCAGTTGCAGTTTATGATTTGTCTTTGCTTCTCGATGTGACTGTGGAGAAAGGATTCTGTTTGGATTTGCAGCAAGCCATACCTTGGCCATCAAATGGTGGCAGAGTCAGTACTGAAAAGAAAGGAAAAACACTTATCGAGCAATCTTTTTCCACATAGGAGCTTCAAAGGGACACCAGTCAGATAAAAGCATGCAAACCATCAGGCTGCTCACCCATTTGAAATGTATTCTGCGGTGCTTGCCTCAGGAGCAGCCAGACAGGTTGTGTGCAGTCACTCTTGCTGAGTGTGAGCATCTGATTGCTCTGTTGCTCAACAGGACAGGGAACAAAGGACATGCCTTGGCTTGAAGGGAGCCCCTTCCAAGGAAAACCCCCACTCAGCTGTACTTCTAATTTAAAGGTTCATTTAGAAAGGAGTTTTAACCATGAGGAACCATATTTATGGAAGTAAGATTTTTCCTACTAAACCAGCCTGCAAGTGCCCCTGAATCAGTGCTCTCGGTGGGGCAGGAGAAAGTGATTCACCGAGGGCTGTCACAGTGTCTGGGGCAGGGCTGGTGGTGGGAAGTGTGGGGAGTGCAGCTCTTGCAGGCACTCTGAGTGTGCCCAGTCATGAGCCAGAGTTGGGCAAGGCTTGCCCCATGCTGTGGTTTCTTCCAGCAGAGGCCAGCACCAGGTATGTTCAACATGGGGACACTTGGAACCTGTCCCAAAACTCCTCCCCTGATTTTTGCTAGCTGAATGTAGACATTTTTCCTAAAGAAAACGGGTTTTTTTCTGTTTATCTTTTAAATTTAGCAAAAATTATTTGACAGATGTGGCTGCAGCACACGTAGAGGTATGAGAACCAGGTGAGCATATGCAGAAGCTACAGCAGCAGGTACGTTAGCCTGATGCAGCTTTTGCATTACAGTTTTATTCCCCACTGCCTTGTTTTGCTTGTTTTGCTTGAAACCCAGTGTTCATGTGGAGAAAAAACCCTATATTTAAGTGGGCTGCTAATGCTTCCAGTAGCACTTTACCCAGTTAGTCCAGCAGGTAAATTGCTCTCTGCACTTGATGGGGCTGTGCTAACTCATTCCACTTCATTGCACTGGGATGCTGCTAGGGCTGCCCTGCCACGTGGCCTTGTTGGTGACAATGGCAGCATTCAGCCCCTCTGTGTCCTCATTCCATGGCAGATCTCTGTGGCGCTGGGCATTCCACCTCTCCCTCATCTTCCCCTGCAGGACTGTCTGAGCCTCCTTTCATAACCCCTGGGCACCTCCAGGGGCACGGTGGCACTGCCAGGGTAAGGAATGGGGCTGTTCCTCCAGCCCTTCAGCAGTGCAGGGATCCCAGATCCCAGTGAGGGTAAGGAATGGGGCTGTTCCTCCAGCCCTTCAGCAGTGCAGGGATCCCAGATCCCAGTGAGGGTAAGGAATGGGGCTGTTCCTCCAGCCCTTCAGCAGTGCAGGGATCCCAGTGAGGGTAAGGAATGGGGCTGTTCCTCCAGCCCTTCAGCAGTGCAGGGATCCCAGATCCCAGTGAGGGTAAGGAATGGGGCTGTTCCTCCAGCCCTTCAGCAGTGCAGGGATCCCAGATCCCAGTGAGGGTAAGGAATGGGGCTGTTCCTCCAGCCCTTCAGCAGTGCAGGGATCCCAGTGAGGGTAAGGAATGGGGCTGTTCCTCCAGCCCTTCAGCAGTGCAGGGATCCCAGTGAGGGTAAGGAATGGGGCTGTTCCTCCAGCCCTTCAGCAGTGCCAGGGATCCCAGATCCCAGTGAGGGTAAGGAATGGGGCTGTTCCTCCAGCCCTTCAGCAGTGCAGGGATCCCAGATCCCAGTGAGGGTAAGGAATGGGGCTGTTCCTCCAGCCCTTCAGCAGTGCCAGGGATCCCAGTGAGGGTAAGGAATGGGGCTGTTCCTCCAGCCCTTCAGCAGTGCCAGGGATCCCAGATCCCAGTGGAAGCTCTGCTGCTGCTTCCCACATCTCCCCATCCCAGCCCAGTCCCAGTTTAGCTCCCTTGCTCAGCCCGTGGTCTCCACGTGCCTCTCTCCCTGCTTCCCACAGTGATCCTCAGTCAGGCAGTGAAACCCCTGTGTTCCCCAAGCCTGCTGTGGCTGGAGCTCAGAGCAGAGCTGTGCAGGGGATGCCCTGAGCCCTCCTGGCCCCAGCACTGGTCTCCTCTCGGGCCAGGCTTGGGGCATCCAGGCTCCCTCAATGCTGCATTCCACATCTCAGGAGCAGAGCCATCCTGGCAGCTCTGGGCTTGAACTGCTCCAACCTTTGTCTGCTCAGACCCTCCTCCTGCCAAAGGCCTTGAATGGGCTGCCCACAAGCCTTTGATAAGGGGTGTTTAGGAGCAAGAGGGAGTGCAGGGAGCAGAGGGAGATGAGGAGCAGGGTGCAGCTTCACGCTGAAAAGATCTTTTGACTAGACCAGTCTATGACTTGCATTGTGGTAAAGAATGTAGAGATCTTTGCAAAATGTGCTAGTTTAACCTTATGAACAAGTATAACAAATATATTTACTCTGAGTTCTCCATCCTTGAGATTTTCTTTTATATATATATATATATAATTTTTTTTTATAATAAACTGATATGCTCATGTGTTAGTTACAGAGTATAAGCCCATTTATTGACAGGGTAACTGAGGCAGTTAAAACAATGTCTCACCAAGGTAATCTGAAAAGCCTGTACACTTGCAAATCCTGTCTCCCTCAAGCTGGTGGTCTGTTAATAGCTCTTTGTTTTCTTAAATCAACTCATTTTAACTAGAGCATGAGATAAGCTTCCTAAAAGTTACATCGGCTAAAATTTTAGAAGTGTGTACTTTTTGAAGAGCATAGAATAATGAAATCAGATTGCACGGAATGAGGAGGTGACTGGCTTCCCAAACACAAGTGTGCTGGAGCAGCAGGGCCCACGTGTGGCTGCGAGAGCTGCTCTGGGTGGGGACAGGGCTGTGCTTCCAGGGACGCCTGCTCAGCTCCTGCGCACATGGAGGAGCAGTGTTGGCCTGGCCGGGGCAGCCTGTCTGTCGCTGTGTGCTGCATTGAATAACCAGATGGACCAGCAGAACTGTGCTCACTGAGCGGGGAAGGAAGTGCTTATTCTTCCAGCTGGACCCCGAGCGTCCCTTGGGAATTGGTGTTTATAGAGAACAGCCCCATCCATCGCGAATTAATGCCTTAAAAGTTAGTCAGCCCTTCCCCTGCCCCTAAGCTCTCCCGTCCAGCCCTTGCTCCACAGGGGGACGATTTCACGCAGAGCTGATGGAGGGTTTCTTTGTTTCCACAGAGCTGCTCTTGGATACAAAGAAAACTGGTGCTTGAACCAACATCTGGAAGCTTGTTTTCTCTCAAAATAAATACTCCATTCTGCTACCTCTTCTCAGAAACTCATCTTTTTTTTTTCCTTTTAAACTTGTGAATCAAGAGCTAGCTGCTCTTGCAGGAGAGCTAGAGGTTGAAATTCCTGTTGGTTTTGGCCATATTTCTCCCTACTTTGCATCCTCTTCACTCAAGTTTTGTTTGTTTCCATTTACAGAGTTTGGCCTTCGTTTGTCCTCCAAGATCTGCCCCAGATCCTGTAGATACCGAGGTGGTGGTGGGTATCCCCGTGGGGGGGATTAGCCTTGTAGCAGGGGGCAGCCTGAGTCACAGCCTTCAAAACCCCAATTCATGGAGTTTTCTCCTGTCTTGCTCAAACTGGCTGTGCTCTTGTCTCTTCTGATCCTTGCACTGCAAGTTCTTGGGGAGCAGGAAGGGTCTGTGGCCTTTGGTGGGGAATATCACGTGGCCCATCGTGACAGTTTGTGATGATGAGAACAGAAACACTCTCAACCACATTAACTTGTCAGGAGGAAAGAAAATAAGAACCCTTTCGGTTACATAATTTTCAAAGGTTGGCCTTGGGGTGTCTGAAATGTATCTTCAGCTGTAGGTGTGAATGCACAATATCAATGTTTTCTCCTCAAAACGCGTAGGTTGGACGCTGCTTTTCTAGACACTGCCAGTTTTTGCTGCCATATGTTCTCCTTTTGCAAAACCTTTAGCACTGTTAACTTGGCTTAATGTAAACAGATGATGCTGCATCTTATATTCCAAACTGCCAAGGCCGTGAGGCACCACCTGGAGCGGTGCGTGTGTGACCGGTCTTTCCTAACCTGTGCTGGAAGCTCTGCCTCCACCTCACCTTTTCCTCCAGTTGTTTGTCTCCAGAAGGAAGGAATCTTTGCCCAAAGGCAAAGTGGGGACCCACAGCAGCAGTTGGGAAAGTACAGCCCTGGAGCTGTGGGGTGTTAAATGCTGAAAGTGCAGCTTGGGGAAGTGCATGGGAGAGCTTCACCCTTCTCTCCAGGTGGAGAGCCCTTCACTCAGAACAACCACCTGTTCCTCCAGGAGGGAGGAGAGGAGACCAGGGGTTCCACCGCCGGAAAAGATGGAGGCGCGAAGAAGCGCGGCGCCCCGGCGAGCGCTCCGCTCACGCCGCGTCTCTCCCCCCACAGGACGTCAACGCGGGCGAGGGCAGCGAGTTCACGGACAGCGGCATCGAGGGCGCGGCCACGGACACGGAGCTGCTGTCGCGGCGCTCCAACGCCACCACGGCCAGCTACTCGCCGCCCGCCGGCCGCGCCTTCGTGGGCAGCGACAGCGGCAGCAGCTCGGCCGGCGACGGGCTGCGCCAGGGCGTCTACGAGAACTTCCGCCGCGAGCTGGAGATGAGCACGGCCAACAGCGAGCAGCTGGAGGAGGCGGGCTCGGCGCTGAGCGACGAGCAGAGCAGCGGCACCCTCAGCTCCCCCGGGCAGTCCGACATCCTGCTGAGCGCCGCGCAGGGCACCGTGCGCAAGGCCGGCGCCCTGGCCGTCAAAAACTTCCTGGTGCACAAGAAGAACAAGAAGGTGGAGTCGGCCACGCGCAGGAAGTGGAAGCACTACTGGGTGTCCCTGAAAGGTACTGGCCGAGCGGGCAGGGGTGTGGCCAGGTGGGTGCCCAGGGTGTCCCTGGCAGGGGTGTGGCCAGGTGGGCACACTGGGTGTCCCTGGCAGGGGCAGGGATGTGGCCAGGTGGGCACACTGGGTGTCCCTGGCAGGGGCAGAGGTGTGTCCAGGTGGGCACACTGGGTGTCCCTGGCAGGGGTGTGGCCAGGTGGGCACACTGGGTGTCCCTGGCAGGGGCAGGGGTGTGTCCAGGTGGGCACACTGGGTGTCCCTGGCAGGGGCAGGGGTGTGGCCAGGTGGGCACACTGGGTGTCCCTGGCAGGTACAGGGAAAGCAGGCAGGGGTGTACCCAGGTGGGTGCCCACGGTGTGTCCTGTGGGGTGGCCAAACCAGAGGCCTGGACTGGTAGCAGAAGCTGCTGTGACCGTCACATGCAGGGTGGGGAACTGCCCTGCTGGTTCCCAGAGGTTCTGTGTGGTGGTTGCTGACGTGCTCGGTGATGGCACGTGTGTAGTCCAAGGCACAGCACTGGGGTTCCTACCTTGCCTGGAGCCCTGCTGGCACCGCCCTGGGCACTGGGTGCTCCTTGGAGAAGCGTGCCCATTCAGCTGGCAGCTGAATGAGTGAATACCCATGTGCCCCTGCAGGCACACGATAGTGGCAGACTGGTGACAGTGGTGCCATTCACACTGGCTCTGCCACTCTCTGCATCCTTCCTGTACCTCTCCTTGCCCAAGAGATGCTCCGTGAGTATAATTACTCGTGGTGTCAGCACGTCTGTGGGGTGGACAGGAAGCTGTGGTTGGTCATCAGGGCTGACACGTGGCTCTGGCTGTGTCACCCACCCCGAGGTGGGCAGCCCTGGGCACCCAGCTGCCCTGCTCCCTCCTCAGCTGCCTGGGCCACTAACCCTCTTCTCCCTGGGTTGTTGCATTGCTGCTAGGCACGTGCTCATAAACTCATCTTCATTGCTTCATCAGCAGGGAGATGGGAAGGCACAGTTTTGGGGCTGGCCCCCCTGTCCTCTGCTGTGGCTGGAACCAGCAGGGGCAGAGCATGTCTCCTGCTCTAGGTGAGGGTCACCCAAAAGGCTCAGTGGTCAAACGCTGTCCTCCCCCCACAGAGCTCTTCCTAGAGCACTTGTTTATTTTTAATTTGCAGCGCTATTTTAAAACCAACAGCAAAGTTTGGAGGCAGCTCTTCCTTGGGCTGGCTGGAGAGCTGGGGAAATGGGAGAGGGGATGGGGAGGTGAGGGGCAGCCCTGATCTCCTGGGAGGGGGCAGGAAGGTCTTGCTGTGAGGAGCTGGCAAACAAAGGGCCATCTGGGAGAAGAAAGGGGAAGGATGAGCAGGGGAGTGATGTTGTTTTGAAGTGCTTTGGCTCAAGTGGAGTGTTAACTCCTTGGATTGCTGTGCCTGGATACTGGCAGTGTTTAACTGAGGCTTTGAAGTGCATGGCTGCCATTGTTTGGCTGCAGATTGTTTTCTGAGAGGCTGGGTACCAGAGCATCCCTTTCCAGTGACACAACTATGTGCCAGCCTGTAAACAACTGGAGATAGTGTGGGAAGGTGCGAGAAGAGGAGACCCTTTTTCTTTTTGGCATCTCCCAAATTGCACCCTTGCTCTATACTTTGTTTTCCTTTCCTGGGAGGATTGTAAAGATTATTTTGTAACACCGAGCAGGTTGTTTGCTGTCCCCAGCTAAGTTTTTTTTGTCCATTGGTCTTTCAGCAAGCGCAGCTCATCCCAGCCCATTTTAATTCCAGTTACTGTCTGCATCCAGTAATTAAATGGCTTGATCTTTGCCTTGCAGGGACTGTAGTAGCAGCTGCAGAGGCTGAGGCTGGGCCATGCCCGGGGGCCTGTCTGCTCCCAGGGCTAGCTCACAGCTGGTTGTCACCCTCAGGGGACCAGGATCTCACACCTGCATCTTCCCTGCCGTGGGGTGGCCATGGATGACCCCGGATTTGTGATTTCTTGCGATGTTTCTCATCTGGGAATGTATTTTGCTGCCCGTGACTCTCTATTTTGGCATTCACAGGGAGAGCAAAACTCAGGGTGAACACAACAGCCCTGGGCCAGGGCTCAGTGTGCCTGCAGTTCAGTGAGGTGTGCCTGCTTGGCATGGAGAGCAGCAGAACATTTGGATGTGTGCTTGCTGTCTCTTGCAGGCTGCACCTTGTTCTTCTACGAGACTGATGGCAGGTCTGGCATTGACCACAACAGCATCCCCAAGCACGCTGTCTGGGTGGAGAACAGCATCGTGCAAGCCGTGCCTGAGCACCCCAAGAAGGACTTTGTCTTCTGCCTCAGCAACTCCCTTGGGGACGCCTTCCTCTTCCAGGTTGGTTGTTGCAGTTTTTTTTCTGTCTCCCAGCAAGGAGGCCATCCTAGCTCAGGTTGGGATCAGTGGAAAACCTTGCTGACTCCTGTAGGTTTGGGGTTTTCCTTTGGCAGCACTAGAGGAAGGACATGATCTGGACAAGATCAGTGTCAAATCTGCTATTTAGTAGCTGGCTGCACCCTCTTTGCATAGATGGCTGGAGCAAAGGATGAAGAAATGCTCTTGCATCACTGTGAAAACTGGTTGGGCAGCATGCTTAGAACACACAGACCAAGCCAGTCACCACACAGGACATCCAGCTGGGCATTAAATGTGCTGTGCCACTCTCTGGGACTTGTAAGAGACCTGTGTCAAGGGAGGGCCTTGAAGTGCAAGGGGATGTCTGGATTTGCAGGTGCTTTCCCAGAGGGGCTGCAGAATCCAGCTGCCCCTTGTTCACACATCTTGCTGCTGCCCAGGAGGAGACTGGAAGTGCAGGCTTTGGTTCTTTCCTCAGGAAATAGAAATGTCTCAATTTCACTGGGTACATGGAAAAAAAATCCCAGGACTTACATCAAAGGCCATACATTAGCTGATGTGTTTCACTTGAAAAGATTTCTGTATTTTGGTAACCACTGCTTCCCTGAGTGATTTTTAGGTTGTCATCCCCTTTCTTATGTCAAGCTGGCACTAAGCAGGGTGTGACATTCTGTTATTTGCAGTTGGCAGCACGTGCTGAGGTGGGTGCATTTCCTCCACTTTTGTTGCAGTTTTCCTCACTGGAGGGATTCCCTTTATTTCTCTCTCCAATGACAATGGAGTTTCTTGCCTTCTTATACCAGAAGCTACTCTTGGGTAGGATGTGCACCCACATCATCACTCCCCTGTATTCCAGAGCAAAAAATAAAATTACAGTGTGTTGTAGGTCCTTGCAGCTGTCCTTGCAAAGGGCTGGATTCTCAGATGGGTGCAAAACAAAAAAGCCCTTTGACTCTTGGAGGGGCTGAGTGTCTGACTGCATACTGAAAAAACCCATCTTTTTTTATGTGGACTGACTTCTCTGCCACCTCAATGGGATTTTTCCTCAGCTCCTTCTGTAGTACTGCCCTTCCCCTCTCTCTTCACATCTTCCCTGGGAAGGGCATGTGTATTTTGGCACCTGGAGACCTTCCTCCCTGTGACAGGGAGTCACAGAGCCACAGAATGGCCTGGGTTGGAGGGGACCTTAAAGATCATCTTGTTCCACCCCCTGCCATGAGCAGGGACACCTTCCACTGTCCCAGGCTGCTCCAGCCCCAATATCCAGCCTGGCCTTGGGGCACTGCCAGGGATCCAGGGGCAGCCACAGCTGCTCTGGTACCTGTGCCAGAGCTTTTCCATCCTCACAGGGCAGAACTCCTTCCTTTTCCAGGCTGAACAGTCCCAACTCTCCCAGCCTTTCCTCCCAGGCAGCTCTGGCTGTGCCCACACAAACCCAGCCCTGGCACATGGCACATGTGTGTGCCAGCAGCTCACAGCCACTTGTGACACCACGTTCATGTGTCAGGTGTTTGCAGCTTGTTTGGGTGGCCCTTTCCCTGAGAGGGGCAGTGATTCCCACAGGGATTCCATCTGTCAGGAGGTCTTCAGCTCCTAAAATCCACTCCAGACCCTTTTCTCCCTCCCTCTGCCCAGGAGACCAAAAAAAAAGAATCTAATGGTTGCAGATAATACTTAGAAATTTAGTAAGATAGCAAATGCTGTTAGGATATTGCAAGGAATTAACAAACACACCATGTCATTGTAAGTCCAGTGCTGATCTCCTGTGCTGGGGATGAGGTTTCACCACCTGACTGTGGGCAAAGTGTCTCCTGTTCTGGCAAATAATTCCTGGACTTCCAGCAGACATTCCTCAGCAGGGGGGACTCACAATGACTCCAGCAGTGGAGTGAGAGCTTGCTAGTGGGCAGAGAGCCTGAGCAGTGTCAGCCATGTCCTGTGTGCAGTGCCAGCTGAGGGCAAGGGCATGGGAAGGAGCAGGTCAGTCCTGGAGTAGATCCTGCTTCTGCTTAGGGCTTCCTGGGACACTTGCTTCAGCTTCAGCACAACTAAAGTTTGGGGAGCATCAGTCTGAAGCCCAGCTGGGCTTCTCTGAGAAGCTCTCCTTGGCTTCATCCTTGGCTGCTGGTTGTGACCTCAGTGAGGATGACCTTCCTCATCTTCTCCAGCAAATGGAGAAGTCATGCTGGGCTGTCTATTAATAGATCAGGCATCATCAGGAAGTTTAATTAGAACAAGGTGGTTTGGCACCTTGCTACTTTTCCAGCCAGGAGCCAAATACCAGTGTGATTATTGCCACAGGCTGACACTCATAGAAAGTCCTCTGCAACCCTGAGCTGGCTGGAAAGTTTGTTTTATGACCTGCTGTCATAAAAAGGAATGGAGTTTAGTTAAAGGCCTAAGAGGATTGACTTTTGTTTCGAAAATTTGGAAAGATTCTTCTTTTTCAAAAGCCTCTAATCAGAATAGTTCTCTTCCAGAAAAAAGACTGATGTCCCATGCTCCAGCCTGCTGTCTCATGGCCTGGTTTGGCCTGGAAGGGACATTAAAAATTATCCAGTTTCACACCCTGTCATGGGCAGGGACACCATCCACTATTCCAGGTTTCTCCAAGGCCTGTGCAGCCTGTCCTTGGACACTTCCAGTAAGGAGAAATGTTCCCTTTTCCCAAACTGCCATATCCATGCTTGGGAAGGGACAGTGCCAGAGCTGTGAAAATGAGGATGAGCCTGCCTTTAATGGTAACAAGGGTGTCTTCAGAGTGCTTTGGGACCTTCAGAAACAGAAAGCTTGTTTGTCTGTGCACCATAATGAATCTACTCACACTTATCATGGTCATGTTTTATGCCATTAATGTACTATTAACTGCTGCAGGCCAGAAAAGAGCACAGTGGTGGTGCATTCCCTGCCTTAAGGAACTGGAGTTCAGAAATCCTCGTTAAATGCCAAGCTAGAAATGATGGCAGCACTGCACTAAGCCAGGGAGGTAATTCCTGCAGCCTTGCTGGGAAGCACCCCCAGCTGCAAAGCACAGATAGAGGTGGAATTCCACGTGCTGAGTGCCTGGTGCCGAGTTAAAAATGGCCTGTTGGGGACGGTGGGAGGGCTGTTACTTCAACAGGAGTAAGTGGATTTAAGGCTTTGAATCTGGAGATCAAAGGGAAAGGAAACTCCTCGCAATTGCACTCTCTGAGAGAGCATCCCGACTTTCCTCCCCCTCTGGCCGCGTGCAGACGTGCAGCCAGACGGAGCTGGAGAACTGGATCACGGCCATCCACTCGGCCTGCGCCACCGCCGTGGCGCGGCAGCACCACAGGGACGACACGCTCAAGCTGCTCCGCACCGAGATCAAGAAGCTGGAGCAGAAGATCGACATGGACGAGAAGATGAAGAAAATGGGAGAAATGCAGCTCTCCTCTGTCACGGACTCCAAGAAGAAGAAGACCATACTGGATCAGGTGAGAGAAGTCCCCAGTGCGGGTTCAAGGCCCTGTAGAGGTTGATGGGAGCCCCCTGGAGCAGGTGGAGCAGGAGAGCTGTGCTGGCTGCTGGGCTGCACCTTGCTGCAGCATGGGCTGTCTTCTGCTGGCCTCCAGGAGATTTGGATAGCAGGAGGTTGACTGAGAGGGCTGCCAGGCCATGGCTGGAGGCTGCCTTGAGGAACAGCTGTTCACACACCAACAAACACTGCTGCTGCTGCTGCTTTTAGTGTGCCAGAGGCTGCTGCTTCTGCCGGCAGCTGGGCTGAGGAAGCCATGCCTGCTTGTCACAAGGGCCTGCCTTGACCTTGTGGCTGCATCCCTGGCTCCCCCTGAGCCCCCCCTCCTGCCTTCAAGTGGACAATGTGTCAGGCTTTCAGAAGCAGAGAGCCTCGAGCAGATGTCTCTCACTGCTGCAGCAGCACCTTATTTTGGGAAACTTAACATATGGCTCCTGCTTCCCTCAATTGGAGCTCTCGTACCACGGCTGCCAAGTGTGCCTGAATGCAAGGCATGGGAAGTGGCTGGGCTGAGCTGAAGAGATTTGTACCCCCTGGAAACCTGTGAGAAGGGGAAATAGGGGAGAAAGGGGAGGGAGATGCTAAAGAGCTCCACTCAAAGCTGTCAGACACAGTGAGAGGGCAGAGCAGTCTCTCTCTTTATGTAACTGAGTTTGTCTGGATGCTTTGAAACTGTTTCCTATAAGCTATTTGAATTATTTAAATAAGTCCTTCCATAGGCTGATTACAGCACTCTTCCACTGATCAGATTAATTATCCCCACTTTTTCAAGCTCTGTTGTTGCTCACAGCAAAGCTGCTGCTGTGGCTGCTGATTTGGGATGCCCTGTGCCTGGAGTTTGGTGGGGTTTGCTTTTCTGGTTCCTCAGATGCTCTTGATGCATGAAAGAAGCTTCCTGAGGGACTGCTGAGCACAGAATCCTGGAAATACAAAGAAAATTAAAAATGAAATTTTAATCCTGTTAATTAGCATTGTATCAAAGAAGCAGTTGTCCCAGGAGGAGCCTTCTGCCATGAATGTAGAAAAAGTCGTTTTCCATCTAATGAAAACTCTTTTACTGTTTGCATCCTTTGAGGGATTGGGAGGGCAGGGGAGTGTGGGAAGCAGGAATCAGGGTTTGTCGAGTGAGATCAGCACTGGTGCAGAGGGTGTGTTACTGGGCATTTTCCCAAGGCACTTACAGCCTCTCCTGCCCTTCTCTCCCCCGTGTGCCTCTGGGGCGGCGCAGATCTTCGTGTGGGAGCAGAACCTGGAGCAGTTCCAGATGGACCTGTTCCGGTACCGCTGCTACCTGGCCAGCCTGCAGGGCGGGGAGCTGCCCAACCCCAAGCGGCTGCTGGCCTTCGCCAGCCGCCCCACCAAGGTGGCCATGGGCCGCCTGGGCATCTTCTCCGTGTCCTCCTTCCACGCGCTGGTGAGCGGCTGGGATGGGCTGGGATGGGCTGGGATGGGCTGGGATGGGCTGGGATGGGCTGGGATGGACTGGGCTGGGATGGGCTGGGATGGGCTGGGATGGGCTGGGATGGGATTGGCTGGGATGGGATGGGATGGGATGGGCATGGGCATGGGCATGGGCACGGGTTGGGCAGGGCTGGGCTGGCCATGGGCACGCCTGGGCATCTTCTCCGTGTCCTCCTTCCACGCTAGCTGGTGAGCGGCTGGGATGGGCTGGGATGGGCTGGGATGGGATTGGCTGGGATGGGATGGGATGGGATGGGCATGGGCATGGGCATGGGCACGGGTTGGGCAGGGCTGGGCTGGCCATGGGCCGCCCTGGGCATCTTCTCCGTGTCCTCCTTCCACGTGCTGGTGAGCAGGATGGGATGGGCAGGGCTGGGATGGGATGGGATGGGCTGGGATGGGCAGGGCTGGGCTGGGATGGGCAGGGATGGGCAGGGATGGGATGGGCTGGGATGGGCTGGGATGGGATGGGATGGGATGGGATGGGCTGGGCTGGGCATGGCCATGGGCCCGCCTGGGCATCTTCTCTGTGTCCTCCTTCCGCAGCTGAGCTGGTGAGCAGGATGGGATGGGCTGGGATGGGCTGGGATGGGCTGGGATGGGATGGGCTGGGATGGGATGGGCTGGGATGGGATGGGATGGGATAGGGATGGGATGGGATGGGCTGGGATGGGATGGGATGGGATGGGATGGGATGGGATGGGATGGGATGGGCTGGGATGGGCTGGGATGGGCTGGGATGGGATGGGCTGGGATGGGATGGGATGGGATGGGATGGGATGGGGATAGGGATGGGATGGGATGGGCTGGGATGGGATGGGATGGGATGGGATGGGATGGGATGGGATGGGATGGGATGGGCTGGGCTGGCTGGCCATGGGCCGCCTGGGCATCTTCTCCCGTGTCCTCCTCCTTCCACGCTGCTGGTGAGCAGGATGGGATGGGCTGGGCTGGGCTGGGATGGGATGGGATGGGATGGGCTGGGATGGGATGGGATGGGATGGGATGGGATGGGATGGGATGGGATGGGATGGGATGGGATGGGATGGGATGGGATGGGATGGGATGGGATGGGCTGGGCTGGGATGGGCTGGGCAGGGCTGGGCATGGGCATGGGCTGGGATGGGCTGGGCAGGGCCCTCCTGGCCTGCAGGACATCCTGCTCCCACAGGGCTGGGCTCAAGGAGCAGGTGCTTGCTGCCATGGTTGCAGGGAAAAAAAGAGCCAGCTTTGTCCTGTAGGTGTCCTTTTGAATTTCCACCATCAACAGATTTCCTGTTACAAGAGCAGGGCTATCCCAAGTGTCCACCAACTTGGGCTTGATCTTCATGTCCTGTGAAGTCAGTTCTGAAGTCTCAGCATGTGCTGGCTGAGACCTTCTCAGGCATATCTTTCTTCAGTAGTTTCAGATCAGTGAAACCAGTTATTCCAATATCTGATCTCTGGTCATCAACACCTGCTGCTTCACAAGGGAGGAGAAATGTTCTTCTCTGCTACCTGTGGTGTGGCAAATAGTGGTTGTTTAAATTCCACTACTGTAACAGCCCAGCCCTTAAGAGATGAGAGGGAGATGTTTTGCCAAGTGGTGGGGTTTTAATGAATTTCAGTCAAGTTCTTGTACTTTCAGCTCGGACTCCTGGAGGTTCACAGAAATAGCTGAGCTCCACTGTTGTCTTGTAGATGTCAGCTGTACCCTTCAATTGAATGCAGAGCTGTAATTCAGTCAGGGGCGTTTTTATTCTTCCCTATATGAAAAGATTAGCGTCATCATCCTGCTAATTGCTGATGAATTTGTTATATTTTTTAAGTGACGGGCTGTAATTTGCATTTATGCTTTTTTTTTGCATCAAGCAAAGCACTGAGTGTTAGCCTGAAAAACAGTCTGCCTCTTCATGCTGGTGTCTCTGGAGAGCCAAGGGAAAAAATATGTTTTGAAAATGTTGTGTTGGAAGAGACACGTGTTTTCCTCTCCTCTCAGCAAACTCTCGTGTCCTCCTTTGCCCTCAGGAACGTGGGGAAATGCAGCCTCATGTTAGGAGCCCTAATTCAGGTTTCAGGAAGGGAATTTTCCCAGAGCTGCTGTGGCTGCCCCTGGGTCTCTGGAAGTGCCCAAGGCCAGGCTGGACAGGGCTTGGAGGAACCTGGGATAGTGGAAGGTGTCCCTGCCCATGGCTGGGGGTGGGATGGGCTCTAAGGTCTCCTCCATCCCAAATCATTCTGTGGTTCCATGACCCAAGTCTGCTGAAGATGTTCCTCAGTACATTCATCCAAGGATGTGCTAAGTTACCCCAGGTGGTTCTGCATAATTGTCCCAGGTACAGCAATGGGACCTCTCACAGTCCAGGCTGTGGACATGGAGATGTTGCTGTGGTGGTCAAGTTCTCCTTCTCCTTGATTTCCCCATGTTTCTCAGGAGAGCCCCCATTCCTCACCCAGCTCCTGGCTGCAGCAGCCAGCCCTCTGTCCATCCCAGCTGTAATTTTGGCTGTGCTGCATTAGCCAGCCAGTTCCTCAGCTCTGTAGCTGGGGCATCACTCGGGGGTGTGGTGTTCCCTCTGGCACTGCCAAACGTGTGGCAGTGCCATTCTGCTGTGGCAGTGCAGCACTGGCATGTTCAGGAGGTGCAGTCAGCAGGGTGGATCTGTCTGTCTGTCTGTCTGTGCCTTGCCTCCCGTTCATACCTGCTGTTCCCTACCACTCCCTTTCTGGCAGGAGAGGAGCTCCTCTCCTCAGGCCACCTCCACGTGGGAAATCTGCTTTGGGCCCGAACACTTCAGCTCTGAGTAATGTCCCAGGGATCTCCTCCAGAGCTTCCTCTGACAGCTGGGCTCACTAAAGGCAAATGTCTCTTGATGGGAAGGGTCATTTCAGCTCACTTTCCCCCTTTGTGTGTCTTGCTCAGTCCTTGACATGCCACTTTTCTTGAAGGAAGTGCAGGTTTAAATGCCATGAGCTCCCTGCAAGCCTTTATCTGGTCCTGCTGCACTTCTGAGTCAGCACCAGCATGCCCAGAGTGTTTCCACAGGAAAGGACAAGGAGAAAGACTGAGTGTTTGGGAAGCAGCAGATAAGTTGGGAAATCTCAGATTTCACATGTCCAGCTTTGAAACCTTGCTAGGAAAAGAGAAATAAAAGGAAATATCCAAACCCTTCGCTGGTGCCAAGGTTTTGCTCTATGGTGATTAAAATAGCTCACATTAAATGCCAGAAAATGATGGAGGTGGTGTGTACTGTCCATTTCAGTATTTGATGCTGGGAGAAGTGAGCTAATTTGCAGTGAGGAGGCAGCAGCCTGGCAGCATCCCCACTTGTCCCAGCAGTGAGAGGCCTTTGTTGCCATAGGATTTGCCATTTTCCCCCAGACCCCCAGCTCTGGGGCTGCTGCAGCTCTGGGGCTGAAGCCACGTGGCTCTCACAGGTGGCAGCTCGCACGGGGGAGTCGGGAGTGAGGAGAAGGACCCAGGCCATGTCCAGGTCTGCCAGCAAGAGGAGGAGCAGGTTCTCTTCTCTCTGGGGGCTGGACACTACCTCCAAGAAGAAGCAGGGCAGGCCCAGCATTAACCAGGTAAGCAGCTGGAAGTTTGGGGTGGTGGTGTTTGCAGGGTTGGTGTGTTAGAGTCATCACATTCCTCATCCCCTTCAAAAATCAGGGACTGCAGCTGCACATCAGTGCACAGCACCTCCTAGCAAAGGTTTGGAATTTGCCCTTCTTTAGCTGAATTCTGTTGTTGCATTTCTGCTGCTTCTGCTTTTCCTGGAGCTGCTTTCTCTAATCTCAGGAGCAGCAAAGCAGCAGTGTAAAACAGGATACAGCTTTGAAGAGAAAAAGCCCTAAAACAATCCAGACTTGTTTGGTTATTTTTAATTTAAAATTATGAGTTTGTACAATGCTTTAAATGCAGCTGAGTTTGGTGAAAACTTCCTAAAGTGACAAGAAGCTTTGCATTTAACCAGGACACTCCCTGTTTTGCTTCAGATTTACAAAAAACCAGAAGTTGTGCTGTTTCCACCCAGTCATTGCCCAGATCTTTCTCTAGAAAACGTGTTCCAGTGTGGTAGGAAGGTGCTTCCCTGTTATTCTTTCCAAACAAATTCTTTCCCTAATTACAGCTTTCACTTTTTGAAAGCCATACCTCATCTAATTGCAGGCAATGTAGGCTCTGCCTTTTTCTTCTCTCACTTCTTGTGGGGAGAAATGCTGGGGACACACGTTGTTCTGTGCCCTGTGATTTCTTGTGCTGTCTGTTGAAGCAGCAGTGGGTGTTTGTTTTGTTCAGCAGAGGATGAATGCTGTGGAATCGTTCAGCTTGTTTGGAGTGAGACACTAAAAGTTCACCTGATGTTTAGAGGCAGAGCAAAAGCCAGGGCTTGGCTGGAATGCAGCTCCATGAGCACATTCCCCATTCCTTGTGCAGATGCTGCAGCATCCCTGTTGATTTGTATTTACTTGCCCCAATCTCTTGTCCCGAGCTGGGATCCTGCCCATGCTGTTTTTTCAAACCTGTTTTTTTTCCCCCCTAGGCTCCCCCTTTTGTTTTTCCTTCCAGTGGAGATAATTGCATTCTTCACGCTGCCTCCCCTGCTCCTGCCCCCCAGCACAGGCATGGAGGGGGATTCTGTTCCAGGTTAAAGGAAGCTCATTGTGGAGAGAGTTGTAAGAAGTGTGAAGTTTTGAGAAAGTAGCAGAGTGTCTAAATGCAGTGCCTGAACACATTTCCCTTGCTTGTGTGAATGGTGCCTGTTGGAAGCAACCAACTGTAAATTCCTAAAAGGCAGAGACCTTTTCCCATCCTGCCCAGTCCCTGCTTCATTTTAGCCAAGGAATCATTGACCAGCCAGCAACCTGATCCTAGAGCTGTGCTGATGTGGAGCTATAAATCTGAATTTTCAGTTTGCATTTCTGGATTGTGCTGCAGCACCAGCCCTGCCTGCCCATCTGATACAGTCCTGTGCTGATTTGAGGTGCATGCTGCAAATATTCCTTTTGGTCATTCCTCCTGCACGGGATCCTGTTGATTTTTGGCTCAATGGCTCTTGCTGGGCTGCCAGCTCCTGTTTCTTTAGAGAAGGGTTACACTGACTTGTGCTTGAATGTTTGCTGAGTACATTTTGGCAGCTGGGTCATTACAAAGCCAGCCAGAGGCAGAACCCCTCTGAGTTCTCAGTGTTGGCAGAGGTGGGGAAGTGTTCATTTCCCACTTTCACTGCTGGGGAAACCCAGCACAAAGAGAGATAAAATTAGTCCAGCTCCACCAAGGAAGTCAGGACAGACCTCCAAGCAGAAGTGGCCTCTAATCTTCCTGTACCACCCTGCCACCAGCTTGTTTTTCACCTTCTCTTCCATCAAGCTGCTATTTTCCTTTTCTCCAGTGCATCTGCAGCAGAGAGGCAGGGAATGCTGGCAAGGTCCCCCAGTTCACTGCCTGCAAACCTTGGTGGAGGGCAAGGTCTGGGCAGAGACTGGTCCAAAGTGTGCCTGTGTCAGTAAAGCCACACCTGTGCTCAGGAGGAGTGGTCCTAGGGAGGAACTGGGGGTGGGGGACAGGGAACGGCTCTTGGAGTGAGCTGACCTGGTGTTTAGGATCCCCTCTGTGCTGAAAACACCTCCTTGTTCTTGTGTTGTTTCTTTTTGGATGGCAGTCTCTGGCAGAAAGAGGTTAGAAGGGCTGCTTCAGGATGTGACTTACCCACCCTGAGGAAGGTTTTCCCCATCCCAAATTTGTACAACAGTGAAAAATTTCTGCAAGCAGCGTGTTTGGAGATGGTTGTTTGTATTTCTCAGTTTGAATTCCATGCTGGATGTTAGACAGACTGTTCTGCCCATGGCATGTGCTGCACACAGGGAGTCACGTTTGTGTTTTAATGCAGATTCCCTCTGTTGTTCCTCAGGTGTTTGGAGAAGGAGTCGATTCAGTGAAGAAATCTCTCGAAGGGATCTTTGATGACACAGTCCCAGATGGCAAGGTGAAACCCCTGCTCTCCAGCTGCCTCCTTCCCACACGTTTGCAGCCAGTAAATTCAGAGTAAATACTAGGATTTGCAGTTTTGCCATTTCTAAGCATTGGAGCTGCAGCACCCACAACAATGTTGTTGGCATTGGTTTGCCAGAAACACTGCACATTTCAGTTTGAAATTTGAATCTGCTCTCATCCCTACTATTTTTTTGTTGCATTCCTAGCATTCCCAGTAGCCATAGGGTGAAATCCCAGGAGAAGCACACTGCAGCTTCAGTGTAGCTGTGTGGGTGGCACAGGAGGCACACTCTATCCTGCTCAGGGAAAACTGCAGGTTCCTGTCCAGACAAGCCTTCAGCCTGGGCTTAGGAGCAAAATATCTTCTCTCTGAGAGGGCTCTGATACAGCCCATAATGCCCTGGTTATTGATGAAGGGGGAGCTGTGTTGGGCTGGGATGGTCATGATGGCTGTTGTCTCTTTAGAGGGAGAAGGAAGTGGCCCTGAGCAGTGTCCACCAGCACAGCCCCGACTGTGACATTTGGGTGCACGAGTACTTCACGCCCTCGTGGTTCTGCCTGCCCAACAACCAGCCTGCCCTGACAGTCATCCGGCCTGGGGACACCTCCCGGGACGTGCTGGAAATGATCTGCAAGGTACCGTGCCCCTGGGGCAGGTGGGACATCAGGGCAGCCTGTGTGCCAGGCCTGGGCTGCTTGCACTGGGACACCAGTTCTGTGCTAGTGCAGACACAGATTGCATCAGTGTGTGCCAGGCTTGGGCTGCTCTGCACTGGGACACCAGTTCTGTGCTAGTGCAGACACAGATTGCATCAGTGTGTGCCAGGCCTGGGCTGCTCTGTGCTGGGACACCAGTTCTGTGCTAGTGCAGACACAAATTACATCAGTGTGTGCCAGGCTTGGGCTGCTTGCACTGGGACACCAGTTCTGTGCTAGTGCAGACACAGATTGCATCAGTGTGTGCCAGGCTTGGGCTGCTCTGCACTGGGACACCAGTTCTGTGCTAGTGCAGACACAGGTGACATCAGTGTGTGCCAGGCTTGGGCTGCTCTGTGCTGGGACACCAGTTCTGTGCTAGTGCAGACACAGATGCATCAATGTGTGCCATGGTTGGGCTGCTCTGTGCTGGGACACCAGTTCTGTGCTAGTGCAGACACAGGTGACATCAGTGTGTGCCAGGCTTGGGCTGCTCTGTGCTGGGACACCAGTTCTGTGCTAGTGCAGACACAGATTGCATCAGTGTGTGCCAGGCCTGGGCTGCTCTGCACTGGGACACCAGTTCTGTGCTAGTGCAGACACAAATTACATCAGTGTGTGCCATGCTTGGGCTGCTCTGCACTGGGACACCAGTTCTGTGCTAGTGCAGACACAAAATTACATCAGTGTGTGCCAGGCTTGGGCTGCTCTGCACTGGGACACCAGTTCTGTGCTAGTGCAGACACAGGTGACATCAGTGTGTGCCAGGCTTGGGCTGCTCTGCACTGGGACACCAGTTCTGTGCTAGTGCAGACACAAATTACATCAGTGTGTGCCAGGCTTGGGCTGCTCTGCACTGGGACACCAGTTCTGTGCTAGTGCAGACACAAATTACATCAGTGTGTGCCAGGCTTGCTGCTCTGCACTGGGACACCAGTTCTGTGCTAGTGCAGACACAGATTACATCAGTGTGTGCCAGGCTTGGGCTGCTCTGCACTGGGACACCAGTTCTGTGCTAGTGCAGACACAGATTGCATCAGTGTGTGCCATGGTTGGGCTGCTCTGCACTGGGACACCAGTTCTGTGCTAGTGCAGACACAGGTGACATCAGTGTGTGCCAGGCTTGGGCTGCTCTGTGCTGGGACACCAGTTCTGTGCTAGTGCAGACACAGATTGCATCAGTGTGTGCCAGGCCTGGGCTGCTTGCACTGGGACACCAGTTCTGTGCTAGTGCAGACACAGGTTGCATCAGTGTGTGCCAGGCTTGGGCTGCTTGCACTGGGACACCAGTTCTGTGCTAGTGCAGACACAAATTACATCAGTGTGTGCCAGGCTTGGGCTGCTTGCACTGGGACACCAGTTCTGTGCTAGTGCAGACACAGGTGACATCAGTGTGTGCCAGGCTTGGGCTGCTTGCACTGGGACACCAGTTCTGTGCTAGTGCAGACACAGGTGACATCAGTGTGTGCCAGGCTTGGGCTGCTCTGCACTGGGACACCAGTTCTGTGCTAGTGCAGACACAGATTGCATCAGTGTGTGCCAGGCTTGGGCTGTTCTGCTCTGGGACACCAGTTCTGTGCTAGTGCAGACACAGGTTGCACTGCAGGGCTGGGGCCAGGAGTGCAGCAGAGAATTCCCTGCAGCTGGAGCTCACTGCAGTGGGTGCAGGGACAGGCAGCAGGCTCGGCTTTGCCTTCCCCACTCTGGCTGCTCTGGATGTGCCTTCACAGGCTGGCTCTGCCTCTGCTGCTGCCTTTCCCAGAGCCAGCCATCCTCTGCCCCTGCAGTGGGACCAGGCTGAGTGTGGGCCCCTCTCCCAGCCCCACACTGTGGTGGTGCAGCCACCCTGGAGCCCCCAGCTCTGCATCCCTCCCGCAGCCCCTTCCCCTCTCTGCCAGGGTGGGGGGGTGATCTCACCCTTCCCAGGAGCCAGGGGACCTGTCTGCACGTGCCATCCCTCCTCCTTCCCTCGGGCTGGCCCTGGGGAGAGCAGCAGCACCTGCAGTGGGAGAAGGTGCCTGTGTTTGCTGCAGAACCAGACCCAACCTCGTGTGGGTGGCAGGAGGAGACAGGGGAAAGCTTTTATCTGCATTGGAGTGGGGGGCAGGAAAAACCACCTGGATTTCTTTGCCAGATGAAGTATCAGAGACATTGGGCCATTAAAGTGAGTTACATCTCTAAAGAGTTGGAAACTTTGACAAATTAAACACAGGCTTTCAGCTCTGGCAGCTACATAATGTGTGTTTTCTGAGCGAGACCCAACTCCTGTCACGTGCTGCTCTGAAAAGTGAGTCTGCTTTGTACAACAACAGCAGCAGGAGGAAAGAAAACATTTATTACTATTGAGAGCTTAACTTTGGGGGGCTTTCAGAACGTGTTGCATGTGCTTCTAAAGGGAGGGAAGGTGAGAGAAAGGCGTTTGTTTGCAGTAATTGTACGGTGCGCTCGTCTCTGCCAGGTGCGCACAGCTCGTGAAAGCTCTGCTCTGTGTTCAGCTAAAGATGAGAGAGAGGCTGAACAGGGAAGCTGGATGACACGTTATTAGTAATGATTTCTTTTTAGGGTTTATGTTTTCCTTTGGTCAGGATGGTTAACTCGGTGGAATCCTTGGCTGGAGTGGGCTGGTGTAGCTCCGTGGTCCCAGCAGGTGCCTGGCCCTCTCTGCGCTTTTGCTGTGCTGGGTGGGGGTGTTTAGGGAGAAGGGGAGGCTGGTGAGTGTGTTTCAAGAGCTGTTATCTGTTTCTTTCCTTTCTGTAAGAGTTTTCAGCCTGAAAAACACTGTGGAGATGCCTTCTTTTCTGTAGCATTTAATAATCAATCTCTTTCTTCTGTCTCTTGCATTCAGCTCATTTTCCCCCCTTTACTATCCGATCCACATCATTTCACACCAGTTTGCCATCTGCCATCTGAGAACCAGTCAAGTTCTGGTACAGTAAACATTTCGAGCTCTACATTTCAGTATAAACCTCCTCATGCTTGTAGATGTGGTTAAATCTGTGTGCTGCTAAACTGAGCTTGATTCTTCTGTTGGAGAGCGTTAAATGCACTAAAGTCGTTGTGGAAAATGTGTTTTTATGCTAACATTGCTGCTTGTTATTGTACAGCAAGTTAAGCTTTGGAGGATGCTTTGTGACACTTTTATGATTCAAGATTGGTGGGAGGAGTGTTTAGAGCATTTCTAAAGTGGTTTCTCAAAGATTTCTCCTAAGATGTAACTAGCAACATCACTTGCAAGGCAGGAAAACTCAGTGCATATGCATTAAATTGCTTTCTATGGCTGATAAGAAATAGTTGGTCCCTTCAGTCTTAACCATCCTGTGATTCTGTGATGACACTGCTCAGTGTGAACGAATGTATATGCATTACTAACATTTGCATAATGGTATGTCTTAAAATGGAGGAGGAAATCACACTCTGTATATGGATTTAGGCACAGCCAGTGTGGAGATAATCACACCAAAACCCACTATGGAGATAATAGCAGTAGAAAACAAGCCTGGATGACTACGTGGCATTTTGTCTTTTGACTGCATGAAAAGTGAAGCAAGAAAGGTTTGGGTTTTTTTTTCCCCTCACAATTTACATTTTTCAAAGGGACCTGCATGAGGGGCAAGAAGCAGATACCCCAAGTGTTGTGTGGTTTGGGTTTGTGCTCAGAGCCTTGGGAAGTTAGTTCAGCCTGATGCTCTGGGGTTAACTTTGCCTTGGGCTGGTGCTCTCCTGCCGGGAGAGCTGGGGCCACACGGGAGCCATGGGATGGCAGCTGTGTTCCTGTGGTCTCCCCCACCAAGCTGGGAGAGTGTGCCAGGCCCTCTCCTTGGCCAGCAAGGAGCCAGGCTGGGAGAAGAGCTGGGGCTGTGTGCCAGCCCTCTGTGGCACTTGGAGCCTCTTGAATGGGATCACACCCCAGCTCCAAATTCTCCTTCTCCAGCACCTCGGTGAAGCTGTCGGGTTGTGCTTTAAACGGGGTTAGCTGCTTAATTTAGTCCAGACATAGCCAGAGTTATTAGGAGAGAAATAAATAAACCAAGAAGCTGATTTGGATGGCTGAAAGGTATTTTGGGTGGTCTTGAAAGGATATTGGTATTATTAAAGCTGCCCTGTTTCTGCTCCCACCTCCCCACACGTGGATGCAGCTCACAGCAACAAAAAGTGGGTTAATGGTTTGGCTTTTAGGGCAGCCTGGCTGGGTCCACATTCAAGGGCCCTTTTCCTTTCACTTCAGTGGAACATCATGGCCCTGTTTGAAACACTTTAGGCAGTGTCAGATTTTGAGGTAGACACAGCCTCGGGGCAACTGCAGGATGTTAATTAACTAAATGGGGTGGCTCACAGGCTGCACCATGCTCGGGACTCTCCTTCCTGACCTGGGATGGGATTGCAGTGTACTGGATTGATGGCGTCCACCTGGGCTGATGGGGTTTGTGGAAGAAGTGCGTGGAAGAATGCCTTTGTTGGAAGAAATGCTCTCCTCCTGTTCCCTGGGAGCAGAGCCCAACCCCAACCTGGCTCCCTCCTGGCAGGGAGTGTGCAGAGCCACAAGGTCCCCCTGAGCCTCCTTTTCTCCAGGCTGAGCCCCTTTGCAGCCCCTCAGCCTCTCCTGGGGCTCAGCCCCTTCCCAGCTCTGTCCCTGCCCTGGACACCCCCAGATACGGGAGGTGCACTCAGTGGGTTTAGGTCTCCTCTCTGAGTTTTTGTTTAAGACACTTTTGTGTCTTGGGACAGTAAACCAAGCTGACCAGAAGGTAACCCACGACTCTCCTGTGCCATTTCTGAACCTTTAATGCCGATTCTGCTTCCCTGTAGTTTCTGAGGTGTCTGTACGTGTGTGTCCGTAAAGAGAAAATACTGAAAGCAGCAGTAAGAGGCTTTCAAAAAACAAAACAAAAAAGTGAGGGAGCAAGGATATCTCCTACATTCAGCTGTTTTTTCTTTCAGCCCTTGATAGATTTCAGTCATTATTTAATTAACTAGGAATTTGCCTGGATTACGGAGTTATTTCGTTTCAGGTACTCCATCCAAGGATAATTTGATCTTTGGGTTGGACATATTTGAACAGGGCACTGTGCGGAGTGCAGCAATAGATCTGTTTTGCTTTTCCTTCTTATTATTGGTAGCTTTTTTATTCCTGGGCTAACCCAGACTTCCCAAAGCATTTCCTGTTCTCTGTGTGTTTGCTGGAGGGTCAGGGTGGGATGTTTTGTACAGGTCCCTCGGTGAACATTGCTCATCACCTCAGTGCTGCTGTATCACAGCTGGAACTGGAAAAGCCAGGCTTTAAAAAACAGGATAAACTGGCAACAGTGATGCTCCTGCAGGAATTTTCAGATAAGCCATTGTTTTCAGCACAGCCTGAGAAGCCTTGGTAATTTGCTGGTGTAAAATGAAAAGGCTGGAGTATAAAAGCCTTTAATAGTGGGATTTCAGAAGTGACAGAGAGGAGAATTTACCTACTGTATCTGTGAATCACTTTGGGGTTTCTCATTAGATTTAGTTTAGGAACTTTGAAAGTAACTTCTGGATGATATCCTTTGTGTTTATCATACCTGTAATGTGTTTTGATTACACACTGCATTAACCTCTGCTTAAATCAACCTTATTAATCATGCTGAGAAAAGGTCATTAACATCTCCCAGACCAAATGCTGTATCCTCAGCTAATTATAACTAATTCATTAAAATGGTGTGACCTGTTTCCACTGGGATGCAATCCAGGATGCAACTCTTGGCTTGTAGCCTCATAAAGCCAGTGTATCCTGAGCTGCTTTGAATTTAGAGGACAGACAGATTTTTTGTGTTTATTAACCTTGCTTGAAATCTGCCACATCGTATTAATGTGCCAAATTGTGAAGATGCTAAAAAACCCCAATCCAAACAGAAAGCACCTCTCCTGCTGTATTTTGCTCTGTTAGCAGAACACTTGGTTAAATACCCTTTCATCCAAAGGCATGCTCTGAGGTTTCTGCTCCAGCACAGGCCTGTTTCTGGAGTGGCTTGGGAGGGAGCAGAATGCCGGGTCAGCAGAGCCCAGGAGCTGCTCCCCAGTGGGCACACGGATCTCATTCCTGGGGGAGAGCAGCAGGGCCAGCCTTTGTTCGGGTTTCAGGGCAGGAGCTTGTGGTGGAAGGTGCTGCTGGGGCGTTTTTGCTCCTGGGGGGGTCAGGGGTGGGGGAAGAGTGCTTTCCTGGCTGAAGGCTCTCTGTCTCTTGCAGACACACCAGCTGGACTGCTCTGCTCACTACCTGCGCCTGAAGTTCCTGGTGGAGAACCAGATCCAGCTCTACGTGCCAAAGCCAGAGGAGGAGATCTATGAGCTGGTAATGCTGCCCACTGGGCAAGTGAAATGACACTGGGCAGGACCTGGTAATTAGTGTTTAGCTCACATTCTGGAGAGAGTTATGCTTTTTAGTTTGCAATTCTGGTGCTTTGCAGACCATAGCAGATTGGCCTTCAGCAAAAGGATCTCTCCAAGCTTTTCATCCTGTGTTGGTGTTTAGCTCCTAATTGTGTGGATGTGTCTGGGGAGAGAGGAGGGACAGCCACAGGCAATGTGTCAAAATCACTCTAAGGTACATTTGAGCTTAACTTCCCTCCAAGTTGTCTTTTCCTGTTGCTCATATTGTCTGTGGAGATTTTAAAGACATGTTGTGGAGGCCTGAGCACTTCTTGTTGCAGTTCCTGCCTGAGTTTTAAAGTGGGGGAAAATAACCAAGCTTTTCCCCAAAAACACCCACAAGTTGTTGGGTGTTTTTTTTTTTTTTTTTTCCCTAATGGTAAGGTAAAGATTGAGGTCAAGAAGGTCTGGAGTTATGTGTGAGAATATACATCCTTAATTGCCTCGGCTGGCTGTTTTCATCTCATTCATCTTGAAAGCAGACTTCAAAGGAATTTTGCCATGAGAGATTAAAAAAAAAGACCAAACAGGATTAGTGTCATGCTTTAGCTCTGTGATTTTACACAGGCACGCTGGAAACCTTTTTAAACCTTTTCATTGGTGGCTGGTTTACTTATAAAAAGTAAAACTTTGTTAGTTATGGAGGCTTTTGCTCACTTAGCAAAGGACTTCTGGGATTTTCAATTAATGCTGTCAACAACAACAACAACAAGAAGTGAGAAAGTGCTGGAGGAGTGCTAGGACTGTGAAGTGTGATATGGTTGGGGAAAATTAAAACTCAGAGGAGACAGTTTTAGCTGTCGTTGTCTGGAAGGACTTTGGGGACTTGTCTTGTGTTGAGAGGGTGTAGGATTGACAGTCATCACTTAGTGCTTATTGTGAAAAGCTGTAATGAACCCAGAGCTCTGTCAGTGGGACTGTGCAGATGCTGGAAGGGAATGGCAGAGATGGGAGCTGCAGGGTGGTGTCTGGTGTGTGGATATGGAACCAACACTTTGTGTGTTTGCTTGTCTGTGTGGGCTTGTTTGGGGAGAGTACTGGGTTACTTCCATGAGGCTGCAACTGTTCTGTAATACTGATTTGTGCAGTGCTGGTAGAAGCAGGAGATAGAATTATATTTTTATTTGGGAAACCTTTTGAAACCAAGTTCCTCTTCTTTTCTAAAGAAATAGTTTATGTACTTCAGTCCAAACGCTGAGTTTCAAAATGTTAATTATTGTGAATTGCATTTTTACACGCTCAGAGCAGCATGTAAGCAGAATTAATATTCACCTGTGGGCTCAGTTCACCTGGGGCTATGATTTTTTCCGAAGACAAAGGGCAGGTTTGTCACTTCAGAGCTGAAAGGCACAGGGATTTGCAGCTGCATGGAGGGACTTCTGGGCCATTGCCTAGGTGTGAATTTGTGCTGGTCTCCCAGGAAGGATGTTAATGACCATTTCAAAGACTTGGGGGCTTTCCTTGGTACAAACAAACATCAGGGTGTTAAACGTGGAACGTCATGCTGAGGTGTAGTGAGTCTGATAGTCTGATAATGAACAAACATTTATTTAAGAAACAAAATCATTCCTTGTGCTTTTAATGCTGTTGAATAATGGAATTCCTGCAATGTCTTCATTAAAATAATATAAAAACATTAAGCTTTTACTACCTGTAAATTAGGAGAACAGGAACAGAAGCTGTTTCACGTGCACTCAAAATGGTATTGAGTGAATGCCTGCTCTGTTCTGTGATGGGGGTGGAAAGCACTGCTTCCTCCTCTCTAACTGTTCTGACAGCAGAGCTGAGTGACACTGCTAATGCCTCTCACACAGGTGGAGAGAAACTGTTTGATAAATAATGACCGCAGTCCCTTTCTTCTGCCTGTAATTAAAAAACAAAAATCTGTTCCAAACGACTACAATTGATGTGTCCTCCCACAGTAACATATTTTTGTGTTTGTTTTTTTCCCCCTCTATTCAGCTGTACAAGGAAATCGAAATCTGTCAGAAGATCACCCAGCACATTCAGATGGAGAAGTCTGATGCATCCTCTGATATTTATGGTGAGTTCCTCCCTGACTTGTTTTGCTGTTTCTCCCCAGTCACTTCTAGCAGGTTCTTGTGTGCTCTTTGCTGATGTACCTGAAAGGTCTCTTGAGCACAGGGAGAAAAGCACTTCTGGTTCCTGAGCCACCCACAGCTACATTCAGGTGCCCTGGAGGAGCAGAGCTTTGTTTGGAGTGCTGTGAGCGTGGCTCTCCTGGAGCTGGAGGCTGTGCAGGGAGCACAAATGTTTGCTGGAGTTCCTCCCAGCGCCGCCCACGGAGGCTGTGGGTGGGAGCAGCATCCTTTGCCAGCTGTCACATCTCACAGGGAGCTCATGGGACCTGCTGGGGCTGCCCCACTGCCCACAGCCTGCAGGGCTCTGCAGCTCCACTCCTTCCCCGGTCCCCTCCTCGGGGGCCTCGCTGGGGCTACGAGGCACCTCCAGTTCTCTGGCCAGGCAGCCCAGAGAGGCTCTTTGGCTGCTTCTCAGCTGCCACAGGCACCCAGGGGGGGTTCCTGCCTGGGCCTGGCACTCCTGAGCCTGGGGATGCCTGGCTCAAGGGTGTCCCACAGATGCTCCAGCCCTCGAGGATGTCCCACGGACTCCTGGAGCCAGGATGTGACACATGGCAGATCTGTGTGAAACATAAAGCAGGACAAGGTTTAATTCCTTTAATTGCAGCAGAATCTTTCCTCTCTGTGTGGTTCATACTTCTCAGCTTTCAGGTATTTCAGGTTACAGCCCTCCAGCCAGGTGAGTTTGCCCTTTGGCCTGGCAGTTACAGTTCTGGGGTGTATTTTAGAGTTATCTGTGCAGCCTCCCCCTCAGGAGGCCAAGCTGCATCTTTTTGCTATTTAGCTAAATATTCTGTTTTAATTACTAGAATAATTCTGGATCCCCAAACTGCTTATTATACAGCTGCAGGCCATTGGAATACTGAGCTCTGCTACAAAAGCAGTGAGACTGATTGGAGTTATTGAAGGCCTAAGGAAAATATTCACCAGCCCAGTGATGGTTCAGGGTTCATATTTATGCAGTGCCTGAAAGCACTGCAAGAGTTGGGCTGTCATAACATTTCCTGTTCATTTCTTTTGCTTCTTTTTTTCTATGTGATAAATATAAAAAAATATGAAATGCACTGGTGGTGTCCTGTGAGATGAGATCAGCTGAGGGAAGTGTGGCATGTAGCTGTGCAGTGCTCTGACCCTGCAGGGAGGGAATGCTAAAAGCACCCCAAAAAAGCTGACTTTTCTCTCATTGAGGGAAAACAGCCAAATCTGTTTTGCCTCTAAATGGCAGAAGGATTTCTGTGGTTTGTATGTCTCTTGTGTGTTCATCCAGTGACAAGTGTGTGCTGAAATCACACAACCCTGGAGCAGTTTGGGCTTGAAGGCCACCTCATTCCACCAGCACACCTCAGGGAGAGCTCACCTGGAGCATTCTGGGGTGGTTCTACTCCACCAGTGTGTTGTGGCAGTAAGAGGCACTCCTGGAGGGTCTGGCCAGTGCTGGGTCTCTCGGTGTGAGCTTTGCTGGTGCCTGAGCACGGACATTCTCACCTCTTTGGCTGGTACTCTTTCCCTCTTTGCCAGGGCTGTGAGGGCAGGAATCAGGGAGAATCCTTGGATTCCAGCTGGTGGATGTATCAGGAACCTGCTGGCATGTTCACCAGCAGCTGGTTGTGCCAGGGGCTGAGGGCACTGTCTGGAGGTGGGTTTGTTCAGCATTCAGCTGCTCTGGTGAGGCCACGTGCGCCCAGAGATGCAGATTTGTGTTCTCCTGTCAGCAGAACTTTGCAGTGAAGGGAGGGCTGTGCCTGGGTCACCCCCCATCTCTTCCCACCTGTGTTTCAGAGTCCATGCACAGTTTGATGGCAATGTTTTTGGCAGGAATGCCAGCTTATGCAATCACTGTGGCTTCCACCCACTCCTGCCCTTCCTCTGCTGCGGTGTTTGCGTGGAGCCCCTGTGGAAGCCAGCCAGGGTGGGAGCTGTGCATTCCTGCTGGCCACAGGCTGCACACACACTGGGGTGAGGTGTTGCCCACCTCAGTGCATGCAGAGAAAGCACTGCACTGCTGCTGCAGGTGGTGTGAGACCCAGCCACTGTCACAGCTGTGGAGATGCGACAGGGCAGGGTCACATCTGGCCGTGGAGGGAGGGGTAACTGTGTGTGTGAGATGGCCATTTCCAGGCTGCTGCCAGCTGCACATCTCTCATCTCTTAAAGCTGATGGCAACCTGTGTAATTGCTCCTTGTGCCCTTTCTGCCAGGAATAACTGCAGGATTTATGGGTATGGCTGAAAGATGAATTAAGAAGCAGCTATGTGTGCATTTAGGCCTGATGGATTGAAGGAGGCACAGGTCTTCTCATGGAGGAATCACAGAATTCTGTGGGTTGGGTTGGAAGGGAGTTAAAGCTCATCCCATTCCACCTCCTGCCACGGGTAAGGACACCTTCCACTATCCCAGGTTGCTCCAAGCCCTGTCCAGCCTGGCAGGGATCCAGGGGCAGCCACAGCTGCTCTGGGCACCTGTGCCAGGGCCTGCCCACCCTCCCAGGGAACAATTCCTTCCCAATATCCCATCTAAACCTACTCTTTCAGTTTGAAGCCACTCCCCCTGTCCTGTCACCCCAGGCCTTGTAATGAGTCTCTCTCCATCCTTCCTGTGGGCTCCCTTCAGGAAAGCTGCAGTGAGGTCACCCCAAAGCTTCTCTTGTCCAGGCTGAACAATCCCAGTTCTCTCAACCTTTCCTTGTAGGAGAGATGGAGCTTGGGGCTGCTTGGACACACTGATCTCCTCCCAGTGGGAGCCTGAGCTGTCCTCAGCCTGGTTTTAATGTGGTGTTTGGCCCCAAACAGCATTTCAGTTGAAAAGGGTGATGCTCTTAGGAGCTGATGCTTTGTGCTGACTCAAACTGCAGCCTTGGGCATGCTCTGCTGTTTTTCCAGATGAGGGTTTTCCAGGTAGACTCTGTGGTGATGACAACCAATAACTACTATATTTTACAGCTGCTCTTTTAGTCGAGGCTTCTTCTCTCTGCCAAAGCAGAGTGTTGAGTGAGCTTTACAAATTTCATTTGATTCAGCCCAAGGAGCTCGCATGCAGGTTCCAAGTAGCTCAGTAAGTCATGAAAGGCCATATGCTTCTCACTTCCCTCTGCCACATTCTTCCCCCTCTTTTCTTCTTCTTTTTTTATTTTTTATTTTTAAATCATGGATGAAAAAATAACTCTCAGCCATAAGAATCAGCTTGAAGGGAGTCCTAAAGTCAGGATAGGCTCCCAGCACATCTGCACCACTTGGCTGGTGGCTGATTCCATGTCAAAACAAACTACTCCCCCCAGAGGTTTGGAAATGTTTTTCTAGTCTCTAGAAAAAGAGAGAGCAAATGGTTGCCTGCACTCATTTAGGGAGTAATGAAGTTTCAGAAAGGCAACTGTTCTGCTTTAGATAACTCTCCACAGTAAATAAACAACCTCATTTAACTTGGCACCTTGTATTTCCTTCACAAATCGTTTTCTTACTGTGTCACCCACAAATGGCAGGAAAATCCCCCAGCCCAAAGCCCACAGTGCCATTTGCAGTGTGTAAAATGAGGCTGTGTCAGCACTTCCACTCCAAGGCTGTTCTGTAGGTCTCTGGTGAGCATGAAACGTGCACTGAGCTGAGACTTGGCAAATGACAGGTTGTGCCAGAAGCAGCTGAAAAGGGGAAAGAGCAAAGGGAAAGGGGCATTTTTACAAATGTGCCCAGCCCAGGAATCTCAAAAAGCAGAGGTCAGCACTCTGTTCCAGCAGGGGATGTTGTGCCTTGCCTGTTTTTGGGATGGCACATCAGCCATGGCTCTTCCCAGCTTGTGTCCCAAACCACAGCTCTGTGCAGCTCTGGTCTGCAAACAGCAAAACCTCCTGGAGCAGCTTTTGATGGCAAGGGAATTGGGTGTCTGTTCCAAGGTTTTGCAGCTGTGGTATCCTCAGATATGCCTGTAGGTAATTGGTAAATGCACACAGAAATTCAGTTCAGGTTTATTTTAGAGCCACTTTGATAGTTGAACTTGCCCGTTGTGTTTGTAAAGGTGAGAGGCAAGGGAGAGGGGAGGGATTGCTTGCCTTGGCTGCTGCCCTGGTGGCTGGGACACCCTGGAAGGGGCTGCCTTCCCCTGACCATGTCCCTGGTGTCTCCCCAGGTTTCTCTCTGTGCTCTGTGGAAGAGGAGGGCGTCCGCCGGCTCTACGTGAACGGCGTCAAGGAGACAGGCCTGGCTTTCAAGCAAGGTAAAACACTTCCCAGAGCCCTCCCAAGTCACTCACTGCCACATATATATATAATATACAATATAATACCCTGGAGCATCCCAGTGCTCCCTTGGCAGGGGTTAGTGCCTCTGGTTCTGCTCCCAGCTGTTGCCTTGAAAAGGATTATGGAGTTGCGAAAAACAGCAACCAGACACTCTCTTGCTTGGTGCAGGAAAGGGCAAGAAAGAGCAATTTATTAAATGAAGCCATTGCCTTAAATAAGGCAGTTCATGCAAAACAAAATACAAAAAGATCATTGGTCAGGTAAAGAGACACCTCTTCTCCCTGGCTTTCTCAGGCACCCAGCAGGTGTTTATCTCTCTTATGATTCTTTCTCTTGTGTTTACAATAAAGAAGGAACCTCTAGCTTGGGAAAAATCCTAGCTGAGGCTGAGAAAGTTTCATGGCCTGAGAAAAATACTTAGAACTTGAGAAAAAGGCCTGACAGCTTTTGCCCAGGCCTTCAGCAGTGTCCACACCCAGCCATTGCAGGAAGCATGGCAGCACTTGGAGCAGAAGCCAGCAGGGACACCAAGCTGCCAGCTTGTCCCAAGGCAGAGCAGGCCCTGCTGAAGAAGATTCTTATCTCTTTGTAAGCCCTTGGTGTATGCAGAGTCCTCAGAAACACCTTCAGAGTTCTCTTGGGAATGGCTTACATGGCCTTGCAGAGCTTATTCAGCAGCTGGCCCATGCCAAGAGCTGTTTCAAAGGCTGCTCTCCCCCAGGCTGCTGCACCCCCTGCCCTGGTGCTGGCTCTGGCACTGTGCTGAGCCAGTCCAGCTGATGGAAAACTGCCCTGGCAGTTTCTGTCACCTTGGGCTGGCAGAGCTGGCTAGTGTGGTTGGGAATGAGTGGCCCAAGGGGCACGGTGGAGGCAGAAACAGGAAGGAAGGACAGTGGTCAGGGAATGGGGGACAGCCTGGACTTGCACCCCAACTTCAGAAACCCACATATAGGTGTGTGTTAAACATGAAAAGACCATCTTGCTCTTTCCTGTCACTCAGCCCCACAGCATTCCCTGGTTATCAGGGTGGATATCCTGCCAAAAGCCCTGAGCAGAGGCTGGGGGTTGCTCCCTGCCAGGCTGCCACAGGGAAATGAAACCCTGTGGGTTCCTGTGTGGAGCAAAGTGAGTGTTAGGTGAGGGTGGATGGGGTTTCATCAGGGCTTCCCTGGTTTGCTTTTGGTCGCTGCTGAAGAGCAGTGTGAATGGATGTGTGAGCACAGAGTGCCCCCTGTGGGGCTGCAGTGCAAGGACAGGCACTGGTAAAAACTCACACATCCGTAGCTGCTCAGAGCTGACCTTCAGGCACTTCTGTATGAGCAGCAGCCAGCAGGATATTGGGACAAGATCTCTGAGGTGGCAGCAGGAAAGCTCTCTGTGCTTCCCATTATTACATGCATTGTCTGCATTTGACTGCACTCCATCAGATGAGATACTGCATTTCATTTTCAATCTTCCCTCCAATTAGAAGATTTTGTTTTCTCCTGGTAATTTTTATAATTTACCCTTTTGTTTCTTCTGTTGGTCTGCCTTAGCAAGGCAGGCATTCCTCACTGGAATGGGAGCTCCTTGATTGCACTGAGATAGACATGATGCCTTACCCTAAATCATCCATAACAAAGAGTACCAAGAGTAATTGAAGCCCCAGATCCAATGTTTATGGTTGCAGGCCTACTAGTGTGCTACTATTATGCCACAGAATCACTAAGTAGAATAAATTAAATAATGTGAAATGCTTGACTTGCCTTGTTTTGTCCTTCTTTCAGATATGATTTTACAGTCCATTTACTTTGTAGCTACTCTATCTAGTTCATTTTATTCACCCTGAAACTGCACACCACGCTAGAGTTTCTGGGCACAATTACGTGGTTTAGGGAGCTCTCCATTTCCCTTCCAGTGGGAGTCAGTACTGTGTCTCCTGGAGGGTCCCTCCAGGCTTCCAGGTGCCAGGGCATGGCAGGGACGGTCACCCCTGCTGCTCGGCTGCTGGAAATGCAGGATGGAGATGGGGATGCTCCAGCAGCCGGGGCTCTCGGCACTGCTGTCCCCTGCTGTGCTGCTGCCTGCCTGGCCCCAGGGATGTTTGGGATTCAACCCTGCTCCAGGTCACTGGTGCTGGCCCTGGGGAAGGTCAGGAGTCCCGTGGCACCTCTCAGGGCCGCACGCATCCCTCAGCATCCCAGGGAGCAGGAGTCAGCTGCTGCTCCCTTCTCCCTGGGGCACTGCTGCTGTAAGTAACTCCTGGAATCAGGCTGGAAAAAAGCCATGACTGACTTAGATCTGCCTTTGGAGGCTCCGTGTGCTGCCGTGGGGTTTGGGAAGGGTCACAGGGGAGGCCTGTGCTCTGTGGGGTGCAGCACGCACAGCGGCTGTGCCGTGAGGAAAAAGGGCATAAATTGTGGTTGGGGTGTTGTGAGGGACTTGCTGGGCGCTGTGCTCAGGGTGGCATCAAACCTCAGTGTCATCTGCAGTCACTAACGGTTCCAGAGCTGCATGGGCAGCAGGGCTGCAGGGTGGAGGTGCTGGGGCGTGGGCTGGGCTGGACGGGGTCTGTGGCAGCCTCGCGCTGCAGTGAGTCTGAGCTGTTCTGTGTTCTGTTCTGTGTGCCGCAGGGCTGAAAGCCGGCGACGAGGTGCTGGAGCTGAACGGGCGCGCTGCGGAGCAGCTGGACTGGGCGCTGCTGAAGGAGGCGCTGGCGCAGGCCGCGCTCAGCCTGGCCGTGCGCACCCACCCCGAGCCAGGCCCCGGCCTGCGGCTGGCGCCGCCCCCCCCGCGGCGCCCCGAGAGCGGCCCTGAGGGCGGGGAGCCGGGCCCGGCCTGGGGGGCCAAGGTACTGCTGGGACTGGGGTGCTGGTGCTGGGGGGACTGGGGTTCTGCTGGTACTGCTGGGGGGACTGGGGTTCTGGTGCTGCTGGGGGGACTGGGGTGCTGGTACTGCTGTGGGGAATGGGGTTCTGCTGGTACTGCTGGGGACTGGGGGTTCTGGTACTGCTGGGGGACTGGGGGTTCTGGTACTGCTGGGGACTGGGGGTTCTGGTACTGCTGGGGGACTGGGGTACTGGTACTGCTGGGGACTGGGGTTCTGGTACTGCTGGGAACTGGGGTGCTGGTACTGCTGGGAACTGGGGTTCTGGTACTGCTGGGGACTGGGGTACTGGTGCTGCTGGGGGACTGGGGTACTGGTACTGCTGGGGACTGGGGTTCTGGTACTGCTGGGGGACTGGGGTGCTGGTACTGCTGGGAACTGGGGTTCTGGTACTGCTGGGGGACTGGGGTTCTGGTACTGCTGGGGACTGGGGTTCTGCTGGTACTGCTGGGGACTGGGGTACTGGTGCTGCTGGGGACTGGGGGTACTGGTACTGCTGGGGGACTGGGGTTCTGCTGGTACTGCTGGGGACTGGGGTTCTGGTACTGCTGGGGACTGGGGGTACTGGTGCTGCTGTGGGGACTGGGGTACTGGTACTGCTGGGGGAACTGGGGGTTCTGCTGGTACTGCTGGGGGGACTGGGGGTTCTGGTACTGCTGGGGACTGGGGGTTCTGGTACTGCTGGGGACTGGGGTGCTGGTACTGCTGGGGGACTGGGGTTCTGGTACTGCTGGGGACTGGGGTGCTGGTACTGCTGGGGACTGGGGGTCCTGGTACTGCTGGGGGACTGGGGTTCTGGTACTGCTGGGGGACTGGGGTTCTACTGGTACTGCTGGGGACTGGGGTTCTGCTGGTACTGCTGGGGACTGCGGGGTTCTGGTGCTGCTGGGGGACCTGGAATTCTTTTGGTCTGCTCATTCAGAATTTCTTTGGTTTGCTCAGTCAGAATTCTTTTGAGATAGCAGTAGGAGGAAGGTAAAACAGGCTTAATTTTAAATGGTGCAAAGGAAAACTTTACTATTAGAAACTATGAGAAAAAAAAATAATACGACTTAGAATAAAATTTTTAGAATACTTCTCACCCAGGCACAGCACCCTGGCCTTCACTAGGGGCAGCCAAGGTACTGCTTCTGCTTTGGTCACCTGGAATTCTTTTGGTTTGATCACCTGGAATTCTTTTGGTCTGGTCATTCAGAATTTCTTTGGTTTGCTCATTCAGATTTTTTTTGTTGGGAGATAGGAGTAGGAGGAAGGTAAAACAGGCTTAATTTTAAATGGAGCAAAGGAAAACTTTATTATTAGAAACTTGAACTTTATTATTAAAAACTGTAAGAAAAAAAAGAATAAAATATAGAATAAAATTTTAGAATACTTCTTGCCCAGGGACAGCACTCTGGTCTTCACTAGGGGCAGCCAAGGTACTGAGGTGTAGCAGTTTTGGTTTATTAATTTGATTTTTTTGTTATGAGACAGGGTTAGGAGGAAGGTAAAACAGGCTTAATTTTAAATGGTGCAAAGGAAAACTTTATGATTAAAAATTAAAACTTTATTATTAGAAACAATAAGAAAAAAAAAGAAAGAATGCAACTTAGAATAAAATTAAAAACTTAGAATAAAATTTTTAGACTACTTCTTGCCCAGGGACAGTGCCCTGGCCTTCACTGGGGAGCAGCCAAGGTACTGCTTTTGGTTTGTTCATTTGAAATTTTTTTGGTTTGTTCATTTGAATATTTTTGTCATGAGATTGGATTAGGAAGAAGGTCAACAGGCTTAATTTTAAATGGTACAAAGGAAAACTTTATTATTAGAAGCTATAAGAAAGAAAAAGAATAAAACTTAGAATAAAATTTTTAAAATACTTCTCTTCCCTTCTACATAATTTTTTTTTACACTGACGATGTGCATAAAACTAATATGTTACTTGACTATAATTTTTAAAAAGAGCCTTTTCCTAATTTACTTGGGAGAGGAGACTTTTATTTTTAGTTTAAGATGATTTTTTTATCAGAAACAGTTTTTTTATGTCCTTGATGTTACAGTGATTAGATGGAGAATGGAATTCTGATTACTATGTAAAAAAATAAATCTTCTTTTTGATTAACAGTTTTTTTATAACTAGTATTGGGGACTATATTAACTTATGGGGCACACTTTAAGGGTTATAACAGTTTAAACAAAAGTTTTTTATCTTTGGAAACAAAATTGTGTGTTTTGGTTTTTTTTTTTCTTCCTTTTCCCTGAGGAGCAACAGAGGTTTTTATTTTTTTTATTATTTATTTTTTTATTATTTAAACTTAGGGGATTACAATTATTTTAATATTTACCTACTTTAACACTAATGTTTTTGTTTATATTTAGAGTTAAAATATTTAATTTGCCTTATAATATATTTTTATATTATATGTATGTGTGTATATATATGTATTATAATATATATATCATATATATATGTATAATCATCATATATATCATATGCCATAAGGAAACAAGAGTTTCTTTTTTATAGTCAAAAAAGGAGGAATTTCAGTCTACACTTTTTTTCGTGTTTTTATTTGGGACTTGACTTTTGTTCTTGGTTGATTTTTGATGGGAGGTCAGGACAGACTGGTTGTACCTCTTGCTTCAGTTTTTTGGAATAATTTAAAATACAGTGGAATGGCCAGAATGAAGTTGTTTCTAGGTAATCAAAACTGTTCTGAGCTGAGACTGCCTTTGGGGAGTGTGATATTCACAGCAAGGGGGAAAGAGGGAGCAAGAAAAGCTTCCACAGCTTATTGCAAATCCCCTGAGGGGACTGCTAAAAGCAGCCTGGTCTGAGATGTGGACTAAACCTACAGAGGAGCTAACATTCAGCATCCTCGGGAAATGTTCATGGAGGTTTTCCCAGTCAGGCTTTTGTGCTGGGAAGTGGAGGTGTCTTGTGCATTTTCCTGGCTGGCCACAAGATGCCCCCCTCTGCTGCTCAGCACGGCTTTTCAGCAGCCCTCTGCCTTTGCCTGTGCTTTGTCACTGGGACCTGCGTGTGGGATTGCTGTGTGCGCTGCAGCAGAGCCTGGGCCCTGGGATCCCCGCAAGGAGGGGAGTATTCCTTCAGGCAGCAGCAGTGCAGGTGTCCCTGGCAGCTCCTGGAGGCGCCTCTGCTTCCCCCTGGGATAGTTTGGGATGTGGGAGTGAAACCAGGCTCTGCACCCAAGTGTGTGACTGGGGCAGGGCAGCTCCCCCACCCATTTCCCAGTCTCTGGTCAGGTGTTTGTAGAACCCTATTCTACTGAGCTTTCCTCTGCTCCTGTGCATTGTCAGGGATCCATTACCCACGTGGGATCCACATGACATTTTAAAGAGGGGTTTTGCTTTGAAATGTTGTGACTGTATATTAGGTTGTTCTTGGCTCCACAGCTTCTTGCAGAAAGCAGTCAAGTATGAAATACCCACTGACCTATTTATTTGTGTCTTTGTTGGTTGCAGGCAGTGTATCAGCTCCATGATTTCTGCTGAGTGCTTTATTTCTAGGACCCAGATTCTGTCTGTGGCCCTGAGGCACTGCAGCCCCTGTCAGCAGGGTCACAGTGCCAGCACCTGTGGGCACATCCCTCTTGCAGGAATCCAGCATCTGCCTGTGGGATCATGCTGCTGTCTTAGCATTATCTTCCTCCCTAGCAATTCTTCATCAGCTGTGAAGGCAGCAAAGGGCAGATTCTATTTTTCATATGATGCAAAGGATATTGTGTACTTTCAAAATATGAAAGACATGTTACGTTTTTTAAAAGGAAGCTTTCCTGGTGCCTTGCTGCTCAATGGGAGGTCTAGAGGAGCAAAGCAGGGCTGTGTTTCAGGGAGTTGAGCTCCTGGGAGTGTCTGCCAAAGCTCCTGTTAAATCTGACATCTCTCACAGCTCTTTCATCATCTGGAACTCCCTTGCACATGCTGAGCTTGGGGCTGGAGCTGCAAATCAGCTCTGTGGCCGTGGTTACTTCACTGTGTTTGCTTAACAGGTTATTCTGGAAGTGACCTTGGGTTTTGATATCTCTGATTGATGTGAGAACTGCCATCCTGGGCACGATGGATGCTTTCCCTGTGGAACTGCACTGCCTTTGCAGAGCCACAAGTTCTGTTCCTTTCATCTCTTATTGCTTTTCCTGGCTCTGGTTTCTCTCCTGCTAACACAGCCTGCATAAATTTGGCTGAGGAGGATTAGCTCTGGCTCTGTCTGGAGCCTCAGAGCAGGTTTTCCTTATTGCCTAAAAGGATCAGTGGGGCCTGTGTCCCCTCCCCAGCTGGAGTGTTGTGCTGCCCTCGGTGCAGGGAATGAGCTGGAAGCTGGGAGCACAGCCTTGGATCTCCCCAGACCACCAGGAAGCTGTTCTGCTGTTAGAAGGGCATCTGGGAGTGGGAGTAGGACCCAGATTTGGTGGTGGTCTCTCCAGTTCACTCCTTTCAGTTTGGGGCTGAAGTTTAGGCTTTGCCTGCCCCTGTATTGTGGAGACCCTTAGCATGGGGGCTAAGGTGGAGCACATGAATCACCATGCAGAATGGATGGAGACTGAAAAAGAAAGTGTCCCCCTGCTTGCCATGGCTGTATCAGTCTCCTAGACAGGAAGCACGTGGGTCTTTTTGTTCTTTTGTCACTCAGAGAGCAGCCAGAGGCTGGACTTACAAACACACAGGCTAAATCTGTGCTGTAAAACTGAAACAAGCTTCCATGGCACTGTAAGAACAGCCCCTGGTTTTTATTCCTTCCTTTTCCATCACAGGCCCCCTTGGGCTGTTTGGATTTCAGGGCCAGCTGGGGCCACTGGTGACCCCAGGTTCTTCAGGGGTATTTTCACAAGGCTGACAGCTGATTTCAGATCTTCTGTAGCACTGTTCTCATTCAGTGCTTGATGTAACAATTCTGGGGCACTTCCTGCAGCAGCCACCGGAGGGGTTTGGTAGAAGATTGCATTTTTCATCCCAAATTCCCCAAATTGCTGCGGTGCTGCCTCGCCCTCTGGCGGCCACGCTGGACCTGCAGGAGGCAAGGCTGGTGTTCCCAAATTTCCCCGTGGAAATCCCTCCTTCCTGGTGTCCTGGGGCACACACTCCTTCCACAGTGCTTCAGAGCTAACCAGAATTCTTCTGCAGGGAAGAAAAAAGCACATACTCACCTGTTTTACTGTGGGTTTATAGGTGAAATGTCATCTTTATTAAAATACAAGAATAAAATTTTAATCCATTCCCTAACAACTTCTATCAAAAATTATGCATTTAATGACAGAGCCTCTTCAGCAAGATATTCTGTTGTCATAGCAGAGCCATCCCCTGGCAGCATTAAGGGATTGGATTAAGGGAGCTGCTGTTAAACTGCCCAGATAGATGACAGTGGGATGTTTTTTGAAGCTTAGGCACTGAGGTGCAGGATTCCTGGTTTGTATTTTGACTTAGCAGGGTGCACACTTGGAGCTTTGTGCTGCAGCTGGCAGAGCTTGCTCAGGATATTTATTCCCACTGCCTTGAAATAAATATATAAATAATAATAAATAAATACATAGCCTGGCAGCAAGAAGGAGGCTTTAGGAGAGGTACCACACATTGTGGAAGTCTCATTAAAACCTTGAGTGACACCAGCCCTGCAAACTTTAAGCAGCAGTTGTGGAAAATTCTATCCAAGTGCTGGGCTAGTGCTGAAGCTTTCCATGATTCTCCTGGCCTGTAAGCCCCAGCAGCTTTGCTCCAGTGATAGAAGACTTCCCTCTATTGTGCTGGTTTATCCACAAGTGGAGTTATTGGTCACACTGTCACAGGTGCAACACTGCTGAGGCAGCTCAGGGCTCCTGTGACCTCCCTGGGGCTGCAGGGATTTGACCCCCTTTTCCTGCTGTTTTTTTGCATTTCCCCTCTAACTCCTTAATGGCCCACGAAGTCAGCAAATGGCAGTGGTCAGGAGGAAGCACAGCAGCACATTCTGCTGGCAGAGCTAAATAAGGATTCCCAGGGCAAAAAGCAGGTGATGGAACGATCCTGACAGAAGTGGGACGGTAACTGGGAGGTATTAACGGGCAGGAACCTGCAGCTTTATAGCTCTGATTGCATTTCACCAGCAGCAGATAAACCTGCTCAGCTCCCTGGTGGCCAAAGGCATCAGGAGCAGCCTGAGCACACGTGCTGGGTGTCTGCTCCAGTGAAAGATTCCTGTCTGCTGGCTGAGAGTGCAGGAAATGGGTTAAATGGGGCTTTGACAGGAAAAGAAAAAGGGGTGGCTTAAAAGTAGTATAACAAATACTGCTGCCTTGGTTTGGGGTGAGAAACAGCTGCAAGGTGCATTTCACACAGCTTGAGAAGGGAAATCGATTACAGTGGAAAAACACAGACTGCCCCACACAAGGCACATAGCACTTATTTTCTCTGGGTTTTTAAATGGACTCCTTAAGAATTCTGTTTCACACCATAATAGGGAGAGCAGAAAGCTGATAGTGAGATTTGGGCAAGGCTCAGAAAACCAAACTTCTTACAGAAAAAGGCTTCAAGTAGATTCTGTGTTGCCAAACAGCCCCTCCAGGCACATCTTTTTCTAAGGTAAACCCTATCTTTTTGGAAGGGGGGCCTGATCACCTAGCTACCTTTTATGTCTTTTCCATTTCATCTATGCCCAACTTGGCTCCATCCCAGTGTGCAGAATGTGTTCTGAAATGATTTCCAGGTTTCTGAAGTCTGGCTTTTCCAGATTATCTCTGGACATAGCAAAGTGGGAAATCTTTTGTAGTCATGCAAATTATTTTTAATGATGGGGTCTAAAAGCTTGTGTGAACAGCAGCTGAAGTTGGGGTCCTGAGTCCTGAAAACGTCTGGAACTGGGTTTGTTTCCTCAGTGAGTGTGTCAGGCCAGAAATGCAGGCAGTGGAATCACCATGTCCCACGTGAGGCAGGGCTGGCTGGCCAGCACCACGAGCTGCATGCCACTCTTCCCACGTGAAACCACCGGGGTGGAAAGGTCCCTGGCACTGCTCAGCAGCCAAGCAATGAATGCTGGATGTCAGAATTTCAATGTGACATTTTAGCCTTATCTCTGAATCTATAGTTGCCAGTGAAATGATGTCTGGTCATAACCTGTTTGTTTTTACACCTGTCCTTAAAGCTGTGCTGCCAGCCCTCCTCAGAGGTCACTGGGTGCCTCTGGCAAAAACTCTTGTGGGAATGTGTTCATGTTCCATGGTGTCTTGGTTTGAAGGACAGGTGTCTGCTAAGGAAGGCAGGAGCCTCTCTTGAAATGGAGAATGGAAACCCCTTCCCTCCAAATTATTATACTTTTGAAATCAAGGAGCTCTCAGGCAAAGATATGGGAATAGGAATAACAGTTCTTTACTAAGAACAATTAAAATAAAAATACAGTAATATAATGAACAATCCCAAACCCTGCCAGAGTCAGAATCCAAGCTGACACCCGTCAGTCAGTCAGGGTGTTGGCAGCAGTCCCATTCAATGGTGGCTGCATCCTCCTGCAGGGGCAGATGTGGTTCAGCTGGAGCAGTGCTCCTGTAGAAGGTGCAGTTTCCTCTGAAGCTCCAGGGATGATGTGGGAAGGTCTGGCTTTTCCTCTGGAATCCAGTGGAAAAGGCTGCTCTGGTGTTCCAAATCTCAGTTTTTGATCTGGGTAGGAAAGGCTTGGCTCCTGCCCTGGCTGGAGCATCTCCCAGTGGGATGATGGAATTTTATCAGCCATGCCCTGGGACTCACTGGCCATGAACAGGAGATATCTCCTGGAGGGAGGGATGGGCTGTGGGAAGATAAAGAGCACTGTGCCACCTGGTTTAACAGATGGTGATAGAACACGTGCTGTGGGTCACATTGCAAGCCAAGACAATGGTCGCAGCTGGGTTTCTGGGGCTCTGGGTTTCTGGGGCTCTGGGTTTCTGGGGCTCTGGGGTTGTGGCCGTGCTTTCACAGCCTGTTGCTCTCGGCAGGGCACTCCCTCTGCAGCGACCCCGACGGCTCCGAGGCGGCCCCGGAGGAGGTGGAAGCGCAGGACCTGGAGTCGTCGGACGAGGCCGACAAGATGAGCAAGGTGAGGAGCTTCAACTTTCAGCTGGCAGGGAGAGCAGCACCTTTCCCGGGAAAACACTCCTTTAACTGTGAGGGTGTTTAGGGATGATCCTGATTGGAGCAAGCCACGGCTTTGGTTCTGGTAGTCACCCGCTGCCTCTCCAGCAAGATTCGTGTCCTTTTTCCAGGGTGGGTTCACATCTGCAGTTCCCTGTGATTATGTCCCCACACAGTTTGTAGGTGAGCTGGTTTATCACTCCCATCCCCAGAACAGCTCCACTAATCCATGTGGATTATTAGGATTTTTCATTCTTTCTTGATTGCTAGGCTTAGGGCAAATGTGAGTTAAACTGAATTTCCTTAAAGCAATAGCATCGATCACATGCAGCTTTCTAAAGTAATCATAGCCAATCTACCTCAAACTGAAATAAAACTCTCCAGTTACTGCTGAGAGCTTGTGCAAATGGGTTGCTAATTGCCATTGATTAAGGGACGGTTCCACAGTGTTGGTGGTGACAGTAGGTGATGATCGGTGGCCTCTGAGGCACAATGCAACAAATAATCTTGATTGCTTTTAGGTCTGTGTGATAGAGGTGATGCTGAGAGTTTACTGCTGGTTTTCTTCACAGTTAATGGTCTAATGAGAGTTAGATCTCGGTTTGTTGGTGTTTTCCCTCCGTGCACGTTTTCTCTCTTCTTTTTTAACCAATATGTGTTGTAGTGAGTTGTGGGCTGGTCCCTTGCTGCAGAGAAAGGAAGGAAAAGACCTTGGCCTCTTGTTTCCTGATCCCTTGTGTCACTCTAGCCTGGAGTTTTGTCCTTGGTAGCCAGACAGTGGAAGTTAGATATGGGAAAACATTAAATGTTTGCAGAGAAGGTGATTACTCATACAGCTTGTTTCCAGCTTTCACTGAGGAACTTTTTCTTGTAAGTACAAAAAATTTCTTCTTTAGTAAGTGGAGATGTTTGTTGATAGTTTGGGGTTTTTAACTGTAAATTTCTTCTATAATAAGTGGAGGTGTTTGTTGATACTTTGGGATTTCTAACAGTAAATATGTGGGATTTTCATATGCTCTGAGCAGAGTCTGTTGTGTCAAAGGAAGCTGTGCTGGAGCAGTGAGCACAGCACGTGGCTGCTGGGGAATCAGTGCTCCCCATGGGTTTGTCCAGGGCTTTCTGTTGCTGAGCTGTGCCACAGGCTGGGGGGGTTTGCCCCTTGTCTGCTGGATGCTCAGAGCTGTAATTGCCTGCACAAGGCATAAGGATTACCCGATTAGCTCTGCAGCTCAGCAGATTTAGTCAAACTGAGAAATGGGTGTTAGCAGCTTTAATGCTTAATATTCCCTCCTGGAGGAGTAGCTCCCAACTCTAAGGAGCCCTGGTTTCCAACAGGAAGAGCTTCTGCCTGTCTAGCAATGAAATGTTGACATCACTGAGTGTTTCCTTTTGAGATACAGAAATATGTCTCTGTATTTGTGTGGGGTGAAGGGGAGTGAGGCTTTTTATTTTTCTGTTTCAAACTGCTTGAAAGTGCTCTCACACAAATAAATGGCATATATCTAACCTACTCAGTTTGGCAATCTCAGGGATGCTGCTGTCCCTGTTCTGTACTCAGTGCCTTCCTTGCTGAATGTAGAAACCCCCAAATTATTCTGCAATGCCTATGGAAAATTCCAGTATATGGTAGTGGGGAAGAACAAAAGCTCAGCTGAGGGTTTTCCTGACCCCTTGGCTTTTCTGTGTGCTTGGGAAAGCTGGTGTGCATGGGGAGGAGGGATTCTTGCAATGTGTATTTTCCCATGGCAAGTCACAGACGGCGAGGAGGAAAACAAAGGTGTTTTCCTGTCCCTGCACTCCCACACCTTTCCATGCTCCTGGGATTATGGCACAGAAGATTAAGGTGGTGTCCTCAGGGCTGTTTCACAGGGGTTAGTTATTTCTGTACATGGCAAGGGGAAGGCTCTGCCCTCGTGCCACGTTCCCCTTGATCCCATCACTGCCACAGCTTCCAGCTGTGGGTGGTGGAGCTCTGGGGAGACTTCCCTTGTTTTTCTGCCCTTCTTGGCTGCAGCAGGGCAGGAGCACTCCCACCCATTCACCTCGGGCAGCAGGAGAATGTTCCCATTTCACCAGCATCAGGGCTCCCCAGCTAAATGCAGAGCTCCCCTCGTCCCAGCACAGAGGCAGCGTTAGGAGCTGGGGATCCCAAAATCGCCTTTGGGGTGTCCTGTGCCGGTCCTGGGGCAGGGCTCCATCCATGCCCAGGGATCCCTGCAGACAGGGACAGCTCCCAGCTTCCCCAGGAAGCTCCCAGGCAGCAGAGATGCTGGGGCAGCATTAATGATTGATGGGAAGAGGAGAGGAGCGAGGTGCTCGCAGCGCTCATCTGCTCTCGTAGCACGGGCTTTGTGTCAAGGTAAGTGGGGGGAAATCCCACCCAAAGCTGGCCTTGGGCCCTCCTGCCTTTGCCAGGCAGCTGCCAGGGGGCTGTGTGACACAGGAGGCACTGGAATGTGTCCTCCCTCCCCCTCCTCCTCCTCCTCGTGGCTGCAGCTGCCTCTGCCCCTTCCCCCAGCCCAGCATGTGTGCACGTGGGTGTGTGTTTCCTTAGGAGTGCTGCTTTTGCTTCTTAATCTGCAAAACCCTCCGAGCTGTGGGGATGCTGAAGGATTTGGAGGTGCAGCAGGAGCTCTGAGGATTCCTCCTTTATCTGAGAAGCTTGTCTTATGTATATCCTAAAGGCTTGATAAAGCAGAGCTTTCTTCTGCATTGCTTTTGTCAAGGTAATGACTCCATTATGTGGAATAAGGGAAGATGAGGTGTCTGTGTCTGTTCTGGTAAAATACTGGAAACCCTTCTCCAAGGTGGGCTGAGGTGTCAGTGGTGTGTGATAGCTGCTGTTCTCTGGACTCACTCCCTATCTGATTTCACCCTCTTATCTCTTGGGATGACATCTATGTGAAGGGTGGCAAGCAAGGTGCTTTCCAGGTGCAACCCTTTTCCTTAAGCCATGCAACTGGCCCTGGCCTGGCGTTTTCTACAAGTTGTTTTTGCTCTGGGGTGGACTTGTGGCTTTCTTTTCTGTCCCCATTTAATGTAGGAGCCAAGGGGAAGAGAGAGCTGGGAGGGAAAAGAGGAGGGAAAGGAAGACCTGCTCTCTGCCATGTTTTCAGGCTTGTTTTCGTCTAGCACTGAATTTCAGGCTGTTTGTGGAATGGGGGACATGCCCCTCTGTCAGCCTCTGTTCAACAAAACATCAGAAACATTTCGCACCAGAGTCATTTCTTCAGTGGTTATTTGCCCCTGTGGCTACCTGATTATTTTGGCCTTTTCAATATTGAGGTACCAAGGGGGTACCCAGTAAATTAAGTGTATGGATTCGTGATGTTGCAGGTTGCCAAAGGCTAAAATAGGTGCTGAACTGAGCCTCAAAATCAGTCTTTGTGTATTTTCCTTTCCTGTCGTGGTCCTTCGAATTCAACTGGGGATGTGTTGTAGGAAGTGTCACCGGTTACAATGACTGCAGGACACCGCTTTCTCCCTGTTTTAATTGCAGGCACGTGCCTGTGGCAGTCAGTGCCAGTTACCTGGCAGCAGCGGTGCCTGGGGAGCGTGGCTGATGGGCTCTGTGTGTGCACGCCTGTGCACTTGGAGGGATTTTTCCCGAGAAAAGTAGGTCGGCTGCTCTCTGCAGAATTACTCGAGACCAGCATAAGTCTCCAAACCTTCAGTGTGTTGCAGTAGACGCGGAAGGATTAAAAGGGGGATTTGCGGGGTCGCTTTCCCAGCGGCAGAACGGGCTCTTTTGAGTTCCTTTCATTGGGTGCCGTGTGCCTTGCCCTGTTTGGTATTCCGCTCGCAGCCTGCCCAGCACGCCGGCATCGCTGGTACTCTCCCGGCTGCGTTCCAGCCGCTCTGCCGGAGCTGCCGCCCGCTCCCGCCTCGGCCGGCCCGGGACCCCGCGGATGCGGTGAGCAGATGGCCCGGGGGTCAGTGATGGCCGGGAGCGGGCACTGCCCTGCCCCGCTCACACCCGGGGGGAGCAGCTCGGGGTGTCTGGGAGGAGCAGGAGAGCATCCCGGGAGAGCGGGGAGCAGCGTGGGAGGAGCGGGGAGCAGCCTGGGGTACCCGGGAGGAGCAGGCGGGGAGCAGCCTGGGAGGAGGCGGAGAGCATCCCGAGGTACCCGGGAGGAGCGGGGGGCAGCTCAGGGTGCCTGGGAGGAGCGAGGAGCCGCTCGGGGTGCCCGGGAGCAGCTCGGGGTGCCCGGGAGGAGCGGGGAGCATCCCGGGGTGCCCGGGATCCCGGGAGGAGCGGGGAGCATCGGGGTACCCGGGATCCGCTCGGGGTGCCCGGGAGGAGCGGACACCGTCCCGGGGAGCCGGGATCCCGCTCGGGGCGCTCCGGCGATGCGCAGCGCCGCGGCCGCGCTGCCCGCTCGCTGCCAGCCCCGCAGCGCTGCGCTCCGGCGATGTCGGCGCTCTGGAGGGGCAGCCGGAGGCTGCGGAGCGAGAGCGCCGGCAGGGACGGGGACTCGCTGTTCCGAATGCTGTACCTGGTGAGCAGAGCGAGGGATGGGCTCAGAGCCGGCGCACAGGGGAGTTGGCAGGTTCCGAGCTGCGGGCTGAGCTGCAGCGTGTGCCCTGCAGAGGCTCCTGCTTGCCGGCAGGGCTGGGAGGGTGCGGATTGCCTGGCTGTGTTTGGGCAGGCACTGCTGCTGGGAGTGTGCCGCGCTGTTCCAGGGCTGCCGGACCGCGGGCACCTGGATGGCTTTGCATGGCAGACACAGGAGGAAAGGGCTCTCAGCACTTCTGGGCAGCCAAAGCTCTCTGCTGTGCCGGCAGCCTCGTGCTGTGAATGTCCTTGATCCTCTCCGTGGCAAGGATGTGAGCTTGGCTCCTGTGCTGAGCCCTTCCCGAGCAGGGGTTAATGTTTGTGAACTCCTCTTTCCAGCCCCGTTGTGGCTGCCCTCAGTGTCATTCTCAGCCTGTTTGAAGGGATTGCCTGCAGGATTGTGCCTGAAGTGTGATGCTGTAATTCTCCTAGAGAAATCCTGGTTTAGAGCTGTCATTGTCACCGCTGGCAGAGCTGGTGCAGGGAGATAAAGGGATCTATTTCTCTTCCAGACCTTCCCTACTCTATCCACTTTCTCTGGGAAAATGGGGACAGAGAGGTTTTTGTGAAATCTGCTTGAGAGTTTTCACCAAAATAGCTGTGCCCTGAAGCCCCCTGTGTGCAGTGTGTGTCTGCTTTGGGTCTGGAAATGGATTTTTTAAAGGGAATACTGGGTAGACAGGACTGTGCTTGGGGATGAAGCACAGCAGTTTTTGCAGGTGGAGTCATGCATTTCAGTTCTAGGAGAGAAGCAATATTTTTATTGGTATGAACTGATAAGGTAACCAAGTTTGCTGGTCAGTGTGATGGTGGTTTAACAAGGCTTGGTGGTGAGGCTCACTTGGTTACTGCAACCTCTCATTGAGGGATGAGGGTCAGAAAGGACCCTCTGAACTGCTAAATTCAGAGGGACTTAGGTGCAGCTGGATCTGCTCTAGTCCCAGACTTGGTCAGTGGTTTGATATCTGAAGGGTTATAAATGCACAGCCAATGCTTTATATCCCCTGACTAAGAATACAGAGTTCAGCAAGTCCTAATCACTTGCCAGGGCTCTGTGGTTGCCAGGAGCCCTCAGCCCTGAGGAGGCACCTTGGGACACCTTCCCAGAGCTCAGCTGTTTGCTCAGTGGACAGGCAGAACAGGACTGTGAGGATGCCTGGCTGGAGGCTGTCCCAGAGCTGGGCTGTGTGTGGGGGCAGTCCCAGGAGGTGTGGGGCAGTGGTGCAGCCCTCGGGCGGTTTATTCAGCGTGCACCAGTGGAGATAAGGCTTTGGGAAGTCCTCCACACTTCCTTCCTGCCATATGGGTGTAGCTGCTCCTGCTGGGGCACAGCACATGCCTGCCTGAGTTATTCCAATTCAGTGCTGAGCTGGCGTTTCACACCCAGAGCAGATTCTCACTCTCTTTCTGGGTGACCCATCTTTCCCTGCAGGAGTGCACAGGGTCTGCAGGGCCGCAGGCAGCAACTGCTTAAAACACTTGGTTTGTTTTTGGGGTTTGAGTCCAGATTGTGCTTTATGCATTAGAACTGCTTTTATTTGTACATTTGGATCTTAAATCAAAACACCACTGGACACATCTGCCTTGAGTAGTGCTAACAAAGCCAAACATTGCTGAGCAAACCTTGACTGCCCTGGGTCTCTGCAGGCTCAGATTATCATTTCTGAGCTGCCAGTTCTCTGTGCCTTCCCAGCAGAGCAGGGGACTTGGGAAGGCGTTTGGACCTGTGCTGGAGCCAGGCTTTCACCTGCTGCCCTTGGTGGATTTGGGGCTGTTGGGATCAAGGTCACACCTGCTGGAATCTGATGCAGAGCTATTCTAAAAGTTTGGGTGTGCTTTATACTTAAAAGCACAGCGAGTATAGGTGGGACCTTGCTGAGAAATAACAGGAATTATTGAATAATTAAGGCTAATAAATCTCAAATCTCAGTGACACATGCCAGAAACAGAGTTAGAGATGGGCTGGTCCAGCTCACTGCTGCCTCCTGTCCTCAACTTGCAATGTTTTTCATTTCTTCCACATCTGAGTTAAACCTCAGAAACTGAATATTTTTCCTGTAATGAAGTGTGTCCAAAAAGCATTTTTGTATAGACAGCCACTTACAATGAGTTCTTGGCTTACACTTGTGTCCTGAAAAAAATGATCCTTTGTGTAATGATCTCATGGGCTGTGCAGTGTGACCTCAGGGGAGCATTTGCAGCCCCAAGAGACCCTAAGGAAAGGAGGTGGAAATCCTTCCTTGTCCTAACATGGATTGTAGGTGCATGGAGAGGAAATAACTCTGTGTGAGCTGACTGCATGGCTTAAAAAAAACCAGGAAGATCACAACTACCAGTGGGTGGGAGTGAAGTGATGTCTCAGGGGCAGAGCTTTGTCTCCAAACTGCAAAGTGGGGATGTGCTTTATTTTCTCTCTTTTAGTTTTTTTTCTTCTCTGCTCTCTTTGCATTTCTCTGGTTGAACAGGCTGGTTTTGGGTCAGTTGTTGCACAGAATTACAGAATTACCCATGTTGGAGAGCACCTCTGAGACCATGGAGTCCCACCTGTGCCAAACCCCACCTTGTCACCCAGAGCACTGAGTGCCACATCCAGGAGTTCCTTGGACACCTCCAGGGATGGGAATTCCAAACCTCCCTGGGAGCCCCTGCCAGTGCCTGGCCACCCTTTCCATGGGGAAATTCCTGAGCTGGGGGGCTGTAGAGGCAGTGCTGGGAAATCACTGGCCCTGGGCTGAGATCTCTGGCAGGATTATCAGGTGTGGTCACTGGAGCAGCTCTTGTCCCTCCAGGTCTCTGGGAGGGATGGAGAGAGCCCACGGCTGCCTTGGCAGTCCTGGGAGCCTGGGGCTGTCGTCACCGACACCAGAGACTATTCCTGCTCCAACTCTTCAGTGTAATGAAAGATGTGAGGAAATGATCTAACACAAGGGGGTGAAGTGAGGATAACTGGCTTTTTATATAGGCAGCTGATTAAATATTAAAGAAAGCAGCTCTGGGAAATGGCACTTGTGGGGAAGAAGTTCACCCTGCCAGGCACATTTCCAGACACAGCTCAGGGATACAGCAGCTGTCCCAAGGAGCTTGTGCCTGGAGCCTGGAGGGCCTTTAGCTGGGAGGCTCTGCTTCCCCAAAGCCCAGCCTGAGTGGTTTCTGCCTGTGTCAGCAGAGCACAGGACTGCTGCAGCCTGACTGGGGAACTGGCAGGGGGCTGGGGTGTGTGTTTTGTTTGCACAGGCATTTTTGGTTCCCAATTCTTGGGCCTCTCTATGAGTTTGTCAGTCTTAAGTTGGACGAGCCTGTTTTGATTAAAATTCACATGTCTGAAACCAGGAATTGAGTTGAACAGCACTTCAGTTAATTTGAGTACTGCAACTCTCTTTTTTTAATTTTTTTTTTCATTTGTCCCCAGTCACAGACAGGATAGACACTTGTTCCTGTTGCCAAAGTCCCCAAGCTGCAGCTGCAGCCCCTCGGTTCCTCTGGCTCTTATTCCTGGTGTTACCACTGCTCTTTCCTCTCCCTTCTCTCCCAAGAGCACGGAGCAGGTGGCAGCTTTCTGCCGCAGTCTGCATGAAATGAACCCCTGTGACTGCAGTGCTGCCCCCCAGGACTGTGCAGGGCCCCAGCTGAGCACCATGAGGCAGCTGACAGACGCAGACAAGCTGAGGAAAGTCATCTGTGAGCTGCTGGAGACGGAGCGCACCTACGTCAAGGTGAGTCCTGCAGAGCCCGCTGCTCCCCGCTGTGCTTTGTGTCTGTGTGTGGGTGCCCTGCACTCACTTCTGCAGCCTGAAATGTCACTCACCCACTCAATACACACCATCTATATTTAATGGTTTGTTATTGCTCAGATATGTCAACATTGAGTTTCAATTTTCCTATAATTAATTGTTTTAACGAAACCAGTTTCTAAGTATTTGCAATGCTGTCAATATAAATCATCAGATTTTAAATTCTTATAAAGAAGCTTGCAAATTTATCTTTTGCAGATTTAATATCAATATTTTAGTTTTCCCTTCAAACCAAATTGCAGTGGATTTCTAGTCTGTGTTTTTTAAATCGTCAGTGAAATGCTGTGTGAACACAAATCAAGACCACTTCTAGGATCATCATTTGAATTGGAAAATTTAATTTGAATCAAAATTTTCTTTATATATATTTCCAAAGGTTGGGCTGTTTTCATTCTGAAATGCCTTAGCTGTTGTGCAGTTACTGCTCACTGAGATCTGGTGCTGATTTTGTAACTAGAAATGTGTAAATGTTTCCTTTTCCTGTCCTAAACTGTGTGAAATCCAGCTATTTTGTGCTGTGTGTAAAAAGGAAAGATTCTCAGATTAGGTAAGTGTCATTCTGCCACCCCAGTAAATATGCAGAGGCAGTGTGAGAGACCAACATGGAATCTTTTTCTGAATTTTTAGGACTTAAATTGTCTGATGGAGAGATACCTGAAGCCTCTACAAAAAGAAACCTTCCTCACACCAGATGAGGTATGTTGACCTTTGCTTGTCTTTTTGCCAGAGAGCTTTTGCATACCCCTCCACCCTGCCCACCCAGCTGGGCTTGTTTGTCTGAAATTAATTTCACTGAATTCCATTTCTTTCCAATAATGGATTAAGTAGAGCATCAAGGTGCTGCTCAGTAATGTCTGCAGCTTGTTTTTTCCTGACACCACATTGATTATGGACTGAGAATTGCTGCAGCTCTAGAAAACAGAATTTAGCCTCAAAGTGATATTTTCAGCTTTCTGCTTTTTTTTTCTCCATTTTATTAGCTGGATGTTCTCTTTGGGAATCTGACTGAAATGGTAGCATTCCAGGTAGAGTTCTTGAAAACTCTGGAAGATGGAGTAAGGCTGGTTCCAGACCTGGAAAAGCTTGAAAAAGTTGAGCAATTTAAGGTAATGATTGTTTACTTTTATATATTAAAACCACATCATTTACATTCTCTCATTGTTTAAATTTTGAGGAGACCTTTAACACTCTCTTTTTTTGAGTATTGCCACTCATGGTTCATGTAAAAACCTGCATCTGCTTCCATTTAAGATGAATTTTCAACTGATGCTGGTGCTGCTGAAAAATTATCCTGCTGCAACTGTAGTTTATGCTACATTTAGCCATATAGAGCCCTAGAAACCATGTGCTTTTTGGTTCTATTCTTGCCCTTCTGCCAGATTTCATGCCTTGAGCTGTCAGGAAATGCTAGAAATGGAAAGTTACATAAAATCTTTGTCCTGACAAGTCTCATGTTCAGAAGCCCTCTGGGGCTACTGATCAGAACAATACATGGAATTTTGCATTTCCACTTTCAGTCCATAGTGGCAAATACTTCTGGCTTTCAGCAGGTGTGCATCTTCACAGGTAGAAATGTAAACTGCAGCTCTGTAAACTTCATTTAAAACCCAGGGAAATGTGGAAACAAATTTTAATTTGTGTCTAATGCAGTGGTACTCGTAGTGGAGGCATGGCAAGGAGATGATAGAATGTTTTTCCTTTGGGGAATTCCACTCTGGCTCTGAGCAGCACTCACCTTGGTAAAGGGCAGGATGAGTAATAATAGTAGCCATAATAATAATAATAACAACAACAATAATAATTCCTCTGGCCCCTGTGTGCTCTGAGCTGGAAGAGAGGAGTGCCAGTGAAGGGTCCTTCCAGAGAAAACTCCATCTCCTGAGTGCTGCTGCTTCCAGCTCTTCCCATAAAACTGCACTGAGCTCACTTTCAGTTCTGCCCCTGGGCCCTGTCTGGGAGCAGGGGGTGAAATGTGGCCTCCTGTGGTTTCAGTTCTCAGCTTGCTTCCCCTGTCCCCTCACTGTCCCCGGGCTGCCCACGTGTGGCCTCAGCCCCTCACCAGGTGCTGTCTGCTTCCCAAGACAGTTTGGGATTGTGTTTGACCCTGAACACCAGCTCATTTCCGAGCAGGTGAAGCCCTTGGTGTGTTTGTGAGGGATGGGTGTTGCTTGCAGCTGCTCGTGCCCTGACCCACTGCAGGCTCAGACACATCCAGCCCTCTCTTGCCCTCTGGCCACTGCTGAGGTCAGTGAGGCTTTCCAGTGCAGCTCTGGAGCTGGGAGCCCAGTCCCTGTGGAGTTAGTGCTGCCTCCAGGATGGCACCTGGCTGATGATGCTGATTGCAGAGGCTGAATCCACACACCAGGGCTGGGTCTGTTGTGTGGTGGATGAATCATGGAGTTACACAATGGTTTGGGTGGAAGGAACCTGAAAGATCCCCCAGTTCCATCCCTTCCACTGCTCCAGGTTACTCCAAGCCTCATCCAGCCTGGCCTTAGACACCTCCAGGGATCCAGGGGCAGCCTCAGCTTCTCTGGGCACCCTGTGCCAGGGCTTTTCCATCCTCACAGGGCAGAATTGCTTCCTTTTCCAGGCTGAACAATCCCAACCCTCCCAGCCTTTCCTCCCAGCACAGCTGCTCCATCCCTCTGATCATCCTGGTGCCTCCTTTGGGCTCACTCCAGCAGTGATGCCTGGGTGTGCAAACACACTAAAACTGCATTGTCCTGTCCTCCAAAAGCTGGATGGAAGCTTCAGGTGGGCTGGCTGAAGGCAGAGTCACTAAATGCCTTTTTACTGATGCTTTTTTTCCTTTCAATCCCAGAAAGTGCTGTTCTCCCTGGGTGGATCCTTCCTGTACTATGCTGACAGGTTCAAGCTGTACAGTGCCTTCTGTGCCAGCCACACAAAAGTCCCCAAAGTCCTGGTGAAAGGTAAGAGCCCCTTCCAGAGCTGTCACAGCCACGTGCTGCTGGTGGGCCCTGCACCCCAAGCCTCTCAGGGAGGAATGGGGGCACACACCGACCTGGCTGCTCTCCAGGAGTGGTGGCTCTGGAGTGACCCCTGGATCCTCCTGGAGTTTGAGCCAGGAATCCTTGCTGGTGGCAATCCCATGGAAGCCCCAGCCAATGTGGTGGAAGCCACTAGGAGAGGATCAGCCTGGGAGAATGCTTTATGGAAGCTGTTGAAATATTTTAGCCCTCTCTCCTTCCTCTTGCCTTCATTCTAATTTGCCTGAGAAGTTTCCATGTCAGAATTCCTAGCAGGGCTTGGCTTGCTGAGGTGGAGATAAAAGCCCTGTGGTCTGGCTCCTGGGCCAGCTTGCCCCTCAGGGATGTTTCCCCCTGTGGAAGTGTAAATCTCCTGGAGTCAGCAGTGCTTCGTGCAATTCCTTTTTGGCCAAAACATTAAACAAACAAATGGTTCCAGTTGTAGCAGCAATGCCATTGAGGGAGGAACTCTTGTTTTTCAAACAACATCTGGGTGTCTGACATTCAGAAATGCTGAGATTTTTTGTTTCTTGGTTGGTTTGGGGGTGGTTTTTTGGTATGTTTTTTTTTTCTGTGCACTTTTCCTTTTTTCATTTCTGCTTGTAAACTTTTATTCCCTGTGCTGCAAGGAACACTTGGCAGCTCTGTGGAATACATAAATAAATGATTTGTTGCTAGTCACATCCATGCTTTCTTTTGGCTTTATTTTATTGGACCCTAATGCTAAAGCTATAGACTAGGTAGATCTGGTTATTTTGCTTTTCTTTACTACTGCTGACTGTACTTGTAAATGAGAAAGTGTTGTGCTTGAATTACAGCATAAACCAAACTTAACATTCTATTCCAGAGGTAAATCTCCTCAGAAGCCTGGGAGTGTATTTCAGGTGGCACTTGGTGTCCTCAGTTGAGGTGCAGGTGGCTTTTGCTTTTGAAACTCAAGTTGCTTTATGGAAATCAGGTGACTGCCTGCAAAAAACCCCAACCTGACAGGGACATGACTCCGATAAAAGCAATAGTGTGGAATTGCTCCTGCACTGAATAATTTGTATGTCTATAAATACCACCTCCTCCTTCCTCCCCTCCTTCTGCTCCAGTGGAGGGAGCAACAGAGAAAATGGCAATTTTATCAATTCATAGCAGTCAGGTAGAAAAGATGATGGCAATCAGGTGTCCAGTCTGCCTGTGCTCCCAAAATCTAGAGCATTAGCCTCAATTTACTGCTCCAGCCTCTCAGCAGCTCCTGCTGGTTGTTGTGACTCTGTGCTGCATTTTAAGGTTTAACGAGGTAACAAGAACCAGACTTGCCAATATTGTGGGTGCATCATGGCTTAGAAGCAGTGACTTCTCACCAATGTCCAATCTGAGACTTTGCTTAAAGGGAACAGATGATTAAAATAGTTTGTGCTGCTCTAGAATAGTTGCCAGGCCAGAAGACTTAGTGCTGTCTGCAGCTCCTCCCGAGGGCCAGGCACTGATCTCTGCTCCCTGGGACAGGACCAGGGAATGGCTGGAGCTGTGTCTGCAGGGGTTTATGTTGGATTTAGGAAAAGGTTCTTCCCCAGAGGGTGCTGGGCACTGCTCAGGCTCCCCAGGGAACGGGCACGGCCCCACAGAGCTCCAGGAGCGTTTGGGCAGCGCTGCCAGGGGTGCCCAGGGTGGGATTGGTGGGGTGTCTGCAGGGCCAGGAGCTGGATTCAGTGATCCTCATGGGGTCCTTCCCACTGAGGAAACTCTGTCATGGATAGTGAAATTAAAAATTGCCCATGCTGGAGGTGGATGCCTGCTGTGAAATCCTAAATAGCACATCCGGGGAGAGTGTCGGTGACTCAAATCCTGGAGGGTCTGAATCTAATTCTGCAGGCTCAATAAATCTGCACTTCCTCACCAAATGTCTCTGGGTAACCCAATTTAAAGCTGCAGAAGTGGCTTTCTCGGGGCAGCAGCTCTGGTTTTTCGTTGATCAGTGGCTCCCTGTGACTCTTGCAGCCAAGACAGACACTGCTTTCAAGGCGTTCCTGGACGCCCAGAACCCGCGCCGGCAGCACTCCTCCACGCTGGAGTCTTACCTCATCAAACCCATCCAGAGGATTCTCAAATACCCCCTCCTGCTCAAGGAGCTCTTTGCTCTCACTGACGTGGACAGTGAAGAGCATTATCACCTTGATGGTGAGGATTTAACCCCCTTTTCTCTGGTTCACCTCTGCTCTTGAACCTCTTCCCCTTCCTCCCTCTCAGAGGTTAAAATTCCCTTTGCTCATCCCCTGTCTCTCTTCCAGTGGCCATCAAAACAATGAACAAAGTTGCCAGCCACATTAATGAAATGCAGAAAATCCATGAAGAATATGGAGCAGTGTTTGACCAGCTCATAGCAGAACAAACAGGGGAGAAAAAAGAGGTAAAAATCAGATTTAGAGAGGAAAGGGCTGTTATTGTGATGCCTGTTAAACTGGATCCAGTATTTATCTTACCTTCTGTGCCATTGAAGTAATCCTGGATCAATCCCAGCTCAGTTCAAGCCCTGAACTGAATTGAATTCAGACTTCACTGAGGGGAGGGTGGAAGGATGGGGGAGCATCCCCCTGAACTGGGGGTGGCCCTCAGTTTGTCACACTGGGGGACCATGAGGACAAAGACCTGCATCCCCCAGCAGCTGGGAACTCCTTTCTTAGTCTGTTCCCAGCAATGTGGTGTCATAGAGGAGCCTTTGGGCAAAGCCAGGAGCCACAGCAGCTGTGGGGAGGGGGTGCTTTGGCCACTGCACCTGATGCAGTCTCTAAACTTTACCCCAAACTGAATACGTGTGTAAATATCCCAACAAAATACAAAGAAACTGGTAGGGAGAAAAATGGCCAAAGGGGAACAAAAGGCAAAGAAGACATCTGGGTTTGACCCTGACTTCCAAGAGCTGGACTCTTGAGTTTAGCTTACCCTAATTTAGTTTACAAGCATCTATTTGCATGTAAAAAGCTGGTGAAATACTCCAGAGGTGCTGGGGGGAATTTGTTCAGGACTAGAGCTCGTGCAGGTTTCCTTGAGCTGAGAAGTCAGTCAGATTCCTCGTGCTGATTAAAACCCTTGCCTTTGTGCATGTGTTGGTGTTGGCAGGTGGCCGACCTTTCCATGGGGGACTTGCTCCTGCATAACACAGTGATATGGCTGAACCCTCCTGCTTCCCTGGGCAAGTGGAAGAAGGAACCTGAGCTGGCAGCATTCGGTTTGTATCCAGGACTTTTATTTCACATGCATTAAGGGCTGTCAGCTGTGCCTTAGCAGGTATTGGAAGGAACTGAGCATCACCTTCCCCAGGCCTGGCTGGAACTTAAACATGGGCTTGTCTCTTTGCTGCAGTGCTCAGTTGTGCTCTCTGGGACTTTTCCTGGCTCAGGTGAAAGGTTTGTGTGCTTGGCAATAGCAGAGACCCGTTCCAAGCCTTATGGATGCTCTTGAGGAGAGGCTGTGGGAGTGGGCCTGGTCATTCTGGGAAAGGGAGGGCTGAGAGGGGATCCATCAGTCCACAAAAATATCCCACCAATCCATACAAATATCCCCAAGGGCTGGCAGAGGAAGGTGCCAGACTCTGCCCAGTGGTGCCAGTGACAGGATGAGGAGCAGTGGCCAGGAACTGGAACACAACAAGTTCCACCTCAACCTGAGGGAGAAGTTCTGTCCCTGGAGGGGCAGAGCCCTGGAACAGCTGCCCAGGGAGAGTGTGGAGTCTCCATCTCTGGGGACATCCCAGAATCCCAAATTCCTGTGTCAGCTGCTCCAGGTGACCCTGCCTTGCCAGAGGGGTTGGACTGGATGATCTCCAGCCATCTTAGGATTCTGAGATTCTGTGACTCCATAGCTTTTATCTCTTATTTTCTCCTTCAGTGTTCAAAACTGCTGTGGTCCTCGTGTACAAGGATGGTTCCAAACAGAAGAAGAAACTGGTAAGTGTGCAGGGACTGATGCCATGGGCATTTCTGGGGTTGTGGTGTTCTGCTTTCCATAAAGCCATGGAGCTGGAATGTGCTCTGGTATGTGGTCCCTGGTGTCTGAGCAGCTGGGTGGGCACAGAAATCCTTCAGCCTTTGTTGCCATGCCTGCCACATCCGTTCCCTGCTGGGGGGTGGGTTGTCCTGGATGAAGCTGTCACTGAGTGTGTCTCTTGGCTGGGATTCTTCAGTCAGCATGTGTAAGTGTCTGAGAGCTAATTAAAGTCTGTCACCTCACACAGTGCCCTGGGTGTTGTGTGCCACCAAGCAAGTGCTGGCTGCTCTCAGCTACATCCGGAGTGGCTCAGGGGTCCCTCTGGGGTTTGGGATTCCAGGTTAAAGCTGAGCTTGACAGTGCTACAGTGGGGGCACAGAGTATAGTGACACAGTGAAAGCAGTGATCCCCACCCATGGCATAAACCAGAGAGGGATCTGAGGTGCCTGCATGGGGAAAGGCAGCTGGCCCAGGGTGACTTCAGAGTGCCAAGCAAAACCCCGATGTGCTCCCAAGTGTGTGTGCTCCAGGGCTGGGCTGGGTGACTTTGGAGGGTGGTGCCAAGAGCTGAGGGGCCTCAGGGCTGCTTCAGCCCAGATTTCAGCAGAGGCCCCTCAGGGAGGCGCTGGGCTGAGAAAAGCAGCTCTGCAGCTGGGAGCCCTCGGCACACGCACAGGGCTGTGTGCTGCCGGGTGTCTCGGTCCCTGACAGCTGAAACTCTTGCAGGGAGGGTCGCACAGAGCCTCCATCTATGAGGACTGGGACCCGTTCCGCTTCCGCCACATGATCCCTCTGGAGGCGCTGCAGGTGCGGGCCCTGGCCAGCGCAGGTATGTTCCTCAGCTGGGGCTGCCAGCCTGGGGCTGTGGGGCCTTCCTTGGAGCAGCAGCATCAGCTTCTGCTTGCTTCTCCCTTCAGACGCAGAGACCAATGCTGTGTGTGAGATTGTCCATGTCAAATCCGAGTCTGAGGGCAGGCCAGAAAGGACATTTCACCTCTGCTGTAGGTAAGTGGGTTTCCCTGATTTCTGTGGCAGCTGCATCTCTGCATCCCTGCTTGCATGTGTCCTTTCCTGAGGCAGTCTGGGAGCAGCCAGTTAGGGAGGGTGGGGAGAGGGTGTTACAGCCTTACTCCTGGAAGCTGAAAATAAAGGCATATAACTTGTCCAGCTTTGCACCTTTATGGGAAAAGCCACATTGCAATTTTCCAGTTAAACTGCAGCATTGGATTTTTATGGCAGGTGTTGTGTTCCATCCACGGCACCAGGTCCCAACACCTGCACTTGGGACACTGCCTTTCCTTCAATGAACATGCATTGTTGTGGCTGCCCTGGCATGATTTAGAGTTCAAGCAGGAACTTGGAGCACAAGTTCTTCAGGATCCAACAGAGCTGATGCCAAGCCAATTCCTACATGTAGGAAGAGTTGCAGGAGCTGTGCAGCTGTGGGGTGTGTTTGCAGGGACAGATGGACTGAGCACCACAGGTCACTGATGTGTGGGACACAGCCAGGTGTGGGTGGCACTGCAGGGAAAGGAAACCTGGAGAGGGCTGAAAGGCTGAATGTTTTATTAATGACCTGGGTATTGGTTTCCTTGGATGCCTGCTGCAGTGACCATGGATTTAGCTTTGCTTTGTAAACACTGAGTTCAGTGCAGTCATCTCTGGGGCAGCGCCTGCCAGTCGGTTTGCAGTCTGAAATCACAGAACTGGCCATTATTTAACTCACTCACAGCCAGCTTTTAGCAGCTCCCAAGGGGTAACTGTGCCTTTTGTATTCCCACCTCTCTTTCAGCTCTCCAGAACACAGGAAGGACTTTCTGAAAGCAGTGCACTCCATCCTGCGGGACAAACACAGAAGACAGCTCCTTAAAACCGAAAGTTTGCCCTCATCCCAGCAATATGTTCCTTTTGGTGGAAAAAGACTGTGTGCTCTAAAGGGTGCAAGGCCAGCCATGAACAGGGCAGGTACTGTAGGGCTACAGACTTTCAAGATCCAAGTAACCCCAGCACCGTTGTAGGACATGTGGTGGTGTCTGTCACTTGTATGTTGGGATTAGCATTGTCTCCTGTATTTGTAAAAACTGCTGGTTTTCCATGCTTCACTTCCTTGAGAGCCTTAAATTGCCTCTATTTACCTTGCTTTTCACTCGAGGCTCAGCTTCAGAGCAGTGCTTCTGGCATGGAAGGGAAATGGGATTCCTGGCAGTACTGATTGGCTGTGTTTAATCTGAACTGGGGTTCAGCTGGACAGGGCAGGAGCTGTGTCACTCTTAAAAGCATGTACAGAATTTTGAGGTAACCCGAGCACTTTTGAACTAAAATGCACAAGGAAAAGCAGCTTCCCTTAGCAAAGCCCAGGCTCAGAGCTCTGTGTGTGCCCCTGAAGCACTGTGCTGCCAGCTGCAGGGTTTGTCCCTGCTCAGGAAGATGTTCTGACAGGCGAGATGGGAATTTGCTAATTAAGCCAGTTGTTGAGTAGATGCTGAAAAAAAATTCTGATGGCTCATCTGGGTTGGGAGATTGTTGTTTTCCTCGCCCCACAGGAAGGAAGTGAGGAAAGGAGTAGCAGAGGCTGGGCAGGGAGTGTCAGTGCCTGTAAATCCCTGCACATCCTCAGCACTGAGGCAGCCCTGGGGAAGCTGCCCTGAGCCCAGCCAGCTGTCCCTGTGCGAGGTGGGGAGCTGCAGGGTCCTGTGGCGGGCTGGCAGCTGGGCTGAGCGGGTGCCCCCAGGAGCAGCAGCCGAGGCCATTACCTGTCACCCCGGAGCCGAGGGGGCAGGCAGTGACCGGCACTGCGGCCTAAAACAAGCACGTGTGGGGTTTTGTCTCTGTGCGCAGTGTCGGCCCCCAGCAAGTCCCTGGGCAGGAGGCGGCGGCGGCTGGCCCGGAACAGGTTCACCATTGACTCGGAGGCCGTGCAGGGCAGCAGCCCCGAGAAGGAGCCGGCGCAGGGAGGGGACACCGACCGCTGGGTGGAGGAGCAGTTCGACCTGGCGCGCTACGAGGAGCAGGACGACGTCAAGGAGACCGACATCCTGAGCGACGACGACGACTTCTGCGAGGCGGCGCGCGGGGCGCAGCGCGAGCTGCGGGAGCGGCTGCAGGCGGCCTCGCTGGGCCGGCCGGGCCCGGCCGCCGGCCGCGCCGCCCGCCTGGCGCAGCTGCGGAAGCAGGCCGCCCTGCCCGCCCTCAACGGCGCCGCCGACGCCCACGAGGTCATCTGGGTGCGGCGCCAGGACTTCGTGCCCGCCAGGAAGCTCAACACCGAGCTCTGAGCGGCGCCCGTGGGTGCCTCCAGCCCTGTGGGTGCCCCTGGCCCCCTGGAGGTGCCCCCAGCCCCTCTGTGGGTGCCCCTGGCCCCCTGGAGGTGCCCCCAGCCCCTCTGTGGGTGTCCCCGGCCCCTGGAGGTGTCTCCAGCCCCTCTGTGGGTGCCCCCAGCCCCCCTGGAGGTGTCTCCCAGCCCCTGTGGAGGTGCCGCCAGTTCCCCGAGGGGCGCCCCCAGCCCTCATGGGTGTCTCCACTCCCTGGAGGTGCCCCCAGCCCCCCTGGGCACCCCCAGCCCTCATGGGTGTCTCCACTCCCCTGGAGGTGCCCCCAGCCCCCCCTGGAGGTGCCCCCAGCCCCCCTGGGCACCCCCCAGCCCCTCATGGGTGTCTCCACTCCCCCTGGAGGTGCCCCCAGCCCCCTGGAGGTGCCCCCAGCCCCCCTGGGCACCCCCAGCCCTCATGGGTGTCTCCACTCCCCTGGAGGTGCCCCCCAGCCCCCCTGGAGGTGCCCCCCAGCCCCCCTGGGCACCCACAGCCCCTCATGGGTGTCTCCCACTCCCCTGGAGGTGCCCCCAGCCCCCCTGGGCACCCCCAGCCCTCATGGGTGCCCCCCAGCCCCCCTGGAGGTGCCCCCCAGCCCCCTGGAGGCGCCCCCAGCCCCCCTGGAGGCGCCCCCCAGCCCCCCTGGAGGCGCCCCCAGCCCCGCTGGAGGCTCCCCCAGCCCCCCGCCCCGCCCACCCCGTGGATTGCACACTTGCACACACCATTGCGGCAGCTCTACCGGTCCGAAGCCATGCGGCCCCGCTCCACGAGCGCTCCGAAAGCGGCGACGAAACGAGCTTGAGGTCCTGTCTTAGGTTCACCAAGGGCTTTCCCACTGTTTTATTTATTCTGGAACAATCAGGGGCCGAGATTGAGTAGGGGAGAAGGCGATCACTGGAAAACAAATGACTCTGATGCCCCCAGCTCGGCCCCAGCAGGAGCACGAGGACAGAGGGGTTGGTGGCCGTCGGTCGCAGGCTCGTGTCCTTCACAAGGAAACTGCCTTTTTAACCTGTACAGTCGCAGTGCTCTGGCTCCCTTTCCCCTCTCTAAATGTAAGAGAATATTCATGTATTTTAGGAATGTGTGAGGAAAGGTTTGGGATTTATGTCGTGTTCGGTCCTCTTGGTCTGTGGCTGGTCTAATTTAATGTCGATGTTGGAAGCTCTAGTTTTACATACTCTTGTAAAGATGCCAAACTCTCTTAAAAGAGATCCAAATTTAACACTTGAAGAAATATTTTTTTGTATTTTACCTGAGATGCAGGGGCACAGAGGGGTAAGAGATTTAGGGTAGCTCCACGTCTAGGATACGAGGCTAGCTTTTTGCAGAGGGTTAGGAATGGTGGTTTTATATTAAAATATGAACTGGAAACTCTTATTTAGGTATAACTTTCTTCAGGAAAAGGTTTATTGTATATGTTTGAGACTGGAGTTTAGTTAGCTAATAAAAAGAATAATAAATAAAATGACATGACTGAATTGCAGAGGAGCAAGGGGATCTGTGCTGAGCCCTTGCTGGAGCCACAGATCCCTTTGCTCCAATCTCTCTGGCAGAGTTTGGGCTTAGGGGACAGGAATTCATGGCCAAAAAAACTGACCTCACCTGCTCTCCTACCGTGGGTGAAACTAGTGTATTTTAATTCCTTTATAAAAGCTTTTCCACTGCAATAGAGGATGAAAAAAGTTCTACACAAGTAAACATCTTTAACGTTTTAGATCTTTTATTTAAACATCTAAAACAGGGTAAAATGTGACTAAAATCTCGTGGTTTTTAAGTAGACTTCCAAATACGAAACACAAAATAGCACTTTTTTTTTTTAGGGTTTATATAGCTTTTCCCATTGCAGTCTCACCTATAGGAAAAAAAAAAAAGGAAGATTATATGAAATTTTGTTTTGTTTTGTTGGTATCTATTGATGTTTGACACACCAGTAGGTACTTTGAGAACCTGAAATTTTATAATAGCCTTAGGATTATATTTTATAAAATCCACTCTGACTATATTTTGAAACATAACAAAAATGACCCCCCCCACCCCAAACATCCATCACTGTCTGTGTGTCCCAGCTGGCATCCTCCCCTGGCCCCCTCCCTTCCCTGGTTTCTGGTGCACTATACTTGACTTATGAAAGCTTTCTCTAGTACCTTTTTGCTATCTCCTGGTTTCTTTTCATAAGAGCTTTAGAGGAGTTTCTACCCCCTTTGTATGATCACATGGTTGTTTTTGTACCATCACCTGTCGGTCGTGTCCCACGTGCTGGAGGGTTTGGCTGCCCTGGGCATCCCCAGGGGATGCAGCCAGCACTCACATACTGGAAGGCTGGTACTGGGAAGGTACCATGGCTCTTGTACATAATGTCATGACATGTCTATGTCAAAGGTTCTTATATATTTCTTTTATAAGCTGAAAGAAGGTCTATTTTTATGTTTTTAGTTCTATGAATGGAACGTTGTAAATGCCTGTCAGAAATAAAATACTGGGAAAAAAAACAACTGTGGAGAGTGTTGTGTGGAGGCCACGTGCCCTGTGGAGCCTGTGAGAGCAGGGCTGTGAGGTGGGAGGGTGGAACAGAGGACGTCCTCAGGTAAGTGTCTGGGTGAGGGGACAATCCCATTTCCCTCATGGCATCCCTAACCAGCCACTCCTGCTGCTGTTCCAGGAACCCTCACGGGAGTGTTCTGAAAAACGGGACAAAAAGCAGCAAATTCCAGGGTTCCAGCAGCAGTGGAAGAGCTCCCCAGTCCCTCCATGGCCTGGTCTTTGGTCAGTGCCTCTCCCTTTGGGGTGCTGGGTGTGGCCCAAACTCTGGGAGTGTGCTCTCTGGGGATGACAGAAATGACACAGGAATGGCCTGGAGGTGGGGTGGGGTGTGTGCAGCATCCCTGCAGCATCCCTGCAGCATCCCTGCAGCAATGCCACGTTTGCTGCTTCAGGCAGGAGTGGTTTTGGTTTGTGAGGCTGCCAGGCTAACCCAGACTCCTCAGAATTCAGGAAATGGTGAAAAGAGGAGTGAGGGCCTCCAGAAGAAAGCAGCACAAGTGGTGACAAGTGACCCGTGTATGCCAGCTCCACAGCTGGAATGCTTTGGCTTTAAAGCTCCCTGCTGCCACCAGCCAGAAGCAGAGGGAAAATCCTCCTGCAGTTGCCTGAGCAGTTTGGTGAGGTGAGCACCAATGCCTTGTTTTTGTGCCAGGACAGATCCCCTGTGCCAGAGAGCTGTGCCAGATCCCCAGCTCAGGGTGCAGTTAATTAACCCCTCTGCAATCACACCTTGGTCCAACAGCCGAGTGTTCTGCTTCTGGGGCAAACAGTGTTTGACACAAAACAGGTAACTCAAGGAAATAATTAGAAATACCATGCTGAAAAATAAAGAAGGCTTGAAATTAATTAATGTTGCAGATAACAGATCAAAAGGCAGAAACTCAGATCCACAGAGCTGCAGAGAGGTGTGAATAAAATATCAAATATGTTCTAGGTTGTCTCTGGATGGAGGACAAGCTCTGAATCCATGCCTGGGGTGCCCAGAGTGTGGCAGGAGGGAGCATTTTGCTGTGGCCACAATGCTGGGGAGATGGAGGGAGCCCCAGAGAAGGACACAGGCTGTTCTGGATCAGCTGTTGCCATTTTAAACCCACTGGCCCAGCCATGCTTCCAGCAGCTTTTCCTTCCGTTCTGGAGAAAAACCTGTTGCCTTCTGGGTTGGTCCAGCAGGAATCCTTGCTCCTTAAGTGTCCCCCGCGGGAGCCTGGAGGCTCCTCTGGCTGCACGGGGTTGGAGTTAGGATAAAGGTTAGTGTAAGGATCAGGTCAGGCAGCCCTGTGTGCTTTCCCCAGACGTGCTGAAGGTTTTTCCTGGCTCATCAGAGCTGCACCCGCAGCACAGCGCCCCGGGACGCAGCTCTCCCTCCGCTCCTGAGTGTTCCCGGTGATTCCTGCTGGGCTGGAGTGGTCCGTGAGTGCAGTGACCCCTGCCAGGGCAGGGAGTGACTGCTGCTGCTCAGTGCCGATGCTGCTGCTGCTCAGTGCCGATGCTCTCTCTCTCTCTCTGTCCCAGGTAATTCAGGATTTTCCCATGCTCTCTCTCTCTCTCTGTCCCAGGTAATTCAGGATTTTCCGATGCTCTCTCTCTCTCTCTGTCCCAGGTAATTCAGGATTTTCCCATGCTCTCTCTCTCTCTCTGTCCCAGGTAATTCAGGATTTTCCGATGCTCTCTCTCTCTCTGTCCCAGGTAATTCAGGATTTTCCGATGCTGTCTCTCTCTGTCCCAGGTAGTTCAGGATTTTCCGATGCTGTCTCTCTCCCTGTCCGAGGTAATTCAGGATTTTCCGATGCTGTCTCCTCCCTGTCCCAGTAATTCAGGTTCTCCACTCCCGCATCCCGCGGCTCCCGCTCCGTTCCAGCCGCGGCCGGCGGGCGTCCCCCTCGCCCCGTAAATCCCTCTGGATCCGATGGTTCGGGCTCCTGGCCCAGCCACGAGCAGCGAGTGGCTCGCAGGCAGCGGCAGCGGCGCCCTCGGCTCTGCTGCGGACCCGTCCCGGCCATCCCGGCGGCTTGTGCGTCATTCCCTCAGGGAAAGTAATTTCCAGGGATGGATTCGGCTTCGCTTCATCTCCGCAGAGATTAAAGCCCTTTAATTAACTCCTCAAGGGGTGTTAGAGAGCTGAGTGACTCCGTGGTGGTTTCAGCGTGGTGAGGCTGGGAATGATCTCGGTGCTGGAGGAGGCTGAGGGATGGGAAACAAAGCTTGGGCAGAAATGCACTTGAAGAGAATCTGCTCCATCCCCTGCCACAGGTTCTAGGAGAGCACTACAAAAGCCCTTCAGATCTCCAATATGAAATTAAAAGGCTCCAGCAGACTGAGAGCATCAGCTTTCTTCGAGGTCACTGCAGTACCAGACTATGAATTGAATTACACACTGGAATACTTCAGGAAAAGGAGATTAAAAGAAAGTTACTTTGAAAAGAAAAGAAAATCCAATCCTCTGCCCCCTCTAACCCTCACGAGACATGAGAAGATGAGCAGCTGGTAATGAAGAGGTTTTTAAATGACCCTTCCTTGCCTGTCTCCTGTGTAAAAAAGCAGAGAAAGAGCAGTTGTTAAAGGTAAAATAAAACCGAGAGTGTGGGGATAAAATTGTAAAAAAAAATTTGTGAAAGCAGTAGCTGAGCCTGGGAAGATTCCCCCCAGTGTGGTACAGAGGAGTTGGAGCTGTGGGCTCAGCTCTCTGCACTGCTCCAGGGAGCTCAGGACGGGATTTCCAGGCAGTGCAGGGAAATAACAATTACTGGCATCACTTCTGTAGGTGAAAGATGCTGTGTGTGTTGGGGCAGGAACATCAGTGTGGAGACTTAAAATGGGGCTAGGAGGGTGGCCAGAGAGAAAATGTGGTTGGGAGAGAAAATGTGCAGAGAGCATACAGCTTCATTGTGCCCTTGAAAGACAAAACACAGAAAGAGATGCAGTTTGTGAGACACATGCCAACAATTCTTCAGCATGGCAGGGGATTTTGTTTGGCTGGGCACTTTGGGAAGCTACTAATTTCACTGCTGCCAATTTGTGTATCCCAATTTGGGGTTAACTTCTCTGTTTTTGCAGAGGAAAGCAGGTGGGCACAGAGGAGCTCAGCCCGGTGGTGCCCTGAGACAAACCATGGGCTGAGTTAGTGCCCTGCAATTCCTCGGTGAAGGGGCTGGATGCAAGCCCAGGGGCAGCATCTCTCTGGAATTCCGTGTGCAGGGCAGCATCTCTCTGGAATTCCGTGTGTGCTGTGGCAGCATCTCTCTGGAATTCCGTGTGCAGGGCAGCATCTCTCTGGAATTCCGTGTGTGCTGTGGCACCATCTCTCTGGAATTCCCTGTGCAGGGCAGCATCTCTCTGGAATTCCGTGTGTAGGGCAGCATCTCTCTGGAATTCCGTGTGCAGAGCAGCATCTCTCTGGAATTCCGTGTGCAGGGCAGCATCTCTCTGGAATTCCGTGTGTAGGGCAGCATCTCTCTGGAATTCCGTGTGTAGGGCAGCATCTCTCTGGAATTCCCGTGTGCAGGGCAGCATCTCTCTGGAATTCGTGTGCAGAGCAGCATCTCTCTGGAATTCCGTGTGTGCTGTGGCAGCATCTCTCTGGAATTCCGTGTGCAGTAGGCAGCATCTCTCTGGAATTCCGTGTGTGCTGTGGCAGCATCTCTCTGGAATTCGTGTGTGCAGGGCAGCATCTCTCTGGAATTCCGTGTGTGCTGTGGCAGCATCTCTGGAATTCCCGTGTGCAGGGCAGCATCTCTCTGGAATTCCGTGTGGCAGGGCAGCATCTCTCTGGAATTCCGTGTGTGCTGTGGCAGCATCTCTCTGGAATTCCGTGTGCAGGGCAGCATCTCTGGAATTCCGTGTGCTAGAGCAGCATCTCTCTGGAATTCCGTGTGCAGGGTAGCATCTCTGGAATTCCGTGTGCAGAGCAGCATCTCTGGAATTCCGTGTGCAGAGCAGCATCTCTCTGGAATTCCGCGTGCAGAGCAGCATCTCTCTGGAATTCCGTGTGTGCTGTGGCAGCATCTCTCTGGAATTCCGTGTGCAGGGCAGCATCTCTCTGGAATTCCCGCGTGCGAGCAGCATCTCTCTGGAATTCGTGTGCAGGGCAGCATCTCTCTGGAATTCCGTGTGCAGAGCAGCATCTCTCTGGAATTCTGTGTGTGCTGTGGCAGCATCTCTCTGGAATTCCGTGTGCAGAGCAGCATCTCTCTGGAATTCCTGTGTGTGCTGTGGCAGCATCTCTCTGGAATTCCGTGTGCAGAGCAGCATCTCTCTGGAATTCCGTGTGTGCTGTGGCAGCATCTCTCTGGAATTCCGTGTGCAGGGCAGCATCTCTCTGGAATTCCGTGTGCAGGGCAGCATCTCTCTGGAATTCCGTGTGCAGGGCAGCATCTCTCTGGAATTCCGTGTGCAGAGCAGCATCTCTCTGGAATTCCGTGTGTGCAGGGCAGCATCTCTGGAATTCCCGTGTGTACAGGGCAGCATCTCTCTGGAATTCCGTGTGTGCAGGGGCAGCATCTCTCTGGAATTCCGGTGGTGCAGAGGGCAGCATCTCTCTCTGGAATTCCCGTGTGCAGGGCAGCATCTCTGGAATTCCGTGTGCTGTGGCAGCATCTCTGGAATTCCGTGTGCAGGGCAGCATCTCTCTGGAATTCCCGTGTGCAGGGCAGCATCTCTCTGGAATTCCGTGTGCAGAGCAGCATCTCTGGAATTCCGTGTGTGCTGTGGCAGCATCTCTCTGGAATTCCGTGTGCAGGGCAGCATCTCTGGAATTCCGTGTGCAGAGCAGCATCTCTCTGGAATTCCCGTGTGCAGGGCAGCATCTCTCTGGAATTCCGTGTGCAGGGCAGCATCTCTCTGGAATTCCGTGTGCTGCAGAGCAGCATCTCTCTGGAATTCCGTGTGCAGGGCAGCATCTCTCTGGAATTCCGTGTGCAGAGCAGCATCTCTCTGGAATTCCGTGTGCAGGGCAGCATCTCTCTGGAATTCCGTGTGTAGGGCAGCATCTCTGGAATTCCCGTGTGCAGGGAGCAGCATCTCTCTGGAATTCCGTGTGTGCTGTGGCAGCATCTCTCTGGAATTCCGTGTGTGCTGTGGCAGCATCTCTCTGGAATTCCGTGTGCTGTGGCAGCATCTCTCTGGAATTCCGTGTGTAGGGCAGCATCTCTCTGGAATTCCGTGTGCAGGGCAGCATCTCTCTGGAATTCCGTGTGCAGGGCAGCATCTCTCTGGAATTCCGTGTGTACAGGGCAGCATCTCTCTGGAATTCCCGTGTGTAGAGCAGCATCTCTCTGGAATTCCGTGTGCAGGGCAGCATCTCTCTGGAATTCCGTGTGGCAGGAGCAGCATCTCTCTGGAATTCCCGTGTGCAGAGCAGCATCTCTCTGGAATTCCGTGTGCAGGGCAGCATCTCTCTGGAATTCCGTGTGCAGGGCAGCATCTCTCTGGAATTCCGTGTGTGCTGTGGCAGCATCTCTCTGGAATTCCGTGTGTAGAGGCAGCATCTCTCTGGAATTCCGTGTGCTGTGGCACCATCTCTCTGGAATTCCGTGTGCAGGGCAGCATCTCTCTGGAATTCCGTGTGCAGGGCAGCATCTCTCTGGAATTCCGTGTGCAGAGCAGCATCTCTCTGGAATTCCGTGTGCAGATGCAGCATCTCTCTGGAATTCCGTGTGTGCTGTGGCAGCATCTCTCTGGAATTCCGTGTGTGCTGTGGCAGCATCTCTCTGGAATTCCGTGTATAGAGCAGCATCTCTCTGGAATTCCGTGTGTGCTGTGGCAGCATCTCTCTGGAATTCCGTGTGCAGGGCAGCATCTCTCTGGAATTCCGTGTGCAGAGCAGCATCTCTCTGGAATTCCGTGTGCAGAGCAGCATCTCTCTGGAATTCCCTGTGTAGGGCAGCATCTCTCTGGAGATGCCAGAGCCATAAAAATCTCGACATTTGAGCCCTCACTGCACTCCCTGTGCTGTGGCTTTGCACTGAGCCCTGAGCCAGGATGAGCCTGCATTCATTCAGGTTCCAAGGAGGTGACAATGGATTTCACAGTGAATGTCACCTCTGAACAGTTTGCCTTCTGATGAGAAACAGGAACAAGTTGTGAAAAAAGGAGCCCCCTCTATTTTTTTTTTTGTTTTTTTCCATTTTCCTCTGGACTTTGATCCAGCTCTGAGCAGCAGAATGAATTTCCCAGCTGCTGGCAGCTCCTGTGCCACCTCAGGAGCCCTGAGCTGACACAGCAGGTGAGGTCTGGGCATGCTGGAAACGAGAGAGCTTTTAAATAATTGCAGGTAATGCTTTTAATTACCTGTTAAAATCGTTGTTTTAATGAATCATAACCAGTGTATATATAAATTATAAACTGTTGTTATTCATAGATCACTCAGCACAGCTGCCATAAGCTACTTTTGTAGGAGCACAGCTGGGGGAATGACTGAAACGGTAACTTTTGATAAACTAACTCTGATGTGCTCCAGTGAACAGAGCCCGGGAGGGGAAGATGGATTCGGTGAGGTTGGACATCTGGAAAGCAGAATTTATGAACCTCAAGCACATTCTGCAGGAAGCAGAAGGTAAAGAAGAGGCTAAAAAAGAGTCAGTAGATGTGTTGGAAACTGGAGGGAAAAGGTACTAAAAATATGGACTAATTAGCATGGGAAGTGAGAAATAATAACCAATAGAGGACGGAGCACTAATTAATGAAAGAGAATTCTGTCATTTAGAACCAATGAAGGTGAATTTCTTCTTGTTTTGCTGAAAATGTGTAAACAAGTGAAGAAGTTGTGTATCAGAGTCTGTGTGGAGGCCAGAATCCTGTCAGCCACAGCCCCAAAGCCTGGCCAGGAGTACAGCCAGGCCTGAGGGGCTGTTAGCAGAGGGTTTGGTGCCACGGGAACCACCTGGCAAACCCATCTATGGGCAGCAGCTCCCTGAGGGGTGAGGGAGCCTGGGCTGCAATTCCAGAGGAGGCAGAGCCCTCCAGAGCTGGGCTGTGGAGATGAGCCCAGCAGAGGGGTCCTGCAGCACCCCCAGGGACAGGACACCCCCAGCTCCTCGTGTGCCCACAGCACAGGCACACCAGCTCTCCAGCAGAAAAGGGAAAAAAGATCAAGAAGTGTTGTGCGAAAAATGAAAGCAACAGCTGGGTGTTTCTTAATCACTGCAGGCACAAGTGAAGAAGAATTGCTAATCAGGAATCTATTGCTGGCACACAATTGCCAATCATCCCATCTGCACTGCCTGGAGCTGCAGAGGGGAGAGCCTGGCTGCTGGCAGGCTGGGGAGACACGTGAGGCAGAATCTGAGAATTTCCCTTGCATGTTTACTGTAAGCACCTTTCTAATTCCTTTTTTTTTCCTTTTGAAATGAACCTCTTGGTTCTGCAGCCAGATTTCTGCACTCTTCCCCGAGAGATCTTTGTTTTCCCTGTGAGGAAAAGGAGCTGCTGTGGCCCTTCCCAGCTGGCACTGAAGGGAAGGAAACCTGGAGGCTGATAAATCTCAGGCAGAGCCCTTCCCATGGCAAACCCTGCCCTCAGCAGGACAATTCTGACCCCCTGTGCCAGGGAGTGTCCTGATCCCCACAAAATGCTGATAAAATGGGGTGTCACCAGCAGGATTCTCCTCAGCCACAGCAAAGGCTCTGAACCAACTTGTTCTTTGTCAACTAGATAAAGATATTGAGCAGAATGTTTTAGTCAGTGAACAGAATTAATTGTGTTGACATAATGGATTTATTGTTTCAACAAAATGCCTGTCTGTTTTCCCACAGTGGATAAGGGACAAAACTAATGCTGACACCAGGGGATCCTTATAAAGCTGAATTATCAGCCTGATGAAATGCCACTGGTGTAAAAGACAGCAGGAGGAAAGCAGGGAGCCTCAGAAGCAGAACACAGAACACTTGGAGTTTGGGATGCAGCTCTGGGCTCCCAGACCCTGCTTGCAAAGGTGAGAATTCCCCTCCCAGAGCCCTGCCAGAAATTTGGGAAAGAAATTGGGAAAAACCAGGAAAAAAATTGAGAAAAAAATTTGAAAAAACCTAGGAAATATAGAAAAAAAATTGAGGAAAAATTGGGTGAAAAAAATGGAAATAAAATAAGGGTAAATTTGGGGAGAAATTATGGAAAAAAGAAAAAATCTGGGGGAAAATTGGGAAAAAGCAGGGCAAAAAATCCGGCCTCCTGCAGGCAGGGCTGTGAGCGGGGACTCCTGGCCCAGCCAGGGGGTTATTCTGGGCTCTGCTGCTCCCTGCCTCAGTCCCAGCTCTGCTGGGAATTGCTGGGCTCAGCTTGAGGCACTGCATTAAGTTTATTTTGGCTTCCCCCCCTTCTCCTCCAAAAAGGTATTTTCTTGCCAAAAGCTCTTAGTGCCCATGAGAGAGAGGGGAAATCATGTCTGCTGAGGTGACAGGACAGATTTATTTTCATTTACTGGAGCCAGAAATAGCCTGAGTGTGGTAACAGCCACCTACTCCCCCTCCCATTCCAGGGGGTTGGGGCAGTCACTGCCTCATCCCTGGCACCACAGGGACAGGGGAGCTGCTGGCTGAGCCTCAGTGGTTTCAGCCTCTCATCCAGCACAGCTGCCTCAGCTCCAGGCACAGATTTCCTCCCCTGCCTTGCCCAGCTCTGGTGGCCCTGCTGAGCCTCTGGAGTGTCCTGGTGGCAGAGCCAGGGAGGGCACAGGACAAACCTGGGGACAGGGACAAAGGGCCAGTCCTGCTCTGTGCCCCCTCTCCACACTCTGTTCTTTCCCCCACAACATGCCATCTTTATTTATTTTTGTGCAGCCAGGAGAGGGAAGCTGCCTTGGGAGCGATGAAGGCACTGGCAGGAGGAAGAGGAGACTGTGCATCCTGCTTTGTGCATCCTGCTTTGTGCACCCTGCTTTGTGCATCCTGCTTTGTGCACCCTGCTTTGTGCACCCTGCTTTGTGCATCCTGCTTTGTGCACCCTGCTTTGTGCACCCTGCTTTGTGCACCCTGCTTTGTGCACCCTGCTTTGTGCATCCTGCTTTGGGCATCCTGCTTTGTGCACCCTGCTTTGTGCATCCTGCTTTGGGCATCCTGCTTTGTGCGCATCCTGCTTTGGGCATCCTGCTTTGTGCATCCTGCTTTGGGCATCCCTGCTTTGGGCATCCTGCTTTGTGCATCCTGCTTTGTGCATCCTGCTTTGGGCATCCTGCTTTGGGCATCCTGCTTTGTGCATCCTGCTTTGTGCATCCCTGCTTTGTGCACCCTGCTTTGTGCACCCTGCTGTGCACCCTGCTGCATCCTGCTTTGTGCATCCTGCTTTGTGCACCCTGCTTTGTGCACCCTGCTTTGTGCACCCTGCTTTGTGCACCCTGCTTTGTGCACCCTGCTTTGTGCACCCTGCTTTGTGCATCCTGCTTTGGGCATCCTGCTTTGTGCATCCTGCTTTGTGCACCCTGCTTTGTGCACCCTGCTTTGTGCACCCTGCTTTGTGCACCCTGCTTTGGGCATCCTGCTTTGTGCACCCTGCTTTGGGCATCCTGCTTTGTGCATCCTGCTTTGTGCATCCTGCTTTGGGCATCCTGCTTTGTGCACCCTGCTTTGTGCATCCTGCTTTGTGCACCCTGCTTTGTGCATCCTGCTTTGTGCATCCTGCTTTGGGCATCCTGCTTTGTGCATCCTGCTTTGGGCATCCTGCTTTGTGCATCCTGCTTTGTGCATCCTGCTTTGTGCATCCTGCTTTGGGCATCCTGCTCTGTGCACCCTGCTTTGTGCATCCTGCTTTGTGCATCCTGCTTTGTGCATCCTGCTTTGGGCATCCTGCTTTGTGCATCCTGCTTTGTGCATCCTGCTTTGTGCATCCTGCTTTGGGCATCCTGCTTTGTGCATCCTGCTTTGTGCATCCCTGCTTTGTGCACCCTGCTTTGTGCACCCTGCTTTGTGCATCCTGCTTTGTGCACCCTGCTTTGGGCATCCTGCTTTGGGCATCCTGCTTTGTGCACCCTGCTTTGTGCACCCTGCTTTGTGCACCCTGCTTTGTGCATCCTGCTTTGTGCATCCCTGCTTTGGGCATCCTGCTTTGTGCATCCTGCTTTGGGCATCCTGCTTTGTGCATCCTGCTTTGTGCATCCTGCTTTGTGCACCCTGCTTTGTGCACCCTGCTTTGTGCATCCTGCTGTGTGCACCCTGCTTTGGGCATCCTGCTTTGGGCACCCTGCTTTGGGCATCCTGCTTTGTGCATCCTGCTTTGTGCACCCTGCTTTGTGCACCCTGCTTTGTGCACCCTGCTTTGTGCATCCTGCTTTGGGCACCCTGCTTTGTGCATCCTGCTTTGGGCATCCTGCTTTGTGCATCCTGCTTTGTGCATCCTGCTTTGTGCACCCTGCTTTGTGCATCCCTGCTTTGGGCATCCTGCTTTGTGCACCCTGCTTTGTGCACCCTGCTTTGTGCATCCTGCATGCTGGGGCTGGCAAACTGGCTGCTGCAAAATACCAGCCCCTTGCAGATGGTGTTTCTGAGCCCACAGGGTGGGATGCTCTGAGGAGCAGGGGTGCTGCAGGATGAAGGCTCAGGAAGGGAATGACCAGGGATGTGGTTTGTCACACCAGGGCTTTCCTCAGGGAGCAACCAAAGGGCTCTGTGAATGTTAAATTCTGCTTTCAGTCCCATCCTGATCAACCTGAGCACAGGGAGAGCCCAGCCTGGGTCACCTGTGCCAGCAGCTCCATTGATTCCTGAGCTCTGGAATGAGGGATCAGCTGCTCTGATCCTCAGCATCTGCCCCAAACCACCTCTGAGCTCTGCATTTGGAGAAGCCACCCAAAGCTCCCCCTGTTCCCCTAAACTCTGTAGGATCAGCCAATGTCCCCTCCAGACCCAAGGTGTAACTGGAGAGGGGGAATTCTCACAAGCACCAGCAGAAACAAAGGGGAATCCCAGACTCTCACAGACTTTGGAGCAGGCACTGTGGCTGGTGCAGATGCTAATTCCCAATTTAAGGTGCAGAGTTCCTGTTTTACACTGGGTGTGGCCTGTCCCTGGCAGCCTGTTCTGGCTGCCATCCATCTGCCTCAAAAGGAGCCACAGATCCTTGGCAGGAGCTCGGAGGGGTTCTCATTCCATTCCACCCCGTGGCTGTAAAAACAGGTGGGGGTGACATGTCTAAGTCTTAAACTCTCTTAAACTAACACATTTTTAAACAAACTTCTAGAATTCTTGAAATCCAGACAGGTTTCACTCTTTGCTGCCAAGAGGTGACTCATTAAAGGCTCTTTTCCCATCTGCCTGCAGAAACAATTTTGTGTCTTCTGAAAGGTGTAGGGTCACTGGAATAATGGGTTTCTCTCTTAATAATGGGATCCTGATTGCATGTGATGGCCTCTTTTTTTAACTTAATGAAGTTGCTCTGTGCATTTGGCAGGAATAAATGATTTGATGGAGATCCTCACAATTTCCAAAGCCTGACTCTCCTGGCTCTTACTCCCAGTGAATGTATGCACAAATTAATTTCCAGCCTGACCTTTTGTCCACTTAGAGGCAAAGTCCTGCTCAGACAGAGCACAATACAGTTCACTGGATCCACTTCAGTCCCAGTTTTGGAGACAATTTTCCTCTGGAAACACCATTTACTGTGAGGAGAATGCTCTTGTCCTTTGGGGAGTGTGGCACATCCCAGAACCCAACACTTACACTGAGGATTAAGGGAAGCTCAGCATGGAGAGAAGGCTGCTGTGCTGGGAGCAGAGCTCTGAGTAGAGAAAAATCCATCTCCCAAATCCCACTGCCCTTGCTGGGGGATGTGCAGGCTCTGCCTGCCTGTGTTTGTCCCCTGGGCTTGGGGACAGGGCTGTGGCACCTGGGCTGTGTGCAGCTGTGGGGGTGGATTGTTGGTTGGATGGTCACTGGACAGACTCAGGAGCTCTCTATTTTCTGTTCTTCAGGTTTGTAGTTTATTATAAGGTGTGGGTGTAAGAGAGAGTGTAGAGCATGGAGAGTAAGAGAGTTAGAGATAAGAGCAAGGGGTAAGAGAGAGAGATTTCTCATTTACAATACAATAAGTATTCTTCTATGATGAATATTCTAACTTCCAATAACCAATCTAATACAATATACTAATTTCCTAATATTTGCATGCAACCTATAGGAATCGCTAAATTCCCATGTTTTATGGCTTTCTTATCTGTAACCCTTCTCTTCAGACCTTTCCTGCCAGGCTTGGCACAGGATGTCTGTTGGTTCTTTGCTATTTGTGGCATTTGGTATCATCTAAACAAAGGAAGAGGCCTCAAACCTTCACATGGCTGTTTTCAGCATCTATGTCAAACACTGCCAACATCTCTATTTCATCTGTTGTTTCAGAGCTACTTGCTGGGCACTCATAAGATTTTTCTGTTCCCTCCCCAACAGGCACAGCCTCAGCTGGCACCACCCTCAGCTCTGCTCTATGCCTTTAATGAACAGCTCTGTTAGATTTGTTCCCTAGCAAGCAAAACAAACCCCACCACCTCCCTGCAACCCAGGACAAACACAATTCTGTTTATTGGGGGCACACAATAACCTGTGAACAGGGCTCCAGAACCCTGCAAACAGCAGGGCCCTGTTCTGAGTGCACTCAGTGAAAAGGGTGTTCAAACCCCACACTGAGGGCACTAACCAAAGGAACCATGAGCAGAAATTAACAGATGCAACACCTCCATGCCCTAAACTGTGCATTTTGGGTATCTGTTCCACCAACACAGCCTGTGCTCAGAGCCAGCACAAACAAGAGGCAGCAGGAACCCCCCACCCCAGAATTCCCACACAAGCTGGTGGCTTGGAGAGATAAAAGGGGAGCAAGAATAGATAAAGAGGGAGCAGGGGGTGGAACCATTTCAGAATCAGCCTCACAGAGCCTTTGATTCTGGAAAATCCCTCCCAGCCCATGGAGTCCCAGCTGTGCCAAACCCCACCTTGTCCCCAGCCCAGAGCACTCAGTGCCACCTCCAGGAATTCCTGGGGCACCTCCAGGGCTGGGCACCCCAAACCCCCCTGGGCAGCCCCTGCCAAGGCTAGCAGCCTTTTCCATGGGGAAATTCCTGCTGTGTCCAGCCTGCCCTGCCCTGGCCCAGCCTGAGGCTCTGCCCTGAGCTGAGCTCGTGTGGCACCCAGGGGTTGAGAGCAGGTTTTGGACACGGCACCAAACTTTGGGAGCTGCCTTAGGAAACAAAAGGTGGCTGACAAAACCTCTCTCAGACAGAGAAACCTGACCTAACCCTTCCTGGAAATGCAGGTGCAGCCAGGAGCTGCCCAGGGAGGCAGGTTTGGGGCTCTGAGCCCTGGCTGACAGGTGGGAGCAGCTGTCCCAGGCTTTGGGATCAGGCAGGACTGCTCAGACAGGATGCTCCTGCCCCTGGGGCAAGCAGAGGGAACCTCTGTGGGGTGCAGTCCCACGGGAGAGCTGCTCAGGGGATTGTCAGTACTTTGAAAATATCCCGTGGCTGTTCTTTGCCAAAAATATCAGTCTCTGGATCAAAGGCATTCCCAAAGCCCTTCTGGTTGAGCAGGTTAAAATATCCCATGAAAAGTCAGACCTGAAGAGTCAGCAGGGGTGAAAATCCTTTGTGGGAACCCAGAGGCAACATCCTTCTCTGCTACTTCTTTTAGAAGTAACTTTGAAAGAACAACAAAAAACTTGGAGAATCCTTTTTAGGTGAGTTGGAAACAGCAATAAATATAACCACTGGCAGTGACAGAGCTGTGAAGTTCAAATCTCCAGGATCTGGTGGAACTGGGGCAGTGAGTAGATCATGAAGAATTATGCTTTATAATATTCTTGTACACCCCTGAGCGCGGGGAAAAGCGGATTTTGGTACAGCAAATTCCCTCCAACCTGGGAATGTTAGAGCCTTGCAAAGCCAAAGTAGATTTGCCTGCATCACACAAAAACTCTTAAATTAATCCTTAGCCAAAACCTAAGCCTCTCAGTGGCTGGCTAATGTGGGCTTGCCATGGGTGGCCGTGTAATCAATACAGCAGCCTGCAGGCAGGGCAGGGCAGGGCAGGGAGCTGCTCTGGCACCCTGGGCCCGGGCTGGCTGCAGGAGCATCCCCACAGACAGACACGGGTGTGTGTAAATGCCAATTTACAGCAGTGTCATCAGCAGTCAGCCCTTTGCTGTCTCCTCACAAAACCCTGAAATGGTCTCTTGTGAGGTGGCTCTCTCCACCCCTGCACTCCTAGGGTGTAATTCCCAAAAAAAAGGGGGAAAAGGGCAAATTTCCTCACCCTTGCCATCTGAGGTGGGGGAAGACTTTTTTCCCTACCACAGGAACTCAAAGTGTCGCTGCCTGTCTGTTTTCTAATCTCCTTTCAGGCCTCCTGTGCTCTTTGGGAGGAGTTTTTCCAGTGGTTCCACAGCTGCAGTAACAGTGCAGGGAGCTGCTCCTGCTCCAGCAGACAGCTGCAGGTGTTCCAGCAGATCTCTGGGGTGTGAGATCCACATCCCCACGGCCTCAGAGCTCAGGTACATTCTGCTCTCCCTTCCTGGAGCTGCAGGAAGGGGGTAAATGTGCTGAGAGTGGGGGTTCCTGCTGTCCTGCAGCCTGTTCAGCACTGCCAGAGACCACAGGGATCTCTGCCTCCTCTGGGCACTCCAGCATTTCTGTTGGGTCAGGTGCCATGGGCAGAAATTAAATAAATTCCAATGAAAAGTGTGGCTGCTGGGGGTAATCCCTGGAAACCCAGGATTTTCTCTTTTCTGCTTTCTCCTTGGGAAAATGGAGAGTCCCTGGGGTGCCAACCCTGTTGCCCCTTCATTCCCTCTTCCATCAGCTGCCTGGAAACCCCTTCCCAGAATCTGTTAGGACAAAATCACAAAGTTTTCTCCTAAAAAAATCCCTTTATCATTCCATTTAAAACTTTGACTGGAAGTGCTGGAGAATAATAAGACCTAATATTTTTTCACTTAAGCTGATGGGACATAAGCTCAACATAATAATAATAACAACAGCAACAATAATGAAAATAATAATTTTATAAAAATTTTTTGAATGGATTTTTGAGGTGTATTTTCCTCCCACCTTTCCCCATTTAAGGTTTGATTTTCTTGTTGGTTCCCTGTGGGCCAGGCATGTCCTATCAAGGGAGAATTATCCCAGCCCGTGCTTGCTTTGGGGTTCATCTGAAGGCAAACTGTGTTAAATTATGGTGCTGCTTTATTAACAGGCCATATGGGCATCAGGCTTGAGAGAGAGAAGCTTAGCAGGGACACAGGCAAACAATCTTCCAGATCCTTCCTTCTCCTAATACATAATCCTGAGTGCAGGAAAGAGATGAAATATTGAAATTCCGTGCTGGAGGGCTGGGAGGGACAGGGTGTTGTGAAACTGCTCTGAGAGGGCTCCATGTGGAGCCACCACTGCTGCTGCTCTTGCCCAGCACTCCTTTACAGCCAGAACAGTTTTTAAATGTTCCCTGGCACAGCAAAAAGCAATTTCTCTTGCATTTTCAGTCAGGTTTATTCGCTTGTCTGCTGTTACTTGCTGCAAAAAGTGGGTGCAGTTTTGGGCAGCACAATATAGGAGGAATAAAAAGCTGTTAGAGAGCACCCAAAGGTGGGAATGGGTAAAAGCTGGCCCAAGCATTAATGAGCTCTTGGGTTTAAAACCCTCAAAATCCTGGGACCAAACACCACCAGCTCCTTGTCCAGGAGCCCTGGTGTGAAGCTGCAGTGGGATCAGAAACTAAAGCAGCTCCAGGGAGTGCCAGGAGCTGTGAAAGGAGGGAAATTCAGGGAAATGTTTGGGTGAAGTGGGAGTCCTGCTGGTGCTCACCCTGCCCCATCAGAGCTGCACAGAGGGGGTGGCACTGGGGGGAGCCCTGGGCAGCTGAGGGATGGGTCCTCAGTGCCCCTTGCAGCCTGGAATGGCCTGTGCCACCAGCCTGGGGTGACATCCAGCCTGGGGTGCCATCCCCTGTGCCATCCCCTGTGCCATCCCCTCTCCTCTTGGTGTTCACCCCAGACTGATGCTTCATCAGTTCTCTCTTCTCCTTTCTATTACAGATGCTGATCCCTCCCTCTCAGCATTAATTGCAGATTTTGCCAGTTCTGCTGGGAGGAGCAGGAGAAAAGAGGGTTTGGTGAAGGTTTGTCCCCTCTGTGGGACTCTGGTTTTTCCCACCTCCTGCTCTGTCCTGCTCTTCCCTTGGATGGTTTAACCCCCTCTTCCCTCTCTGCCAAGCTTTATCTCTTTCTTGTCCATGCCCTGGCCTCCCCTCAGTGCCACTTTTTCTCTGCTTGCCTTGGAAATTCCTGCATTTCTGGATTTTCTCAAGTGGGAAATATTTTCTGTTTCTTTGCTTGTTTGGGTTTTTTGTTTGCTTTGCTTGCTTCGTTTGCTTTTGGGTTTTGTTTGTTTTTGGTAGGGTTTGTGGTGGTTTGTTTGGTTGGTTTTTAAGGTTTGCTTGGCTCTCCACTGTGTGTGCCTCCCTGCCAGCCCTGGAGCACTTTGGGGTAACCCTGTCCCCTCCTGCAGGAGCTGTGCATGCAGAGCCTGGGGGAGGTCTCTGTTTGGTTGCACTTGCCAGGTGAGTGCAGCGCACAGCTCTGGGCTGGTGGCACCCAGCAGTCTGGGAAACACAGTGACTCACTCCCCACCTGTGTTGTGCTGGCATTTCAATGCTGTGTTTTACCTTCCCCCGCCCATGAGCTCTGCACCCTGGGGCTGACTGAATTCTCTCTGTGCACCCTCCCTGGCCCTCTCCTCACAAACTCTCCAGCCAGAGCCACTCTTTGTTCTGACACAGGCTCCATTGCCATCCTCTGCTAATTGTTATACTTGAGCTGGAGCGTTCTGCCCTCCAGGGAACCAATGGTCCATGTTTGGTGGGAGCAGTGGGAATTCTTCCCACCTCTGCTGCCACCCTGTCCCTGGTTTGGCACGGGAACTCCCTGGGGCTGTCTGAACGCTGGGGAGCAGCCCTCAGCTCTGCTTTGGCTGCTTCACCCGAGGCTGGCTGGCTGCAGAAAAGCAGAATTAAGAATAAAAAGGGTTGGGAATGGATTGTGCTTCCCTGGGGAGACGTGGGGCTTTCACCTGGCTTTGCCTCTTTGCTGTAACGACTTTGTGGTGAGGAGCAGCATTAAAACGAGAGAGGGGAGCAGCAAACCCTGTGCCTTTTGTTCCCCGTGCCTGGACCTGCCAGCAGCCAGCACCGCAGCTGTTCGTGGGTCCTGAGAGCCCAGCAGGGCTGGCCAGGCTCTTGTGGGTGGTAATCGGGCAGAGAGCACGTGCAGAGCAGCAGGAGAGCAGGGCTGGGGCTGCTCGGAGAGCCAGCAAACACCCCTGAGCCCCTCTGGCTGCTCTGCTGGCAGGGCTGGGCACACAGAGCTCCTGGGGCGCCAGGGGGAGGAATTTTCCTTCTGCTGGCTGCCCCGGGCAAAGGGGGCACTGGAAGGATGGAGCTGCAGAAGGGACTGTCCTGCCTGTGCCCTGCCCCCCGGGGCTGTGCAAGCTCAGCCCGGGCAGGGGGACAGGCAGGGCAGGCTGGCACAGGGGCTCTGTCCCCTGCCACCACGGCTGGGTGTGCCAGAGGGCAGGGCTGGGTGGGATCTGGGCAGGAATTGTTCCTGGCAGGGTGGGCAGGGCTGGCACAGCTGAGGCTGCCCTGGATCCCTGGCAGTGCCCAGGGCCAGGCTGGGCACTGGGGCTGGAGCAATGGGACAGTGGGAGGGGTCCCCATGGCAGGGGTGGCACTGGGTGGCTTTAAGGTCCCTCCCAGCCCAAGGAATCTTTTGATGATTGTCTGGCCCATGATCCCCTGTCCAGCTGCCTTTTGTGCAATGACACAACGTGGGTGTGAAATGACAACAGGACAGAGCTGAGGTGGGACTGGCACAGGGCTGGGAGTGCTCACAGAGCCAAGCACTGGAAGATAAATCCTGAAATAATGACTGGTTTGCTGCTGGCATCAATTAATCAGAACAGACTTTATTTTTTAAAACCCCACAGCATTGGCCAAGGCACCAGTGATCATGCACCTCATTTTCCACCATGTTGTGCTACTGCTGCATCAATAAGGATGCAGTGATTCCCCTGGGGCAGACCCAGCAATATCTGGTGTGATGCAGTGCCAGGGCCATGGACCAACCTCCCCTGAGGCACAGGGTGAGAATTTGTGACACACACAGGTGGGAACTGCCCTCACACTCTGGAGCTGCCTTTCACTTAAATATCATGTGATTACACCCCAGGGCAGAAAACCAGGGAGTTTGTAAGGGAGTATTCCTGCCTTTCCTGGAGAAGCTTTTCTCAGTGTGAGGCTGTATGAAGTACAAAGCATAACCAGTGTAAATATGGATACAGTAAGTGCACAAAGTGCCTGAGTGACAATGACAGAGAGGTGACAATTTGGGTGCAGGAGTTCCTTCCTGACCCAGGTGGGAATTCCTTTTTCCACGTGCAAAACAGAGCAGGGGGAGGATGCTGCTGTGCAGGGCAGCAGCGAGGGGGCAAAGTACTGGCTGAACATCATACAGATAATCGGTGCTGTGGGGAGGGACAGCCAGCACTGGCACCAGGAGACAGCTGATTCCCAAGGATTCCCTGAGGCACACGGCCAGGACAAGCCAGCAGAGCAGCTCTGTGTCTCTTGGGACACTCTGGGAGGCTCCTCTGTGGGGAAGGGATGGTTTCCAGAGAGAATTCCCAAAGCTGCAGCCCCTAAAGGATGGTTTCCAGAGGGAATTCCCAAAGGATGGTTTCCAGAGGGAATTCCCTAAGGATGGTTTCCAGAGAGAATCCCCAAAGGATGGTTTCCAGAGAGAATCCCCAAAGGATGGTTTCCAGAGGGAATCCCCAAAGGATGGTTTCCAGAGGATTTCCCAAAGGATGGTTTCCAGAGGGAATTCCCAAAGGATGGTTTCCAGAGGGAATTCCCAAAGGATGGTTTCCAGAGGGAATTCCCAAAGGATGGTTTCCAGAGGATTTCCCAAAGGATGGTTTCCAGAGGGAATTCCCTAAGGATGGTTTCCTGAGAGAATCCCCAAAGGATGGTTTCCTGAGAGAATCCCCAAAGGATGGTTTCCAGAGGATTTCCCAAAGGATGGTTTCCTGAGAGAATCCCCAAAGGATGGTTTCCAGAGGATTTCCCAAAGGATGGTTTCCAGAGGATTTCCCAAAGGATGGTTTCCAGAGGATTTCCCAAAGGATGGTTTCCAGAGGGAATACCCAAAGGATGGTTTCCAGAGGATTTCCCAAAGGATGGTTTCCAGAGGGAATACCCAAAGGATGGTTTCCAGAGGGAATTCCTCTCCAGCCTGGCTCTGAGCAGCTCTGGCTAATTAAACCCCACAGCCTGCACTGCTCAGCAGCCAAACACCCTGAGTGGGTTTTTGGGATGAGAGGGGAATCCAGAAACAGCCTGGCAGAATTCATGAGAGCAGATTCTATTTCTCCCCCTGCTCTGCCTCACCACCCCCCAGCCAGGAATCCCTTCCCAAAATCCCATTTAAACCCAGGCTCTTCCATGTCCCAGCCATTCCCTGTGCCCTGCTGTTGGGGAGGGAACAGCAAAATCTTATGAGTGCCCAGCAAGTAGTTCTGGAAACAACAGATGAAATAGAGATGTTGGCAGTGTTTGACATAGATGCTGAAAATCAGCCATGTGAAGGTTTGAGGCCTCTTCCTTTGTTTAGATGACACCAAATGCCACAAATACCAAAGAACCAACAGACATCCTGTGCCAAGCCTGGCAGGAAAGGTCTGAAGAGAAAGGGTTACAGATAAGAAAGCCATAAAACATGGGAATTTAGTGATTCCTATAGGTTGCATGCAAATACTAGGGAATTAGTATATTGAATTAGATTGGTTATTGGAAATTAGAATATTCATCATAGAAGAATACTTATTGTATTGTAAATGGGAAATTACTCTCTAATCTTTCTCTCTTACTCCTTTGCTCTTATCTCTTACTTTTTACTCTCTTACTCTCCATGCTCTACACTCTCTCACACCCACACCCTTATAATAAACTGCAAACCTGAAAAACAAAAAATAATAAACTCCTGAGTCTGTCCAGCGACCGTCCAACCAGCAATTAAACCCCACATCCTGCTACTCCAGGTCCTTGCAAACTCTCTCTTCATTCTTCTTGCAGCTCCTGGAAGGCTGCAAATATGAAGTCCTGATTATCTTTATGAGGAATTCATGATTGAATACAAATTCTGTGGTATTTTGGGATAATGACAATTAATATTCATCACCAGTGTTAAATGGGAATTTGTAACAACAACCCAAAAAAAAAAAAAAAAGGCTTGTTTGAGATCTGTAATGATAATGTACTTTCACAGCTGCTTTTGTGAGGGGGGAATAATTTAGCAGCACTAGAGCTGGTGTTGACTCTCCAGTTTGTGGTGAAATTATGAAGGGAATGTTCCCTCCTGAGGACCCCAGAGCTGGTGATGGGAGCTGGAGGCACACTCTGGAGAGAGCCTGGAGCCTGCTGTGCTGCAGTATTGTCAGCTGGGGCAATTGCACTGCCTGCATCCCCTGGAAAACAGCACTAAACAAAAAAGAAATGATGGGATTTTTCTTTAAACTTTAGGAAAATGAATTCATGCTAAAATGGCCTTATCTTTTATTTTCCCCACACATTATCATGTTGTATCCTGTGTGATAATTTATCCACAGAAACACTTTTTTCCCCCCAACTCCTAATGGGAAATTTCTGCAGACAGAAAATCCTTAAATGTGAAAAGGCCAGAGGCTGGTACAAGCTAAACAGAGGAAGATTAAGATCAAATACAAAACATGGTGTAAACAAGATAAGAAGCAAAGAGAGCTTCAGAACCAAATATTTAGGTAAGGATTATTTGGGACACTGCAGGGGAGGGGGAGAAGGGCTGTGTTTTTCCTGCCTGTGCCCTGCACCCCTCTGTGTGCTGCCCTTGGAGCTGACAGGAGTGTCCCTGAGCAGGGACAGGGCTGCAAAACCACCATGGAAAGGAGCCTGAGCTGGCTGCTTTTCCATAGGAGCAATTTTTCCTGCAGAGGGGGCAATTGTGGGTTAACCCCTCCTGTGCCACAGATTTGTTTATGTACATATTGTACATAATGTAAACACAGAGATGATTTTATTATCTAGATGTAGGAATGCAGTAACAAGACAGGTGAGGGTTGCCATGGGTGTGAACATTTCCCAGCCATCACCCATTTCATCTTCAATTTCATGATGGAAACCAGCACTATGGATTTTGCCTAAGGCTTTTGACCAAAAGGGAATTTGTTTATTTTTTAGATCTGCTGAGGAAAGGGATTGTAGGGGTAGCATTTTTTTAAAATAATTGGAGTGGAATTTGTTAGTATTGCCAGAAGAAGTAACCTGGCTGTTATTTGGTAGAAGTAACCTGGCTGTTATTTGGTAGAAGTAACCTGGCTGTTATTTGATAGCAAGTGCTGCAGTGCTTGAGGAGCATTTCAGGGCAGAGGAGCTGACACTTGTGGGACAATTAATGTGTGTTTCTGTGAGACAAGGCTCCAGGGGCAGGGTGGGGCTGCTGGGGTGTCTGTGCAGGGCCCTGAGCTGGACTCGGGGGTCCCTGTGGCCCTCCCAGCCCAGGATATTCTGTGTTTCCCTGGACACAGGTGTTTCCCTGCTCACTGCTGCTGAGTTACTCCTGGGTTTAGGCCTGCAAAGAGCAGTTGTTGCTTGCTGTAAAGCTGTTTATTGCAGGAGCACATCAGTCTGAAAGGCAGAGTCCATGTTAAAGTTTTCTGGCACAGCCTCGAGCAGGAGCAGCAGCTGCAGCAGCTCCCTTCTTCTTCTGGGTGGTGATGGAGGAGGTGAAGGTGGATTTTTTGTTCTAATACAGGGGCTTTATTTGTAAAATTCTCAATGGGAAAAAACCACAAAACATTCCTTCTAAACCCAGAATTCTAGTTCTATAGTAGGAAGGTGTTGTTAATTCTTACACATAATTTACACACATAGCTCTAGCTATTCATGTAAATGGTTCTGTCTGTTCTATCTAGAAAATGTAACTCATGTTCTTGGTATGTGTTCATTAAAAACTGGGCTAAGTTCCTGAGCTTTCAATGAGCCTTGAACCTTATAACTGGGTTCTTGGGCTTTTTGCTCTCTAAAGACACTTAAAGCATATCCTTACTTAAAATTTATACTTTTATTTCATATTTATGTGACTTAGTAATATTCCTACTTACTTAAAACTAAAGCTTGCTCTCCTACTTCGTGTCTGTGTGGCTCAATAGACTTTAGTTTCTTTAAAGGTTTGAATTCAATGCCTGCATTGTGCTCTCTCTGAGTCAGGGAGGTTGTGTTACCCACTGCAGCAGGTGGGATGCCAGGCACAGCTGTGGGAGCCCTCCCAGGCTCTGCTGCAGCACTCCGGGCTTGCTTTGGTCCCTGCTGCAGGTGTGCTCCTCGTCTGGGGCTGAGGGAGGGCTCTCAGACCAAGGCAGAGCTCCCAGAATGATCCTGCACTGCCCTGGAGCTTCCTTCCTCAGCATCCATTCTAAACCCACCTTTAGTCAGTGGGAGCCATTCCCTGTGTGCTGTCCCTCCATCCCTGTCCCCAGTCCCTCTCCAGCTCTCCTGAGGCACTGGCAGGCTCTGAGCTCTCCCTGGACCCTTCTCCTCTCCAGGTGAGCTCCCCCAGCTGTCCCAGCCCTGGAGCAGCTCTGTGCCCCCTCTGGACCCTCCCCATGAGCTCCATTCTCCTGCTCTGCAGGTGGGGTCTCACCTGAGCTCAGGGGCTCTCCATCCATCCTCTGCCCTGCCTGGATTTTCCCTGCTGGACTCAGGACCAGCAGGTAAATCTGAAGCTTTGCTCTGAAATCTTGCTGCAGCCACTGAGGCACCTGGGCTCTAACAGAGTATCAGCCTTGCCCTGTGGGTTTTGTCTTTAATGAGCTGTCATGTCCCTCTTGTGGGAGTGCTGGGAGTCAGACTGGGCAGCCCTTCACAGCAGGAATGGCAGGAATGCTGGATACAAAGGCCTGGGGACCTGCTAGCAAAGAAAATGAAATGTAATAGGGTGTTGTGACCTCCAGTGGGTTGGAGCAGAAGGGCCACCAATGATAGGTTTTGTCCAGAGATGGGAAAGTTTTCATCAAAGCTTGGGCAATATTCATATCCACCTGAGGTTCCAGCTCTCTCAGAGCCAGAGTCCAGGGAGCTGCTGAAGCTCTTCAGCCACTACAGAAATCCCATTTTGGAGCTGTGTCCCTGCTCCAAGCCTGGGGAAGGTCCTGCATGAGCACCTCACAAAAGCACAGAAGGTAAAGCTGGATTTCCTGCAGGAGGGAATGATCACACTGCTTTCTGTTTGATGTCTGTGGGGTTTAAGGCTCCCAGGGGCTGTGGCAGGGCCATCTCCTCCCCAAAGACAGCAGCACATGGGAGGAAAGGCATGAGCAGGCTGAGGAACAATCCTTTCCTGGGCATTCACCAGAAAATAAGTGCCAAGGGGACAGGGAGCAGATTGTCCTGACCTTGGGGACCTGTTTGGGATCCAGCACACACAAAGCCAGCCCTGGAATGTTGTGTATTCTCTGCCCTGGCAGGGCTGGAGTTGCTTCAGGCCCACATTTCAGGACATTTTAGGTCCAAATACTCAGAATCAAAGTGCCTGCAGCTCTCACCTGCCCTGGGGAGGAGGGCAGAGCTGGGAGCACTGAGCAGGAAAACACACAGGCTGTACAGAAAACTGACTGCAGGGGTATTAATTCCTTAACATAGTGGGAAAGGGGGAAAAGGAAAGTTAAATTATGCCTGTACATATTTGTTTTCTAGCACACCAATAGGATCCTGTGGCTGACAGTAAGCTGTGATTAGCTACCCACAGGCATTTGTGATATTTGCCCATGATGAAATGACGTGTTTGAATACAGAGAAGAACAAATAATGAGATTCTTGACTTGCCCCTTTCCTGTGTTTTAATTATAAACAAGCAGATGCAATACATAACATTAAATAAGATCTCCCCACATTTCCTTCCACAAACGGTTTTGAGCAAGATAAGGCACTTAAATTTAATCCTTCCAAGAATGCACAAGCACTGAATCCTCGATGCAGACACAATCTTACCACGAATTTATATGGAAGCTTAATGGTTTTGTAAATTAATCAATAACGTGGGTAAATCATATTTGCTCAGCTAATTATTTTCCATGTCCTGTAAATTAGAACTTCAGCAGCCTCTGAGGGGAGGCAGCCCTGCTGTTTGTACCCAGTTTGTGTTTGCCTCCTGATGGATTATTGAAGTGTTTGTTTGTTTGTTCTGCTGGGGCTGGGAGCTTTTCCCTTGCTCTTTGAGTGGCACCCAGGGGCTGCAGAGCTGTGCAGGGATAACTCCATTTTCCTGTGCTGCCTCTGCTAAATCCCTTCCAGCAGGGAAATGCTGAGCAAGTGCATCTCCTCCTTTCCTTCCTCCAAGGCTCTCCTCAAATCCCTCCTTGGGGGAGCAGGATTTAACCCTCCTCTTCCCCCAGGAAAACTCAGGGATGTTTTTTGTGGTGCAAATGGACCTTGAGTGGGTTCTTGGCCTCGTGGTTTTAAGGGCACATGTGGGGGTAAATTGTTGGTTGGATGGTCGCTGGACAGACTCAGGAGCTCTCTATTTTCTGTTCTTCAGGTTTGTATTTTATTATAAAGCATGGGTGTAAGAGAGAGTGTAGAGCATGGAGAGTAAGAGAGTAAGAGAGTAAGAGATAAGAGCAAGGGGGTAAGAGAGAGCTTAGAGAGGTTAGAGATCAGAGCTAAGATCTAAGAGGCAAGAGACAAGAGAGAGATTTCCCATTTACAATACAGTAAGTATTCTTCTATGATGAATATTCTAATTTCCAATAACCAATCTAATACAATATACTAATTTCCTAATATTTTCATGCAACCTATAGGAACTACTAAATTCCCATGTTTTATGGCTTTCTTATCTGTAACCCTTCTCTTCAGACCTTTCCTGCCAGGCTTGGGACAGGATGTCTGTTGGTTCTTTGGTATTTGTGGCATTTGGTGTCATCTAAACAAAGGAAGAGGCCTCAAACCTTCACATGGCTGTTTTCAGCCTCTATGTCAAACACTGCCAACATCTCTATTTCATCTGTTGTTTCAGAACTACTTGCTGGGCACTCCTAAGATTTTTCTATTCCTCCCCAACAGGCACAGCCTCAGGGTGGGGTGGATGAGATGATGCTCAGGGGCTTCTTCTGGCTCGAATTTTTCTGTGATTGCAGCAATCTGGTTATCCAAGAGATTTCCCCACCCAGTTTTCCTGAAGTCCAGAGGCAGGAGGAGAGTCCCCTGCCTTCCATTTCCCCATGGTTTTTGTGGCCAGCTGCAGAGGTGGGTAAGCCAGTGGATATGAAAGACAAACTGAATATGAAAAGATTTGAAGGCTTCCTTTGCCTCCCCTCCTAACTGTGGATTTACACACAGAAACACGTGGGGAGCATGAAATGCTCCCTGCAAATGGGACTTTTATCCCTCCTCTATCTCTGACAGAGCGAGCTGGCACATTAGCACTCCTGCATTTGCTTGCTGCTTTTGAAGAGATAAAAATGACAGGAGAAAAACCAGAGGCAAGAAAGTTCAGATGAATAGCAGCAGGCTTGTATTTCAATATCTAGGTGGTTATATCCTAAACTGTTCTTTTACCCTGCAACAAATTAGGTTTTGTCTTAACATATGGAATTCAATTTTGCCACAAAAGCATCCTAGTTTGTGCCTGGGTTTTATTTCCCATGTTAGGGCACATTCAGAGATTAGGCTGAATATTTCATGCACACATTCATAGCTGTAAGAATCTGTAAAAAGGATCAACTCTTCCCTGTCTGTTTGGGGTTTTTTCTATTAGATTTTTACCTATGGTTTCTATTGTTCTGGTTTTCACAGGTGTCTTCACCTGGCATTTTATGGGTATCTCTGGAATCCTGCCTGTTCCCACAGCTTGGTGTGCAGCAAAAGGAATGTCTAGAGGTGTGTGTGTATATATATATATATATATATACAGGTATTGGCAGATCTGGGTCTCCTTTCTCCCCCTTACCGGGTGTTTTGCAGCTTTGCTTGTCCCCTGCAGAGCTGTTTCAGGTTTGAGGTGACTTTCTGTGCATCCATCAGAACAAAAGTGATTTGGGAGCAGAGGCCCCATGGCAGGGAGCTGGCTCTGCTTTCCCCTGGAACCTTGCACTGAGCTGAGGTGGAATATTCCTGATTTCAGCACCCCCAGGAACACCACCAGGGTTTCCCTGATGGGACTGGTCCATCCTCAGCATGAGCACAGCACAGTTAAGGGCAGGGCTTGGGGCTTTTTATTCTTTTTGTAAAATAACCACTCCACTGCAGAGCATTTGTCTCAGCAGGCACATTTATCCCAAGTGGCTCTGGCTGCTTCCAGCTTTTCCAGAGGGATTCAGGGGCAGGGGATGAGAACCTGCCTTGGCCTCTTGCTGCTCTGTGCTGGGGGCACAGCCAGCCCTGTGGGCTCTGGGTAATGCTATTTTGGTATTAAATTGGGTCATTTTGATAGTAAAATTGGGTTATTTTGCTAGTAACTTGGATTATTTTGCTAGTAACTCAGATTATTTTGCTAGTAACTCGGATTATTTTGATAGCACCTTGGGTTATTTTGGTAATACTTTGGGTTATTGTGGTAGCACTTTGGAACAGGTTTCAGGTTGTGTGGCTCTGCTTTTGCTTTGGGGTGCACTTTGTATGACAAACAGCAAAAAAGGGCTTAAAATTACAGCATGGCATGAAATTCTGGCCTGTTGCAATGAAGAGTGGAGTTAAGCTGCTGAGGGTTTTTTTTTTCTGCCTGGGAAAGAAGGGATAACAGTGAATAAAGACAAGATAATAATGGTTTAAAAGAAAAGCATTCACTAAGGGATTGATTTACTGTAGGCTTAATGGAGGGTTGCATGGAGAGTTTATCCAGCAGAGGAAGGTAAGCTGAAATACATGAAAAAATATCCCTTATTTCAGAGAATAAACACAGCTCTCTATGTACATCCTAATTATCCTCCTTTCAGGGAAAGTTAATATTTCCTGTGTAGCCCATTTAGGTCAAACTCATTCAAACCTTCTTTTAGAGGCAGCAAACTCATGGCTTGCAGCATTTATTTTCCAGCATTGCACAGAGCAAAAACACTGTGCTGGTTGCTTGCCACAGGACTCTGTGGTGTGTGTATATTTTTTTTAAATTTTTTAATTTTTTTTTTTTAATACAGGGTTTTTTTGTACAATCAGGCCAAGATTTTTGCTGAGACCCCCTCACACCAGCATAGCTTATAGGCATAAGGAACACAAACAACCATAGGATTTGCTCACAGTTCCCATTAAAAGGTTAAATTGGATTATTCCCATTAAGATCATCTTGCCATAATAAGCAGCAATGTAAAGAAACAAGTGAAAAATAAGTAGTTCCAGACAAATTGATTTAATGAATTACCCCAACCAATCAATAGCAGCAATATTTTAATAGAATTTTGCAACCAATTAATAAACTCCAGACCCACAGAAATCAATGGAATTTTGCCTTTGACTGAACTGGGAACATAATTCAATTTGTAGTGTTTAATGGAGAACAACATCCTTGTTCTGGAGTTTGACTGTTTTAAATATTTCATTGGAAGTTTATGATCTGAAACCTTTTTTTCTCCTGCTTAGGGACAAGAGAAATTAATTGGGGAATAAGCAGCACTGCTGTCAGAGATGAAACGGGGGGCTCTGCCCTGTGCCCCCCTGCTCTGCACTTGGGGCAGGTGCAACTCCCTGGAACTGGAGCCTCTCCAGGGCACCTGGGGCAGTGCCAGTGGATGCACACCCTGCAGGCACAGGGGAAAAGCTCCTTTGCTCAGGTGGGTGAGGCTCCCTCTAGAAAAGCTGCTGCCTTGCCCTCCTCAGTGGGTAAATACCCACAATTGTTCCTGAGAGTTGTTCCTGCAATGAACCCTCCAGGGTGGCTGCTCTGCCTGCCCTCAGAAATCCATCCCGGCTGGAAGCAGCTGGAGCTGCCCTGGGAATGTGCTCTGTTCCCAAGAGCTCAGTGCCACCAGAAGCCCCCAGTGCAGCTGGAGGGGCTGTCTGGAGGCAGCAGAGTTCTATTTGTGCCAGGCTGTTCTGCTCCCCGTGTGACAAATTCCTTGTAAAGCCTGAAGCAGTTTAGTGGATTAAATCCTCAGAGGAGTGTTTAATCTTTGATTACTCTAGGGTTTCATTGCTCTGTTCCTCAGTGCCCAGGACGTGGAACCACAAAGAGCCTGGCAGCTCTGTCAGGCTGGGGATCTCGGGTGTGTGACAGAAAATAACTGGGAGTTCTTCAGCATCAGTCAGGGGTTGCCTCAAAGCTGGAGTTGGAGCTCAGTGCCCCAAGGAACATGGGGAAATCCCTGTCTAAGCAGAGCAGGTGTTCCTCCCACCCCAAAATGTGCCGTGCTTGAAGAGAAGGGGAGGAGATGCCCTCTCATCTCTTAGCATTAAAAACTGAACAGAAGTGCAGGCAGCAATATTAAAGGCCTCTGTTGGCTCCAGGCCGTTTTCTCCTGAAGTGAAAACAGATCCAAGATCACCTTTTCCCTCACCGCAGGCTGGAGATGCAGCAGCCACCCAAAATACCACAGGAAGCAATGGGAGCATTAAGGTGCAGAGTGCTTCCATTGAGCAGCCCTTTGAAGAGCTGGAAACACAGCTGATAACCCTGCAGGTAAGGCTGGGGAGGGGCAGCCACAGGCAGCAGGGAGCTGAGCCACCCAGGAGAGTCCCCAAAACAGGAGATCCCAGGCAGTCCCCAGGCTGCTCTCTGTGCACACAACAGGGTTCACCTGCAGGGCAGGGTGCAGGGATGCAGGCAGGGATGCAGGCAGAGATGCAGGGATGCAGGCAGGGATGGATGGAAGGATGCAGGGATGGATGGAAGGATGCAGGGATGCAGCAGCCCCAGCCTGCTGGGCTCCCCCTGCCTGGCTCACTGCAGCCTGCAGACCACTGGAACTCTGGTAAGCACCGACTGGGACGGTGCCTTTGGTAAATCTCCACAGCTGCCTGCTCCAGGAGTGTTTCTGAGCCTCCAGCCCAGCTCATTAGGCTGCAGCACAGCCAGCCTCTGTGCTGCTGCTGAGAGCACATGATGGACTCTGGACATTGTGGCTGTGCATTAGGACAGGATTAGAGACTCTGGCTTTCTCTACAGGTGCATGTGCACGGGTAAGCACTCTGAAATGAAAGGTAGAGAGGTTGTTCAAAGAGGAATTAATCCTGCTTTAGGGGGGTAATTCTGTGTTTCCATTACTGATGCCTATAACTAATTAAACACTGAGGCTCATTGGCAGGTTCTGCTAATCCTGTGGATGCTCTACTTCTTCCTTTTCGAGGGGCATCAGCACTTTAAGAGCCAGAGAGGGAACAGAAGGTGGTGCCCCAGGGAGAGATTCAAATGAACATCCTGATTTGAAGGGAAGAGCAAATGTAAATCTGAGAGATGCAGGGAGAGATGAGGTGTAAAGGCTGTGTGCTCCCTCAGTCCCATTTTCCCCTTTGAAGGCAGATTTTGGGGTGGGCATGTTTGCATAAGAGCTGGTCCTGTCCTCTGGAGGCAGGGAAGCATCCAAACAGAACAGCAGAGGGATGGTGCACAGGGAGGAGCCTTCCAAAATCCACTCAGGTGTGTGCAGGGATTTCCTTTTATTTCCTCACACCTGACCCCAAATCTGTGCTGTCTGCTGTGCCCACCCCGGGAGCATTGGTGTGGTTTGTGCTCTAGGAGAGAGGAATTGTTCAGGGAGGTTTGGGAATGCCCCAGCCAGCCAAGCCTCTCCTGAGCACCTCCAAATGGAGCTGCAGCTCCCTGGGGAGCACAGGGCTGTAAGAGCCCCCTCCAGGCTGACCCAAACACAGCGTTTACCTGCAGAAGATGGTTTTTTCCACAGGTCAGCAAAGCCAGGGACTCACTGGCATCTGAGAGGTTCAGGAGGTTTTCCAGCTCCAAGGTGTTCATTGTGGGTTTTGGGTTTTATCCCAGCCTGTCTCCTGTAAACTTCTGAAAGCTGCAAAGCTCCTTTAAAGCTGCTGAAATTTGCTTTCAGATTCCACTTGGTGGTTTCCTTCTGCTGCCTCCTTCCCCTCAGGTTCCAACAAAGGGAGCCACCCTGCCACTGGACCTGCAGCAGTGTCCCCCTCTCGTGCTGACACCTGCACAGGATCTCACCCACCAGAGGCTTTAATTCCTGCTGAAAATGAACCCCACTCAGCCATTTTGCCCTCCCTGGATGTATTGCTGCATTTTAATCCTATTTCTCAGAGCGGTTTTCATCTCCTCTGCACCATGTCCCTGGTGATTTTCTGCATGGCCTCAACTGCTGACCCTCCTGGAGCATCCAAGGGAGAATTATTTCCCAGCAGCCCTGGCAGATGAGGCAGGCAGGAGAATGGATTCAGGGCATTAGGCATGGTCTGTGCTCCAGCTGTGCTCACCTTCAGGAGCTGCCTGCCTGAAAACATGCACAAAGAGTTTTTCTGTTAAAAAAAAAAAAAGACATTTGAATGCTGGTTTTCAGAGGGATTTTCCATCATAAATCGATTTCTGGTTCTGGAGTTAAAATAAGAAATCAAAAAGCCAGTTTGGGGAATTCAGAAGTCCAGCAAGATGGATGGAGACTGTGCTGAAGTTTATTAGCTCAGGTCCTGTGTGCAGTGTTCTTCTGAGGGAGCAGTGTCCTTCCAGAGAAGGGAGTTCCTTTCACACCCATCCCAGGCTCCTGATTTCATCTCATTTCTTTGTGCTCAGATTTCTGCATCACAGGGTTCTCCTTTCCTTCTGGGGAAGAGTGATGTAAAACTCCTCTCCCTGTAAGTACTGACCTGATGATGGATTTATTTCTGTGTTTCACACCTCAGCTGAAGACTTTGTTTTTCTTTCCAGCGTCCAGGTTGTCGACTCGAAGCTGAATTGCCCAGATCCCTTGGGAGCATTTTCCACATGGAAATGGGACATTAGATGGAGCAATTTGCATTGTCTGGCACTTCCTTCCTTCCAAGAAGTAACTGGGCTGTGGGTGGTTTGGGTGGATATTCCCTTTCCATGGTTTAGCTTTGGCTTTGATCCTGTTGTGTAGGCACCTAAAGCTGTAATTAAATTAATACCATCAAGAGCAATGTCTGATATTTCCAAACACACAGAGTCCACAAGCAAAAAAAAAGAAAACAAACCAGAACATGTCTTCCTTCAGCAGCACTTCTGGGTGCATTTATTGTCTTTGGTGGGCCAATTTATTTAACTTATATTTTTAAAGTGGTTCAAAGAGCTGGAGTGGGCAGCAGCACATGAACTCCACCATGACTGTGAGCTGTCCCCACCCAGCAGCGCTCAGGGCAGGAGGAGGAAGCAGCCCAAGCCAGAGTGCAGCAGCAGTTCTGGGCTGCCTGGGGCAGATCAGCTCTGGAATGTGTGTTTGTCCGGGCTTGCAGGGCTCTGAGCAGGCTGGCTCAGTCTGGGAGGGGCTCTGGGGCGTGTGCTGTACACCCTGCACATCCCTCCACGCCAGAGCATCCCCCAGTGTCACCTGGGCAGGACTCCTGGCGTGGGACACAGTGCCAGCACTTCCCCTCTGCTGCTCAGAGAGGAGCAGCCCCTAACTGTGCCTTTGCTCTGGGACTAGAAAGCAGCAGCTGGGAAGCTCTGCCACATCTCTGCTTTGTGGCCCTTGTGAATTTTGGAGCTGTTAGAGCAAAGCTTTGATGTTGATTGGAATACTTGACTTTCCTGTACCTGTCTAATATCATGATTAGGCTTTTGTATTTGATCAAAACGAGAAATCTACATTAAAGGGCTCACACCAAGTACCTGTTGGCTTGATTTAAAGGAAAATAATAAGCAGCTGTTTTCCCAGGGCTGCAGCACTTAGGAAATAAGCCCCACTCAAGCCTCAGGTTTGGCTTTTGTGGTAGGAACAACTGTAATGACCCATTTCAAACAATATTTCAGTGGATGGAAGTTCAGGCTTTCAGTACTGGATTGCAACAGAGCTGCAATCCTGCAGTTAAGAAATGGTTAGCCCTGCAATTAGGCACCTTTAATCGAATCCCTGCCACTTGCTTAATTACAGCAGCACTTGAAGGCAGGCTGTGAGGAGCAGTGAAATCAGCCCTGCCACACCTCTCCCAGGCTGCCATTGGCTGCAAACCTGTTGGGCTTGATGGGCTGCACTCACAGGGCATCCCAAGGCTGATAAATAGCAGCAGCACCCAGGAATGGGTTTGCACCTGCTGGAGAGAGCCTGTGCCCAGAGCCCGACCTGCTGCACGAGGAGAGCCAGTCCTGTGCTGAGTGACTGTGGAAGGCATTCCCTGTGCTTGTAAGTGACTGTGGAGAGCTGGAGCAGCTTTGGAGCAGCTTTGGAGCAGCTTTGGAGGAGCTTTGGAGCAGCATGGCCTCTGGCTGCGTGCTGCAGATCACCGGGCTGATTTTCGGCGGCGTGGGCATGGTGGGCACGCTGGCAGCCACGGCCATGCCCCAGTGGAGGGTCTCTGCCTACGTGGAGGGCAACCTGGTGGTGTTTGAGAGCATCTGGGAGGGGCTGTGGATGGACTGCATCAGCCAGCTGGGCCTCAGGCTGCAGTGCAAGTTGTACGACTCGCTGCTGGCGCTGCCGCCGCCGCTCGAGGCCTTCCGGGCGCTGATGTGCCTGGCGGTGGGGCTGGCCCTGCTGTCCTTCCTGCTGGCCATCGTGGGGGTGCAGTACAGCCGGCGGGGGCCCGGGGCTGTCAGCCCCTTGCTGCTGGCAGCCGGCACGGGCTCCCTGCTGGCGGGGGCGCTGGCGCTGGTCCCGCCGTCCTGGACCGGGGGCAGCATCGTGCGCGACTTCCACGACCCGCAGGTGCCCGCGCCGCTGAAGCGGGAGCTGGGCACGGCCCTGTTCGTGGGCTGGGCCAGCGGTGCCCTGCTGCTGGCTGCTGGAGCCATGCACTGCCACTGCTGGTGCCAGGCTGGCAGGGCTGGCGGCCCCGGGCACCCCCGGCTGGCGCGGGCCGCGGGGCCCAGGCCCGGCCATGCCTACGTGTAGCGCTGTGGGCCAGCAGCGCCCGAGGAGCAGCTCAGCCAGCCCAGGGACACCTGCACCATCCCAGGGACACCTGCACCATGCCATGGTGCCACCAGCTCAGCCAGCCCAGGGACACCTGCCAGCACCCCACAGTGCCACCAGCTCAGCCAGCCCAGGGACGCCTGTCACCAGCTCATCCAGCCCCAGGGACACCTCCAGCACACCATGCTGCCACCAGCTCAGCCAGCCCAGGGACACCTGCCAGCACCCCAGGGACACCTGCCAGCACCCCATGGTGCCACCAGCTCAGCCACCCCAGGGACACCTCCAGCACCCCATGGTGCCACCAGCTCGCCCAGGGACACCTGCCAGCACCCCAGCTCAGCTTTGGACACTGCCAGGGGTCCAGGCCATCCTGTGATCCTCCTCCTCCACATGTGCTGATTGATTGACTTCTCAGTTTGCCTCCAGCTGGGTAATGGAGGAGGGATTTTGCTGCTCTGCTGTGTACTTTTGGCTTGGGTATCTGCCCTCTGCAGGAGCTGCTCTCACTCACACAGGTGTTGGGTTAGAGCACAGTCCCATTTATTTGGAATGAGGAATGGCGTGGGGACAGCAGCAGGAGGCTCTCAGGGAACACGAACAGCCTGAGCTGGGCTGGGGGAAGGAGCTGCTGTGCCCTCCCCAGCCCCTGAGGTGCAAAGGGGCAGGGATTTCCCTCTGAGCAGGGATTTCTGCTCTGGGAGCAGCCTGGAGCTGGCAGCACGGCTCAGTGAGTGGAGAAAGCTCCATCTCCCAGTGCTGGCCCCAGATGTTTGTGCTGCCCCAGCAGAGGCCTCTGGCACTGCCCATGGATTTCTCTGATGCTCCTGGAGCTGGTGTGTCCTCATCTCCTCTCTATGGCTCATGGAACAGAGGTGTAATCCCTTCCCCAGGATTTGCTGTGAGTTTTGGTTCCCTGCTGTTTGCATCCTGCTCTGTAGGCAGCACCTACTCCTTGTAAAACTCAGGACAGACCCTCGGTCCCTGTGCTAATGGAAAGTGTGCATGAGTGTAAATAATGTGAAGTCTAATTAACCAGCCAGGGAATGCACAGGCTGCTGTTGGAGCAGGGAGAGCTCCTGCCCACGGCTCAGCACACCCAGAAAGCCAAGCCCTGACATTGCTCCAGCTGCCTTGTGCTTGCCAGGCTGATTTGGGATTGCAGCCTGACCCTGTCTATCTGTCTGTCCTGCAGCATCTATTTTTTATTATTATTTTTGTTGTTCCCAGCTGAAAGCCTTGGAGTCTGATGTGGCAGTGCCCATGTGGTTAAGTGCCAGAAAAAGGTCCAGTTCAGAGGGGATTTCGGGTTCCTTACCCAGCAGTGATGGATGGCAGCATTAAGGGATAATTCCATGGCACAGGGCTCAGCCTGAGCCCCCAAGGCTGAAATGGCTGTTTGGGCTGAGCAGAGCAATGTCTCTGTGTATTCATTTGACTGCTCCATTTGAAAGAGAACATGGAAAGCTGCATTTAATTAAAGAAGCCTTTTATTAACTTGGCTTCAGATGAACTTAGATGAGACAGTGCTGTGCTCCACAGAAATCCATGACATGCATTAACTCATGAGCATTTGCATGGAAGGCAACCAGCTCAGATCTTGCAGTGGGAATTTTTGAGGCACCACAAAACAGGTTTAATGTCTCCAGCTCATCACTTGAGCAGTCAAATCAGCACTCACTAATTCTAGATGGAAATTGAAGAAAACAGTTGTAAACAGGTTTTCTAGCACTGAACCCTTGTCTTTTTTTTTGTTGTCTTATGAAGTCTGTCACAGCAGCTGTCACTGACAGCTGATTTCAGTGGAGCCATTCTGGTGACTTTGGTAATAATTTCCACTACCCTGAGGAACTCCACCTCCTGTTTAATTGTAATTTTGTCCTATAATGCATGTTTTGTTTAATATGGAGCTATTTGGTGGGTAAGCCAGAACTGTACATGTTGGAGTAATTTAGATATGACATTTGTGATTAACAAAGCAGAGGATGAAGACATTTGCAATGCAAATCTGATACGTATTTATGTGTAGGTAATGGATTTAAATGATGATGTATTCAGTGTAATGCAACTTTATGCAGATGTAAGTGCTTAAGAAGTAATTAAGTACAGTTTTCTATAACATTAATTAGAGGATCCTGAATGCTTCCACTGTCAGTGGTTCCATCTAGGGATCACATTGGAACTGGGTGTGCCATTTGCACTGGTAACTTTATTTTCAAAGAGTACAAAGATAAAACTCTTTTATTTGAGCATTTAGCATCAATTTCAAAGAAAACCTGAGCTTTTTATGTCTGGCATTAGCACCTGATGACTACATATTGCCCCATTTCTCTCTTTTCCCAGTGGATCAAAAGAGGAGCTCAGAGAAAGTCTCTAAACCCTGCCTTGGAACCCAACCCTGATTCCCAGGCTGGGCTGCTGGTGGCATGCCTGGGCTTTAGTGGCACAAATGGCAATTTCTGGTGATGTGATGGAGCATTTTTGGCTCACAGGAATTCATTCAGGAGTCTGTGGCATGAACATTTCTGAGTCTGGTGCAGGAACAGCTGTCTCAGGTGGAGCTGGGCTGCAGGAGAGGAGATGTGGGGGCTGCCTCCTCCTGCTGAGAACTGAAATTCCCACATTGTGGATTCTATTGCAGGTTTTTTTTTGTTGTTTTTTTTTGCTGGAGTTGGGATAAATGTGCAAGAAATGCTATTTTTGTTAGGATTTAGATGTGTATTAATTCTTATTTATATTACAGTGAGTTTTACAGAACTTTCAGCTAACAAGCCTAAAAATGGAAATGTAACTATTTTTCTACATGGCCTTTTAAGGCCACACTGTCTGATTAAGAATGGACACCTAAATTATTTTTACTTTTAACCTAATAACTGACTATTTGTGACCCACAATGTGGATTTTTTTATTCAATTAAACAAGACTACTTAGACTTATGAAGAAGGTAAAAGACAAAACTTCAGCTCTAAAACCTTAATTTTGTTTTCTATGTTTCTGTATTTTAAAACTTTAAATTCTAAGTTTTCTACTATGTGATATTACACCTTTTATTTAAACTACACACTCGTGGTTTTTGTTCTGTTACTTAATTTTGGAAGCTTTTTCTACAGCTTCAGGCCAAAAGCAGTGTTTTCCTGGGGGTTAGTGCTTGTTAGCACAGAAAGTCTAAAATTCTTGGTCTGCAGGGTTCCCACAGGTTCCAGTAGGCATAGCCCATTTAAAGGATCAGGAGATGTTCTCTCTCCATGCAAGGAAGGCATCTGGCACTGAATGGGTGCATTTGTGCCTGCTGAGGTTTTCTCTTCCTTGGCCCTGCTCAGATGCTCTGAACTGACTTGGGAGCTGCAGTCTGGGAGCAGGAGCAGGAAAAAGAGGCTGTAGCACTTGAGCAAAACCCTGCAGCTGAACTTTGGACTGTGCTGTGGATGAGTCTGAGGGTAGCAGGGGAAGTTTGGCTTGAGGGCACATCCCCGTGCCCAGGGCTGCGCTGCTCCAGAGAATCTCTGCCTCCTGCTGGGCTCTGTCCAGCAACCCTGAGTGCCCAGGGGGATTCCTGGAGCTGTCTGGGTGGCTGAACTGTCCTTCCATGAGACAGCTGAGGGGAGGATGCTCAGGAACTGTGCAGCAGAGGCTTCTAGGGGAGGAGCTGTGGGGGTTGGGTTGTTGGACTGTCGCTGGACAGACTCAGGAGCTCTCTACTTTCTGTTCTTCAGGTTTGTAGTTTATTATAAGGTGTGGGTGTAAGAGAGAGTGTAAAGCATGGAGAGTGATAAGAACAAGGGGGTAAGAGAGAGCTTAGAGAGAGGTTAGAGGCAAGAGATTAGAGGTTAGAGAGAGAGATTCCCCTTTTACAATACAATAAGTATTTTTCCATGATGAATATTCTAACTTCCAAAAACCAATCTAACACGATATACTAATTTCCTAATATTTGCATGCAACCCATAGGAATCACTAAATTCCCATGTTTTATGGCTTTCTTATCTGTAACCTTTCTCTTCAGACCTTTCCTGCCAGGCTTGGGACAGGATGTCTGTTGGTTCTTTGGTATTTGTGGCATTTGGTGTCATCTAAACAAAGGAAGAGGCCTCAAACCTTCACATGGCTGTTTTCAGCCTCTGTGTCAAACACTGCCAACATCTCTGTTTCATCTGTTGTTTCAGAACTACTTGCTAGGCACTCATAAGGTTTTTCTATTCCCTCCCCAACCAGGAGGCACCTGTGAGGAAGCAGAAGTGGGTCAGTGTGGTGGAGGAACAGGGTGGGAATGCTCAGTGCTGTGCACACACACCAAGATTTGTGTCCTGACAGGAGACAGAGGAGTTCTGCAACTTTATCCAAATAAAGCCTGCACGAGGTGTGGCAAATGAATCCAGAGAACAAAGCAGGCACTGGCAGTTTGTGTTAACCCATTACTCACTGCGGGTCCCTGTCCATGGCTACACAGATCTGAGCTCTCCCATCCTTTTCTTTCCAGAATTCCAAATCCCTGGGGCTTTAGGCACCTTGACCCCAGTGTGATGGGTCCATTGGTGTCCAGCTGTCCTGGCTGCTGTCCCTGCAGTCCTGGCTGGGTGTTCTGGACAGCAAAGTCCAAAGGCAGATCTAGCTGGGCTTCCCATTCCAGTAATCCCAAATGAAACCAAGCAGTCCTACCAGGGCCTAAAATCACCTCAGGTAATCCCTGAATCAATTAACAAAGACTCAAATGACCTCAACTGACCCCAAATGACCTGAAGTAACCTGGATCATGACCTCAATGACCTGAAGTAACCCAATAATGACCTCAACTGACCCCAATGACCTGAAGTAACCTCGATCATGACCTCAACTGACCTCAATGACCTGAAGTAACCCCGATCATGACCTCAAATGACCCCGAAAGGGCTCTAAAATGACCTAAATTAACCCCTGAAAAAAATCAGAAAATTTTCAAATGAACTCAAGTAACCCCAGAAAATAAAAAAATCCTCAAATGACCTCAAACGACCCCAATGACCTGAAGTAACCTGATCATGACCTCAACTGACCTCAATGACCTGAAGTAACCTCGATCATGACCTCAACTGACCCCAATGACCTGAAGTAACCCCGATCATGACCTCAACTGACCTCAATGACCTGAAGTAACCCTGATCATGACCTCAAATGACCCTGAAAGGGCTCTAAAATGACCTAAAGTAACCCCTGAAAAAAATAATAAATTTTTCAAATGAACTCAAGTAACCCCAGAAAATAAAAAAATCCTCAAATGACCTCAAACGACCCCAATGACCTGAAGTAACCTCGATCATGACCTCAAACGACCCCAATGACCTGAAGTAACCTCGATCATGACCTCAACTGACCCCAAATGACCTGAAGTAACCCCAATCATGACCTCAAATGACCCCAATGACCTGAAGTAACCTGGATCAGGACCTCAAATGACCCCAATGACCTGAAGTAACCTGGATCATGACCTCAAGTGACCCCAAATGTCTTCAAATAACCCCTCAGAGGGAATTAAATGACCTTAAGTAAACTTTACTGGTTTAAAAATAATCCAACATATCTCACACAGCTCCCCAGATCCCGAATCATATCATGGTAGGGAATCACAGAGACAAGAGAGAAGTTTTATTGAGGTTTTTATTTGGTGTTACTTAAGGGAAAAAAAGAGAGACACTGACTTTGTCCTTGTTGAGCTGTTCTGCAGCCCGTGTGTCTGATGCTGCAGGAGTGCTGCTGGTGCATGCTGCTGTGGTGGTTGGTACCTGCTGTCTGAGCTCCCATCTGAGAGAGCAGGCAGGAATCCTGATGCCTGATGCCCTCTGGCTCTGCAGCAGCCAGCCCACAAGCCCAACCCTCTCCTTTTGGGTGTCTGGAATTCCCACTTCTGAGATACTCCATGCCGAGGGTGCAGGGCTCTGGGCCAGTCCCTTGTTCCCAGTTAAACCCACTGCAGCTGCTGGGATGCTCCTGCCAGGACCAGCAGTGGATTCTGCTCCCACATCCCCTGATGGCATCGGGGTACACTGGGCACTGGTGCCCCCAAAGCTGGAATAGCTGTGGCTCAGAGGGATCCTCACAGCCCAGCAGATCCCCTGTCCCTTTCCTCCCCCTGGCCAGAGGCAGGGCCTGCTGCTCCTGGCCAGGTACACGCTGCTCTCCTGCTGTAAATGTGCTCCTGGGGTCCCTGCAAGAGAACTGGGCACATCAGCATTGCTGTACAGTCCAGAGCTCTGTCCAGGGCAGACTGGAGCAGCGTTGACATCTCCTGGTAGATGTTCCTCTTTTCAGCCCATGTACCTGGGCTGCCAAGGATGAGGTGGGTTTTCCACCCCACGATCCTGAAGAAAAAACAGAGGGTACCTTGTGGAGTGCATCCTCTCTCCTCGGCTGGGCACACCTGCTCCTAAAGGCAGAGACTCTCGCTGGTGCTGCTGAGATGTGGTGAATTCCCTCCTTAAGCTCCTGTCTCAGTTTCTGACAGCCCTCCTCAGTTTCTCTTGCACACGTGCTCAGCCAGCTCTGTTTCCAAGGAGGGGACACGGGTGCAGAAAGGGGCAGGGACTGTCCTGTAAGCTCCCCTTTGCTGGCCAGTGCTCCCACCCTGTGCTCTCCTTCCCCCACTGCAGCATCTCCAGGAAACAGGAGGAGATCTCTGCTCCAAGCTGTGTGAATCTCAGCCACAGCTGCACCATGCACTGCACACCACTGGGCTCTTGGGGAAAATGATCTCCAGCACAGGCAGTGCCCTCAGGGACCAACAAGACACCTTGTTCCACTGTGCTTCATTCCCTTGGTGCCCCTGGAGATCTTTCCAAAGGTGTCCATCCCTCACACTCACCTGCAGTCACTGCCAGAGGCTGTGCTGAAAGGCTGAAGGAGCCCCTCTCTGCTCTTCCCCCAGGGCTGGGTGTGATTCTTGATGAGAACCCAGACACAGCAGCCCAGCCTAGGACAAGCAAACACAGCTGAATGTATATGATGTTCACTGCCTCAGAGGTTATCATGCCACAGACACAATAAACCAATTTTCAAACCATTGCCTGGTCTCAACAGGAGCACTAGAACAGGCAGGTAGATCCCCCTGTGCAGAAAAATACAGAGAGCAAGGTACAAGAGCCATGTAAGCACATTGAGCATCATGGTGAATAGGAGGTTTCTGTAATACCAAATTGTAATTCTGACTTCTCTCAGGACTGGCCCCTCATTTGGGGGCCAAAATATGTACTAGTCTCAAAATAAACCAGTGGGAGATCCAAGTCAGAGCTAAAATCTGATAGGAAAATTAAAATAAATGCAATAGTACAGAAACACTGACAGAGTCAGGACACAACCTGGCTGCCTGCTGGTCAGGGTGGTGGCTGCAGTCCTGCTGCACTGATGGACGTGGTTCTGCTGAGGCACTGATCCTGCTGAAGGGTCTGGCGCTCCTCTGAAGATCCCCTGGACCTCTCCTCCCCTGGGAATTCAGCAGGCAAAGTGCTCGTGGTGCTCCAAGGCTCAGTCCCACACAGCTCCCAGCCTGTGCCCCTGGCCCAGCATTTCTGTACCTGCCCTTGCCACTCCTCTCCATACAGAAACCCCTCAAACCTCAGCAGCAAGTGCAGGAGCCCCAATCCTCCACCCACAATGGCCTGTAGGAACATCACCTCCCTGTTTTCCCTCTCCTGGAAGCTGGGAACACAAAGACTTGCAGCTGGCCCTGTATTAGACTGCAGATTTTGAGGAAAAAGCAGAGAACCTCCCAGTTTTGCTGATCACACAGCCTCCCACTTCGATGTGCCTCAACCCCATTTCTCCACATTCCCTCTGGACCAATCCTTTCCCACACCAACATCCTATTGTCCCCTGTGGGCATCCATGTCCTCAAGCCCCCTCTGGGAGAACGTGCAAACATCCCAACATTCCCCCACAGCACCCCTCAGAGGTACTTTGGGATCACCATCCCTATAGTGGAGACCCTTCTGGACCTGCCCTTGCTCTGGGTCTCCATGTGCTGGGGGGTGCACCCCCCTTGAACCTCTGATTGTACCTCCCAGTCCAGACACTCAGCCTTGTGCAGACCCCTTGTCTGTTCCAGAATTCAAACTCCCTGGGCTTTACTCCAGTAAAGGGAGAGGCCACTGGGGCACACACCCGAGGGATTTTTCATTTTTCTTTCTCTTTCTCCTTCCTCCCTCCCTCCCTCCCTCCCTCCCCTCCCTCCCTCCCTCTCATTCTCTCCCTCTCTTTGTTTTTGCCTTTTTTACCCTCTTTCTCCCTTCTCTCCCCCTTCCTTCCTTCCTTCCTTCCTTCCTTCCTTCCTTCCTTCCTTCCTTCCTTCCTTCCTTCCTTCCTTCCTTCCTTCCTTCCTTCCTTCCTTCCTTCCTTCCTTCCTTCCTTCCTTCCTTCCTTCCTTCCTTCCTTCCCTTCCTTCCCTTCCTTCCTTCCTTCCTTCCTTCCTTCCTTCCTTCCTTCCTTCCTTCCTTCCTTCCTTCTTCCTTCCTTCCTTCCTTCCTTCCTTCCTTCCTTCCTTCCTTCCTTCCCTTTCTCTCTTTTTTTCCCTCTCTCTCTCTTTCCCCCTCTTTCCTCCCTCTCCTGGATTTTTTTCTTTCCCTCTCTCTCTTCCATTTTTTTCCTCTTTCTCTCTTTCTCCGCCTCTCCTGTTTTTTTCCTGTCTTTCTCCCTCCCTCCCTCCCTCCCTCTCCCTCTCCTCCTCCCTCTCCCAGTTTTTCTCTCCCTCGGGGTTGCAGCCTCCCTTTATCCCAAACTCCCAGCCACATCAGCTGAGGTGCCAGGAAGGTGCAGCCTTCCCACGTACCCCACACCCTCCTTGAACCCCTGATTTTACCCCCAGGCCCAGACACTGAGCCTTGTGCAGACCCCTTGTCTGTTCCAGGACCCAAAACCCGCAGGGGCACTGAGAACCACGTCAGAGACATTCACCCACAGCTTCACCCATCAGACTGTTTGTAAAGACATCAGCTTTCCTCTCAGACTCTCCACTTGCCTTTGGTTCTATTTCTTTATCATTGTGCCATTTCTTTCTCATATTAAAGTGAAGGAATGTATTCCCCCACTGCCAGGCAAAGACAGCTTCAGTATTTTTATAATGCTCCTTTCTGATGCAGTCTTGGTTTTTACATTCTGCTTGCGGGTTTTGCTGGATAATAAACAAAGTGGGTCTGATTCCTTGGGAAATAAAATATACAAAAGTGATTTAGTGCTGGCTTCCCAGACTTGCTCATAAGAAGTTTCCTGAAGCAAACTGGTATTTCAAAATCTGGTCCCGAAATGTATATTCATCTCTGAGATGAAAGGAAAAGATTCTGGAGCAAATAATCCACCACAAAGATGCAGCCAGGGGAATATATTTATGGTGAAAACAATGGCTTAGCAAAACACCTCATTACAGCAGAGAGAGGAATCAGACAGGCTTTGAGACAAATAAATGCTCACAGTCCCCACTCCTGAGGAGTGAGGGGCATTAAGACTAAATGAGTTTATGCTGGGAAATGTCACAACTCTCCTGCAAATCGGTGTGAGCCCTCCCAGAGCCAGGCTTGGCCTCCAGGGAGGGCACAGGGGTCTTTTCAGGGGAGCCCTGAATCCCCCTGGAGAACAGAGCCCAAACCAACAGCTCCTTCCTTCCTTCCTTCCCTCCTCCCTGCCGTGGAAATGCTCCTGACTCACACACTCTGCCCTCCTGATTCCAGTCTCACAGTCTGAGTAGGACCAACTTGACATTTTCTGACTATTTTAGAAGCAAAGAGCAAGAGAAAACGAGAAATGTACTGGGAAGGGAAGGACGTTTCCAGCAGGAGATTGCTGTCAGTGCTTCTTGTACTGGGTTGCCACTTGCAGAAAATGTTCCATTTGCCAGTGAGGACAAACAAAATGCATTCAGAAGAACAAATATTTTGTTTTCAGCAGCATCAAGGAGCAGCAGTGGCTGGGGAAGGGCTGTGACAGGGGTTTACAAGCCGTGCACAGCCACGGAGTTTGTTCCATTCCAGGGATCAGAAGGGACTGAAGCCAGTGTGTTCTCACTGACAGTAAACACAACCAATGGCCTCATCTTAAAAACAGCCAAGGGGAAAGAGAAAATGCTGGACTGAGCTCAGCTGTCTGCACCAGAACAAAAGCAGAGCACAAATGGTTACCTGAGATCTCAGCCCTCCACTCCCAGCCCTTTAAAAATGAAACAGGGACCTAATTTCACCATTAGGTTTTTTTCTTTTATCTCATCCTTTGCCTGTCCCTCCAAAAGGGCTCCTCACTCGAATGTGTCACTTGAGCAGTGGGAAATTTCTGGGAAAAAATTCTGGGAATTTCTGGAAAGCAGTGGGGCATTATGGAAAAGCAAACCTCACTGTAAACTTTTACTTCTCTGCTGCCAGGCACTAAAGGCAGTGAGCCCCAGCAGGGTCTCTACCAGTGATCCTGCTCTCCAAAGCACCTCCCTGCACCCCAGAACAAATCCTGCTGCTGGGAGGAGTTTTATGGGGTGTCATTTTAATCAAACACCATCTATGTATTGATGAACACACCATAGAGCTCCCTTCAACACTCCTTTTTAATTCAAACATTTCTCTTCATTGGAACAACAGCAAAAAATGAAGAGCTCACAGTAATTTAAGTGACAAATCCAACACCTTTGTGCATAAAAAGACACTTCAAAACAGAAAACACAAACTCACCAGCTCCAAAGAACCTGCACTGATCTGTGCTGCCCCTCCTGTGGCCTGACCTTGGTCCCAGCTGCCCTGATTGCCAGGTGAGAGAGGTAATGAGCCCATCAGCTGCTGTGTGATGGAGGAGACTGGCAGAGCAATGCCTGGGGTTTCCAAATGGTGCTGGGGGTAGGGAATCAGGAGCCCTGGAGAAGTTGGGTTGTTTGGGATGGGCAGTGCCAGCAGCCCTGGAGATGTTGGTTTGTTTGGGATGGGCAGTGCCAGGTGCCCTGGAGATGTTTGGGTTGGTTTGTTTGGGATGGGCAGTGCCAGCAGCCCTGGAGATGTTGGGTTTGTTTGGGATGGGCAGTGCCAGGAGCCCTGGAGATGTTGGGTTGGTTGTTCAGGGATGGGCAGTGCCAGGAGCCCTGGAGATGTTGGGTTGGTTGTTCAGGGATGGGCAGTGCCAGCAGCCCTGGAGATGTTTGGGTTGGTTTGGGATGGGCAGTGCCAGCAGCCCTGGAGATGTTGGGTTGTTCAGGGATGGGCAGTGCCAGCAGCCCTGGAGATGTTGGGTTGGTTTGTTTGGGATGGGCAGTGCCAGGAGCCCTGAAGATGTTGGTTTGTTTGGGATGGGCAGTGCCAGGAGCCCTGGAGATGTTGGTTTGTTTGGGATGGGCAGTGCCAGCAGCCCTGGAGATGTTGGTTTGGTTTGTTTGGGATGGGCAGTGCCAGGAGCCCTGGAGATGTTGGTTTGTTTGGGATGGGCAGTGCCAGGAGCCCTGGAGATGTCGGGTTGGTTGTTCAGGGATGGGCAGTGCCAGGAGCCCTGGAGATGTTGGATTTGTTGTTTAGGATGGGCACTGCCAGCAGCCCATCACCTAAAACCTCTTCCCAGATTGCAGAATCTCTGCTGCCACTGGTGCACCAAGTGCTGCTCCCAAGGCTTAGAAGGAAATAACACAGATTACTCACTGTGTACTTATTCCTTAACCAGTGACTGCAAACCCACCCCTCCCTTTAAGGTACATTGGGGGACTTCTAAAATTATGTAATTATGTTGTCCTTCTTTTGATTTTTTTACTCCTTTTCAACATCTTCCTGAAATCTGTGGTTACTAATTTTTCTCTGAGGTTTGACCCCCTGTGGAACAGGGGAGGGAGAGCTGAAAACATCTGTTTCATCCAGTCTGGTGCTGCCATGCTTCCCTATGCAATTTTTGTGGTAGCAAATGTACTTCCCAGAACCTGTATGAGAAAAATCTTAGTTAATGTCAACAGTAACACTCTCAAGATGAGTAAGTACTAACATTCCATATTAAGAGAAAGAAGTACAGAAAAAGAAATAGCCAGGGGTTTTAGAGGCCTTCAGCATTCCACTTTATCTTTTCTATCTGCTTTGGCAGCATGTCTCAAAGGGACAGCCCATCCTAAATATCTGCCCAGGCTCTCTCTAAAGCCCTGCAACAACACAACAATTCTCTCTTTCTCCACACACTTGACTGACAACAACATTCTTTCACAATCTTCAGGGCTTGCTTGGTGCTTTTCATAGGATCCTGTCACTTGCTGTAATTAATTCTCTGCATCTGGCCAAAGATTGCATTTTTTTTGTCTTCCTGAGCACTAAGTTATGCTATTAATATGTAAATTAGCAGGTTGTGGTTTTCTTGGAGCAGAAGAACTTTTTTAACAATTTAATGCTAATTTCACCATGGTGGTCCCTTTCTGTGCTTCAAAGGTCTAAGTTTTGCTTATATTTCACTCCAGAAAGCCGAAGTGAAAATCAGATTCCATCACAGCAGGGAACACTGCCACTGGGCAGCCTCACCCCCTGCCAGTGCCAGTGGGGAGCTGTTGGAGAATCAGGAATAAATGTGCTGGAAATGAGTGAATTTGGGGAGGCAAATCCTGAACTCTGTAAGGAAAACAGCAATGTGTGGGGTAGGAGTCAGAATGATCCAGCAGACAGTCACAGAATCAGAGAATCCCATCCTTGGAAGTGCCCAAGGCCAGGCTGGATGAGGCTTGGGGCATCCAAGGGAAGGTGTCCCTGCAAAGGACACAGCTTTAACCTTTTGACTCATACTTTGCCACTTGCATTCTAGGAAATTCAAAGGGTAGATCCTTTGGTGTGTTAAAATAAAAAAAAAAAATCATCTAAACAAATAAAAGACCAGTTTCCCCATGTTTTAAGTCCGAGATAAACTCATTGTTGTGACTTTAGGAGCAGAAGAGTTTGGCCCAGCAGGAGAGTTATAATTTATTAAGTTTAATTCCATCCACATGTCCAGCTTGGTTTGTCCTTCATCACTTAGCTTGGAGGGGGATTGGGGCAGGATAACACAAACACTGCAGTCATTGTGAGCTGAGTGAAACCACAGAGTTCAGTCCTGGATTAATAAACCACTTTGCTGAGAGGAGAGGGATTAAATCCACTTCTTTCTGTTCTGTGTATTCTTTGTGCAGGACACCCTGTTCCCCAGGCTATTTTCTTGCCCCCAAATGCATTTTCTAATATTTGACAGGGATTTTTCCCCACCAGCACTGGATTTAAGCATTTCCCTGCGTTCTGTGTCCCGTGTGTGAAGAGGATTCTGTGGCAGCACTTGCTGCTGCTTTCCATGTGTTTAATCTGTGGCCCAGGGCAGCCCCACTGGAGCAGACAGTGAATAACTCCCAGCAGGATGTGGGGGTTTGATTGTTGGTTGGACAGTTGCTGGACAGACTCAGGAGCTCTCTATTTTCTGTTCTTCAGGTTTGTAGTTTATTATAAGGGCATGGGTGTAAGAGAGAGTGTAGAGCATGGACAGTAAGAGAGTAAGAAGTAAAAGATAAGAGCAATGGGATAAGAGAGAGCTTAGAGAGATTTCCCATTTACAATACAATAAGTATTCTTCTATGACGAATATTCTAATTTCCAATAACCAATCTAATACAATATACTAATTTCCTAATATTTGCATGCAACCCATAGGAATCACTAAATTCCCATGTTTTATGGCTTTCTTATCTGTAACCCTTCTCTTCAGACCTTTCCTGCCAGGCTTGGGACAGGATGTCTGTTGGTTCTTTGGTATTTGTGGCATTTGGTGTCATCTAAACAAAGGAAGAGGCCTCAAACCTTCACATGGCTGTTTTCAGCCTCTGTGTCAAACACTGCCAACATCTCTATTTCATCTGTTGTTTCAGAACTGCTTGCTAGGCACTTATAAGCTTTTGCTGTTCCCTCCCCAGCAGGAATCCACCCTGGAAGGTTCAGAGCAGAGCTGATGCCCTGTGGCTCCACACCAAGCAGCCCCAGCCAGCACAGCCCTTGCTGGATGTCTCATCCAAAGGTGCAGCAAACCTGCTCTGCTGTGCACGGTGATTTCTGGAGCTGTGCTCTTGGCATTCTCCCCAGCTGCCTTCCCCTTTATTTCCCTCTCCCCATCTGTTCCCCCCTGCCTTTCAGCCCTTCCCTGAATGTTCTCCCATGATGATTCTGATTTTCCAGGTTGCAGCTGGAATAGGATTAACTCAGCTATTCCTTGGGTGACCTGCAGGATAGGATGGGGAGCTAGAGACATCCCCAAAGTGTCCTTCTGCCCTGTTTCCCAGGATTAAAATAATTTGGTTTTCACACAGTTGCCTTAAAAAATTGTAACTCAGCAGAGCAGGGGAATACAAACAAATGCATTTATTTGTGGCACAAAGTGGACAACAGGGCCTGGGGGGACAGGGCAAGGGGGAATGGCTTCACACAGGAAAAAGAAAAAGTAGGTTCAGAATGGGTACTGAGGCAGCAATTCTTTCTGGAGAGATGGACACACTGAATGTGTCCATGGAGTGCCCACTTTGGATGCTCTGACATTAAAGGGAGTTAAAGGAACAGCAGTGTTGGCACCATTAAATATGGGGGGCTCTGAAGTCTGGGAATCAGAGACTGGGACCTGAACCAAACCTGGGGACACCAAAGTGGGTGGAATTTTTTGCCACCACCATGAAATTGTTCAAATTGGCTTAAAATCCTATTTTAAACCCAAATTACTTAGACTTTTGTGTGCTCTGGATCTCAAAGTCCTTAAGTTCTTCTTCATGAATTTTGCATTAAACCATAAAAGCTGCAGTTATGTTTTAAGAAGAACTTCAAAAGTTTGGATTCTTCCTTAATCCACTGACTCAAAGGATTTTAAGAACATCAAACACAGCTACACTTTCAACTAAATCCTAATAGCTGGTGTAATAAATTCATATATATATATGTATATATATGCATATGTATTTGCATATAGGCACATCACTATAATAAAAATCCTTCTTCCCTTCCTTAAAGGAATTTCTGAGTTTGAACTCCTGTAGGCCATGTATGTCATCTCTGGCATGAACAATCCACGAGTGTTTGCAGCAGGGTGCTTTGGTCAGCTCTTGGCTGATTTCCCCAGGGCTCATTTGGCTTTTGCTGTGGTTTTGTCTGACACTGCTCCAGCCCAGGGACAGAGCTCCAGCACTGCTCCATCCTGCAGTGCCCCTGCAGCTCCTTGGAGGGCTGGGCCTGCCCTGCTGCCTTTCCTCAGTGCTCATCTGGATGAGATGCTCCATCCTGAGCCTGGGGCTGCTGCCTGTGCTCCTTGCCCAGCTCTGGGACAGAAATTCTTTGTCAAACCCTATTTTAAACTCATTTCCCCCGGGAACTTATCATTTTCCAGCTCTGCTATCAAAAGGTGAAATATTTGGAGAGCATTAAGAAGGGAGAAGGGCTGTGCTAAACCTCGGGAGGATGGAGCTGCACTTGGCATTTTCCTTGTTACAGGGCTTGTTAAGGACGGTATTTTTAGAGCTGGGAACACATCCCTGCTCCAAAGTTGTCCCATTTCCCCAGCCTATGTTCCCTTATGCTCTGCATGTGCATGGCAGGACAGCCAGAGCTTCCAGCAGAGTTTAATTGTCCATGAAAATATCTGGCTGAAATTTGTGTCCAGGGTGCTGTCAGCAGCACAATAAAACCCAGTGCTGCTCAGTGACCCCCAGAAGTTCCTGCAGCACACAGAGCTCTGTTGGCTGTTTGCTGTGCTCAGAGAATGGGGATGGTGCCATGAAATAAATAAATCTGCAGCCACACCAGGCTGTGCCTAGACCTATTGTCCCCATCCTGATGCCTGTGTCCTGGCTCCTGGGCAGTGCAGACCTCAGCTCTGGGAATGTGAGGGTTTGGAACTCCCAGATCCCCGTTCCCAGAGCTCACTCTGTGAATTTGGAGCTGTCCCACCCCGATCCCCATCCCAGAGCTCACTCTGTGAATTTGGGTGTTGGTCCCATCCCGATCCCCAGCCCAGAGCTCACTCTGTGAATTTGGGAGCTGTCCCACCCCGATCCCCGTTCCAGAGCTCACTCTGTGAATTTGGGAGCTGTCCCATCCCGATCCCCATCCCAGAGCTCACTCTGTGAATTTGGGAGCTGTCCCACCCCGATCCCCAGCCCAGAGCTCACTCTGTGAATTTGGGTGTTGGTCCCATACCGATCCCCGTTCCCAGAGCTCACTCTGTGAATTTGGGAGCTGTCCCACCCCGATCCCCAGCCCAGAGCTCACTCTGTGAATTTGGGAGCTGTCCCACCCCGATCCCCATCCCAGAGCTCACTCTGTGAATTTGGGTGTTGGTCCCACCCCGATCCCCGTTGCCAGAGCTCAGCCCCCAGAAGGAGCCGCTCGGCTGCAGCGATGCCCAGCACAGCTCCCAGCGGTTCCCAGAGCCAGATGTGGCCAGTCACTGCTGCGGGCTGGGATGGAGGCACCAACAGGAACATGAAACAAAACAAACAGGAAAATGAAGACACTTTTCGCAATGAGCAGCTGTGCCGCCCCGGGCAGAGCCCCTCTGGAGCGGGCTGGCAGGACAGGGTCACCGGTACCTCTGCCAAGCACACCATTTGTGCAGACCTGTGCCACCGCCTTTGGCCGGGTGAGATGTCCTACTCTGCTGATTAAAACCCAGCTCCCGATTTGCAATTCCGAACGGAGATAATTGCTTCAGCAGCGTTCCAAAGCGCGCTGCAATTATGGCGTGGGCAGGCATTAACAGCAGTAATTTAATTGCTGTGCCCGTCTGTGACACAAGGAAAGCCTTTCAGGCATTACTGTCGGCGATATTCTTGCCTCGAGACATATCGGAGGCCGCGTTCACAAGAAATGCCCGCGTGAATAAAACATGAGAGCACCGACTGCTCTGTCTGCCCAAACAAAGAAACCAACATCGCCTTTGGGACTGAGCACAAACGTGCATCGAGGAGGGGAGGGGAGCTGCCCCAAACAAATATTTTATTTGGGAAGAACTGCCAGGGTTCTGACACTAAGGGTCTTGAGCATCAGCTAATCCAAATCGCTGCTAACCAGCTCAGGAGAGGAACTTGTCATTAGCAGCATAATGAAACTTGCACTCCAGGCTTCACCTCCTCCCTCCTTCAGAGGAAAAGTGCCTCCAGTAGTCAGTGACATCTATTTCCTTTAAAGATGGGAACTGTCAGAGGTGCTGGAGGGAATTTCTTGCACGCTTCTCCAGAGAACCACAGTGATGGATGAGCTTCTGCCTCTAGAAACAAAAGTAGTGCCTGTTTCCCACAGACCACAATTGCTCAAGTCCCTCTGAGTACTGTGGCTCCAGCTCACTGGGGTTTCGTGGTTTCTGAGCTATGTGCAGGGGTTTTATCCCTAAACAAGTTCTCAGGCAGTTTCTTGTGAAGTATTCCACTGAGGTGTTGTAGCTGCTTGTTCCCTGCTCTGCAGCCAGCAGCTGCCATCCCACAGGCTGGGAACTCAGCCCTGCATCACACTGATACCAACGTGATATAACATCACTGATATCACACTGATATCAACGTGATATAACATCACTGATATCACACTGATATCAATGTGATATAACACCCTGGATATCACACTGATATCAATGTGATATAACATCCTGAATATCACACTGATATCAATGTGATATAACATCCTGGATATCACACTGATATTGATCTGATATAACATCACTGATATCACACTGATATCGATCTGATATAACATCCTGGATATCACACTGATACCAACGTGATATAACACCCTGGATATCACACTGATATCAATCTAACTGCTTTGATATCACACTGATATCAATCTGATATAACACCCTTGATATCACACTGATATTAATCTGATATAGCTCCCTTGAAATCACACTGATATTGGTATAACTCCCCTGATATCACACTGATATTAATCTGATTAAACTGCCCTGATGTCACACTGATATTAATCAAGCTCCCTTGATGTCAGACTGATATTAATCTGATAGAGCTGCTTTAATGTCACACTGATATCAATCTGATATAACTCCCCTGATGTCACACTGATATTGGTATAACTCCCCTGATGTCACACTGATATCAATCTAATATAACTCCCCTGATGTCACACTGATATTGGTATAACTCCCCTGATGTCACACTGATATCAATCTGATATAACTCCCCTGATGTCACACTGATATTGGTATATTCCCTGGACTCTGAGCTGGCTCCTTTGCCCAGCTCCTCATCCTCCTGAGCTCGGGCAGCTCCACACAAGAAGAGATTTTGCCAGGCTCTCCCCTGGCAGGTGAAGGCCCCACTGTGGAGGTTTGGCTGGTTTGCTCTCAGCCCAGAGCAGTAAATGGCATATCAGGGCATATCAGTGACTGGCCACACTCCCCACTCAGCAGCCTGGAGCAATGAGCCATTAACCCAAGCATGTAATTAACTTGGACAAGGCACACATTGCATTTAAACCGACCATGGAACAAAACCCCAACCACCACATGCCAAGTACCAAAGAACTCCCAGGACTCAGTGTGGCACAGAGCAGGATGCAGCACACTTCACCCCAAGGACACCCAAGCAGCACTGGGGACAGAATTGCACCTGGAGAGGGGTGCAGCACCCACCTGGCCTAGGGCACTGCTCTGCAGTGTGAGGGAGAGCCAGGAACAAGTGTTCAGACTGGAGGATGCTTGGGAAAATCTGCATTCTGAGCAGGACCCTTGGATTTCCTGTTTCCAAGGAGAGAACAGAGGGATGATGCCTTCCCTCAGATGGGAGTGCAGCTTGCACTGGCAGTGAGAGTGAGACCTGTCAGCCCTCATGACTGTGCTTCTTGCTGCAGCTGGCCTTTGAGGTGGACATAAATTGGTCATTTCCATACCCAAAGTGTGTGTGAGCATTTGTGTCAGTGCTGCATTCCAGGGGAGCTGGGTACAGCAGCTGTGGAAGGAACAGGGGGTCTGGGTTGGAAATGCAGCCTGCTTTCCAGAGAAATCCTGAGAATTGTCTGTGCATCTGTGTGCACCTGAGCCCCCTGGAACACCCAGGGTGATGCCCACACTGCCCTGGGTGCAGAACAAGCTTGGGCCAGGGGAGAGGAGATGGGCAGAGCCCCCAAAAGGGCAATTTCTGCCCCAGGGATGGCATTTCTTGGCCCTGCACCCATTCACACCTGGGAGCACCCAGATCAGCAGAACTGGCCCACATCTCCTCCTTTCTCCCTGCAATGCAGTGGGGAGGGGACCTGGCCTCTCAGAAGTGCTGTCCCAAATCCTCACCACACTGCTCACCCTTCCCTGCTGCTCACACCTCTGTGTTTGGCCAAGGTCAGAGTAAAACCCCCTGCAATCTGTGTCCACACCCAGAGCACACACTGCTAAAATGACTTCACAGGGAGCAGCAGCTGCTGCTGGGGCTGCAGGCAGGGCTGGGGTGAAGGAATTGCTGAATTGTTCTGATAACGCCCATGTAATTATTGGATATCAGTTCTTTTAAAAATTATTTACATAGTCATATTATATGCAAAACAAGTGAAGAAGAGCAAAAATAAATGTGGACTCTAAGTCTGTTAAAATCACAGTCTGATTCTCAGAAAATGCTTGGAAAGCATCTCTAGTCACAGTGGATGGAACAACAGAGCTCTGCCAAGGGGGTATTTTTATTTGCAACAGAGAGATAATGACAATTACCAGTGGACTGTACTCTGCCCCCTTGCAGCAAAGCAGCAATGCCAGACCCCCTGGCTGCTAAATCCTAAGAATGAATAATTGCTGCAGACAATGGTCCCATCACACCTTTACTGGGGCTGACCATTGTGCCCAATTGCCAGAGGAGAAACCAAAGACTTGCCAATCAAACTGGCAAATCTGATTTGGACATGTCAAGACACAAAGAACAAAAAGATATTTAGGAAGTATTTGTTTAGGACACACTCAGAAATCACTTTTCAGCTGCACTGATGGTCCACACTTCAATTTGTCACCAGAAAAACCACACCAGCCTAAATCAAACACTCTTCAGAAGCAAATAACACCAATCAAAGATCTGTCCATGTGAGAATGAAAGTGTGAAAAATTAACTCCCTCAGTTTAGCCTAAAGGGAGCTCTTCTCCAAAGGTGAGAAGAGAGAGTCTCAGGCTCATAAATGTATGAATAATTTCATGGCTCCTGTTGAGCTGGTGTAGGAGGTGCTGGAACACAACAGTGCTGGGTGGGAAAGTGACACAAATGAGGAAGGGACTGCTGTCACTCCAGATGTAAAAATGGTAGTGGCAAATTTCTGCGTTTATCCAATTTGGATGAAGCACATTTGCTAAAAGCCATCTCAAAACTGGATAAAAGCCAGAAATAGAGGAAGACTTGGGGCCTGGGTGATCTCCAGAGGTCCCTTCAGCCCCCTGTTGTGTGGGATTCTGGGGTAACAGATGTGCTGAAGGTTCTGTAAGTGCAGCACCTCTGAGATGTTTGGATGTACAGCAAGCAATTATTCACTCCAAGGAATAAAACCTGGACAGGAGAACTGGGTGGGTTTAATGCAAGCACTGCAACCTCTAAACCCAAATGTTTGATCCTCATTTTCAAAAGGTCACGTCAATCCCCAGTGCAGGGGCCCTGGAGCTGAGGCAAACAGCCCTGATGGGCTGGGAATCCATGACTGTCCAGAGCTGGGGGGCCTGTGCTGAGGGGAATGGCAGCAGTGCCATGAGAACTGGAATTCCAGCCAAGGAGAGGGGCTGGACCCGGGAGCTGGGCTGGGGGGACACGGGGACAACTCCTGCTCTGGCCAGGGTGGCTTCAGTGCCACCTAATCCCTCACCTGCCTTCCCAGAGCACAGGGGAGCACAAGAGCACATGAAGCACTCCTGGTGATTTCTCTGGAAAATAAAAAAAAAGCTTATCTTGCTTTTTGTTGCAAACCAAAGCACCGGTTTATTTGAAATATCTGTCATTTTATCTGCCTGTTTGTGGGAGAGCAGAGAGCAGAGAGCAGCCCAGCTGGAGATGCTGGAGGTGCAGAGAAGGACTGAGGCTGGTGCTGTGTCTGCAGAGGCACTATGTTCTGTTCTTCAGGGTTGTAGTTTATTATAAAGGTGTGGGTGTAAGAGAGAGTGTAGAGCATGGAGAGTAAGAGAGTAAGAAGTAAAAAATAAGAGGGGTAAGAGGCAAGAGAGAGATTTCCCGTTTACAATACAATAAGTATTCTTCTATGATGAATATTCTAATTTCCAATAACCAATCTAACACAATATACTAATTTCCTAATATTTGCATGCAACTTATAGGAATCACTAAATTCCCATGTTTTATGGCTTTCTTATCTGTAACCCTTCTCTCCAGACCTTTCCTGCCAGGCTTGGGACAGGATGTCTGTTGGTTCTTTGGTATTTGTGGCATTTGGTGTCATCTAAACAAAGGAAGAGGCCTCAAACCTTCACATGGCTGTTTTCAGCATCTGTGTCAAGCACTGCCAACATCTCTATTTCATCTGTTGTTTCAGAACTACTTGCTAGGCACTCATAAGATTTTTCTACTCCCTCCCCAGCAGATGGGGTCTGGGCTGGCCTGGGGGAGACACCAGCTGCTGGAAGGGGCTGGGGTCAGCCTCGGTGGCACTGCTGTGTGCACACCAGCAGATTCTGATGTCTTAGCTGGAAACACTGAAAGTGCTTCATCTTTTACAGAACAGTGAGCAGATAATTAGAGAAACCAGAAGCATTATTAATAAGAGCAGCTTGTTTTAAGAAGAGCTGGGCTCACTGCTAACAGCCTCTGCAGATCACTAAATGGGCTTTTTGGTGCTGCCCTGGAATCCTGCTCTGCTTCCTTCAGCCTGCCTGACACTGCAGACTCAATTAACCTTTGTTTAGACCAAAGGATGCCACTGCTTTTATCCTGGGGATCTCTGCCTTGCTGGTAGGCCTTCAAAACCCAACAGAGTTGCAGGTTTTGTGTTTCCTAAAGCTCCTCTTGAGGTAAGGGCATTGTTCAGAGCAGGTTCTCTGTGCTGCTCTCAAAGGCCACCTGGAAGAGGGAGCAGTGCAAGCAAAGGCCAGAGTGGTGCCCCAGAGGCAGGAGCAGCTTTCCTGAGCTCCAGCAGTCCCTGGAGCAAAGCCTGCAAGGAGCATCCCCTCCCCAGCCTGGGGGCAGCCCCCACCCTGCAGGTGTGCTCTCCTGCCATCCTGCTGGCCACACACATTTTGGGAAGTGGGGCTGACTGTGCTGTGTGTCCAAACGCACTCTAGATAGGCAGAGAATATCAAATGTGGCTGCAAAAATGAGAGAGAACCTTTGAACACAACTGAAATCTCCTTGGCTTTCTCTGACTGCTACTTCACAGCCAAAAGCTGCAGGAATATTTTTGTTTACAGCCCCCACCCCTCCCCAAAAAAGCCCTCATCAGCATTCCCTGCAAGGAAGTGAAAACAGCAAAGTTCTCCCGGAGGTGTTTGCTGCCTTTGTTGCTCCATTTTCCTTTTTTAAAAAGAATCACCAGCTTGCTTTTCACTCCATCCCCTTCTGCTGCTTGCTGTGCCACTGCCACAGCAGCTCTGGGGTGAGCCCAGCCTCTGTGGGGACCAGGCACAGGACAAGCACTGGGATGTTACTGGGAATGCTCAGGTTTGTGGAGATGACTTTCAAATCACAGTTTGAGGAGGCAGAGGCTGAAGAGACCTCCAGAGGCCACCTGATCTGGCTTCCTGCTCAGCACTGGCTCAGCTGCTTTCTGCAATCAGAATAACTCATAGCACAGACACTCTGCAGCTTCTCCACTTCAGTGCTGTGCCAGGAAAAAGAAAAAATGAAAAGAAAGATGTCTGCAGCTATTTCTGCTCAATTTTTGGACTCTGACTCTTGAAAGATCTTGTATTAAAACGCTTTAAAATGCTGAACACTAAAACCAGAATTCTTCAGAAATTCAGCTCTTCCTGCAGAGGGTGACTCCACCAGCTCAGGAAAAGTTGTAAGATTTTGGAAGCCCACCTTTATGAAAGACTATTTTTGATTATCTTTTGCTGAAACTGTGCAAGATTGGCAGCAAGCTGTGCTGCTCTGAAAGAGTCTGAGGTGGAATTTCACCTCTCAGCCTCAGCACCCAGGCAGGGAGTGAATGACTGACAGATCCCTCATGTCACAACCAACACACTGTTGTACTAAAACACACTCATGAATTTTAAAGAGCCTTTCCAAAAATCAAGACAGTGGTTTATAGCTAAAAATATATCAATCCAAATTAAATATTTGCATGACAAGGGTGACTTTAATTAAAAACCTTTGGCATAATTTAAATCACATCCATGAAAAACAGTCATTGCAGAATGAAATGACTCAGAGCAATTGAGGCTTCCAGCTCAGGGCAATTGAAGGGAATGTCTGGGGCAGCACTCCCTGCAGTGATTTTATACCCCTGGAAAAGCTGATTGTGAGATCCCTTTAATAAACACTGAAGCAGCTGAGCCCAAACTGATACACAATTCTGAAAAGTCATCCATTTCCATTGGCTTAAAATGAGCATGGTTTTGATCAGGTACAGAATGAGCCTCCCAGGGCTTGACAGGGCTTAGGAGCAGCACCCAGATTTAAGGCCTGGGCTCAAGGGCTGAGAGGAACACTCAGGTTTAGGATTTAAACTAAACACAAATGCTCAGAGGAACACTCAGGTTTAGGATTTGAGCTGAACACAAATGCTCAAAGGAACACTCAGGTTTAGGATTTGAGCTGAACACAAATGCTCAGAGGAACACTCAGGTTTAGGAGCTGAGCACAAAGTCTGGGAGGAACACTCAGGTTTAGGATTTGAGCTGAGCACAGAGGCTCAGAGGAACACTCAGGTTTAGGATTTGAGCTGAGTTCAAAGGCTCAGAGGAACACTCAGGTTTAGGATTTAAGCTAAACACAAAAACTCATAGGAACACTCAGGTTTAGGATTTGAGCTGAGCACAGAGGCTCAGAGGAACACTCAGGTTTAGGAGCTGAGCTGGGCACAGAGGTTCAGAGGAACACTCAGGTTTAGGATTTAAACTAAACACAAATGCTCAGAGGAACACTCAGGTTTAGGATTTGAGCTGGGCACAAAGGCTGAGAGGAACACTCAGATTTAGGATTTGAGTTGAGAACAAAGGCTCAGAGGAACACTCAGGTTTAGGATTTGAGCTGAACACAAATGCTCAGAGGAACACTCAGGTTTAGGATTTGAGCTGAACACAAATGCTCACAGGTACAAGCCACCTCTGACAGCCCCAGAGGTGGAACACAAAGCTCAGCACGTTGCTGCACCCCCAGGAACAGCCCAGACTCTCCAGAATGCAGATCAGGCAGGACAAGAACATCCTGCTGCTGTCAGAACTTTGTCTGCATCGTGTGTGGCTGCATGAGGTTGTAATTATTGAACATTTTGATTTCAGCTTCCCCAAGTGCTGAAGCCCTTCCTGCCTGAGCAGCTGCTGCAGCTCCACAGCACACTCACAGAGCACATTCAGCTCCACAGCAGCTGAGGAGCACAGGGCTGTCAGAAATGCACTCATCTGTTTGCCAGGCTCTGCAGCACGCAGCAGCACGAGGCTTTGTGCAGACACTGACACACACGGGCTGTGCTGCATCCCCAGCTCCTTCAGCCTCTCCTGAGATGCTCCAGACCCCTCAGCATCTTTGTGGCCTCCACTGGACTCCAGTAGCTCCTTGGCTTTTGATCTCCTTGTTAATTATGCTGCACCCTCCATCTATTCCAAGGAAAAAGGGAAAAAACCCTCATTCTCCCCCCCAAATAAAAATATCCTCACTCCTCAGAGCTGCCAGCTCTGCCAGCTGCCCTCCCCAGCTCCCTGCTGGCCACAGTCCCTCTCTGCTCTGGTTTTTGGGCTGCCCTGGCTCGTGGGAAGAGGAAGGGCAGAGCTGACCCTTGAGCCCAGATGTGGCCAGCAGGAGCCAGTGCTGGCTGTGAAATGCCAGGGGAGGAAAGCAGCTGGGCACTGTCCGAAGGGAGCAAAGTGAGCATCCTTCAGTGGGCAATCCCTCCTGCCAAAAAAGGGTTTCCCTGCAGCTGGGGACAGAGCTCTGTGGGATGGCTGAGCCTTTCCTGGTGTCCCACAGGGTAAACACAGCTCCAAGTGAGTGCTTCAGCCCACAGGACATTTTACATCCTTTGGTGGGACAGAACGCTGAAAATGTGACTATCATTACTTCATCTTCAGGAGTTTAAAGTCTGCAATGTCATTCCTTCCTTTCCTGTGAGTGTCCTCCCATTTTCAGATGTTTCCCTTATTCCCTCCTGCCCTGGCCAGTGGCAAGCTCCAGCTGTGGCTGCATTTTGGGATTTGGGGATTTATTTCCCACATAACCCTTATCAATCACCCAGCCTTGCTGGAGACCCAACATTTTCAAAAGAAGGACAACATATTTTTCCTTTTTGCTAAGAGTTGAGGCTCAGGTTTGACAAACAATCTTTTCCAGAGGAGCAGTTGGCCATTGGAAAGGCCACTTTTCTTCTCAGTGACAGCACATTACTTGGAGAAAGACCAGTATAAATGCAGATGCAGATTATGCAGCAATTTTGGCCCATGTTGGCCTCAGAATCTGCTGACGCAGCCACCCACTTATTGGAAGCACATCTAATCATTTTGCAAATTTTCGACTTTCTGGTTGTCTATTTGGACTTTTTTTTTGTGTGTATAAGATGAGTCCTTGAAAGCAACCATGAGACACAAGAGATAAATTTCAACACAGGAAATAAAACTGTTTCTGTGGCTTGATCAGCTCCCTTCTGTTCTCACACGTGCACAGATGTGCTGTAGCTCTGCAATCTTGTTTGTGTGGAACAGCCAATACCTGCTTGTTAATGTGAAAATGTTGCTAATTTTAGACTGAAAACTCTCAGAATCTGCAGCCCCAAAATTCCTGCACGGGAGGGGGGTGAGAAAGGGACTCTCAGCACACAGGCCTTGCTCAGTTCCCAAATATTTGTGAATTTTGACACTCGTGCAGGCTGTGCCATGAAGATGTTTATTTGAAATGCCAGCTGTAAGAACCTGAACAACACACACACCTGTAAAGCAAAAGGGTGACCAGCCCAAGGGAGTTTGGAAAAAAATAATATCCTGCCATGATTTTCTCTTCTGATTGCAGCAGGTGAAAGGCTGAACTTACTGGGAGTGAAGTGGGGCACAGTCCAAATTTTTCCTTCTTTTTTTATGCTGTTTCCTTGTTTGGCTAAGGGATGCTGGACAGAGCAAAAAGACAATGAAGGGATTTTTGAAAGGTCACAGATGCATCTCTAAAAAGAATAATCAAAGGGTAATTCAGAGTTTTTGAGGAAAAATAAAAAAGGATAATTTTTTTGGATTCATGTGTCTCAACTGCAAAAGAATTAGGAAAGCAAAAGAATTTGACAATAGACTGGAGATCCTTATCAGCTACTAAGCCAGATTAGCTCATTTTTCCCCAGTTGTTAATTAAATATCTACAATTTCATGTGCTGGGACAAAGCTTTGACCCCAGAAACAAAGAGGCAGTCAAAAGCTGTTTCCTCAGGGTAAATAATGCTTGAAAAGGAACTTGGAGCCCCTAAACGATGCTGAGCTCTGTCCAAAAGGAATGTGACCTGAGACTTTCCATGAGACACTTGAACCTATTACTGGGTACAGGATTAGTGCAATGAATATTCTGCAGCTTTTAAGGTCACAGAGATCTTTTCATCCCATGTAGCAGTGCCTGCTGCATGCCAGAGAGAATTATCTATTCTACCTGAGTAGAAAGGAACTGATGTGGCTTAAAAAACAGCTTTAAATCAAAACAAACACTGAGTCATTAAAATGCTACAATGAATTAAGAAATTATTTGCTTTAATATGTTGATTTTTGTGGTTTACTAAATCAAGAGCTGTTGTAGTCTCCACGGAAAAACAAGCTCCATTTGCCGACCTTTGTATTTATGAGCAAAAATATTGGAGAGGGACCAGAACACTGTCTGCCTGTAAATCAGCTTTTTCTCATTCTGAACTTCTACAAATGAAATACATTATTTTGACACTCCAGCATTTATCCAGGTAAGGAGTCCTGCACGTGCCTTACCCAGCCATAAATTCAGGCCAGCAGCTGAAGGCAGATGCATTTCTGGAGAGTGCTGGGCTCAGAGCAGCACTGTGTGCCATGGGCAGGGACAGTGCCAGCAGCAGCCCTTTGGGAGGGGACACAGCTGCCCCTGCCTTGTGGGGGTTGTTTTGTTGGTTGGACGGACTCAGGAGCTCTCTATTTTCTGTTCTTCAGGTTTGTAGTTTATTATAAAGGCGTGGGTGAAAGAGAGAGTATAAAGCATGGAGAGTGATAAGAGCAAGGGGGTAAGAGAGAGAGATTTCCCATTTACAATACAATAAGTATTCTTCCATGATGAATATTCTAATTTCCAATAACCAATCTAATACAAAATTTCCTAATTTCCTAATATTTGCATGCAACCTATAGGAACTACTAAATTCCCATGTTTTATGGCTTTCTTATCTGTAACCCTTCTCTTCAGACCTTTCCTGCCAGGCTTGGGACAGGATGTCTGTTGGTTCTTTGGTATTTGTGGCATTTGGTATCATCTAAACAAAAGAAAAGGCCTCAAACCTTCACATGGCTGTTTTCAGCATCTATATCAAACACTGCCAACATCTCTATTTCCTCTATTGTTTCAGAACTGCTTGCTAGGTACTTATAAGATTTTTCTATTCCCTCCCCAGCACTGCCTGGCTCCAGAGGGGCTTCAGCCCCAGCAATGCACAGGAACAGAGCTGCTCCCTCATTTTAACCCACCCACCATCCTGAGCACTCCTTAGGGCTCTTTTCACCCTTCCCCCTGCTCCCTTTAATTTCTGTCTCAGCACGTGCATGACTGCATTTGTCACATCAAAGCCACTCCCGAGGCAGCCCTGGGGCTGCTCCCAAAGCACCACTGGAGCCTGCAGCTGAGATAAAGCTGCTGCACAGGCTGGGTGTTCCCAGTTCCAGCAGCACAGGCTGGAAAGCAGGAGACAGGGGCACCTGGGGCTGCTCCCCCTGCCCTGTGCTCCTCAGGAAAACCCTTCCAAAGCCAGAACCAGGTGGGATCCAGGCATCCTTTCTGTCTCAGGTCCACACAGCACTGCTTTAATTCAAAATATTCAATGCATACTTGCCCACAACCTCCACTATAAAAGGGACTAAACCCTGGGGCTGTTCAGGTTAGAACTGAAAAACCACAGTTTTTCCTGGCATGAGTTACAGTGTGGGGAGAAGGTGTTGTTCAGCACCAAGTATTAGCATCATTTGCTTCACTAATTACAAACAAAGAGCTGTACCTGGTGGAAACCATCAAGTTATTAGTTAGGAAGTGGGAATCTGTTTCAGGCTTTGCTGCCTGCTAAGCTTAAGGAACTGTGCATGAGAAGAGTGAGTCAATGCATTTTTATTAATTGCACCTTCTGTAGGAGCACTTAGACAATGCACTGGAATAATTATTTCCTGTGAAGCAGCAGTTAACATGCTTCTCACTTTCTCTTTTGTGCTGGGAAAACTCACTGACAGCAGGCAAGCAGAGCTGCTCACAGCAGCATTTCCCTGGAACACCACGAGGAATTATTTTCAAAAGGGCAGCTGGAGGAAGAAGCTATCCCCTTAATTCAGAGAACAGTCAGCCACATGCTCAAGCCCATGCCTGCTCCTGGAGCGTGCCAGGGTTAAACCAGGGTGGGCCCAGCTCCTGGAGTCCCCTCTGTGTCTCCTGGAGATGTCCTGCCCTGCCCCAGCCATCCTGAGACTGAGAGCAGTGACATTTACATGCTAAACCCCAAAGCTGCATCTATTTTTAAACACATGGTGAGAGTAAAGCTCCTTGTCTTCCCCCTTCCACGCACAGAACGTTCAGCTGGAATATTTTATAAATGCTGAAGGGCCTGAGAGCAGGGGTGAATGAGATCAGCAGTGCCACACAGGCTGCAGCCCTTCTGTGCCAGTGCTGGAGGGAGTGCCAGTGCCCAGAGCACTGCAGGAAGGGAGCAGACTCTCCTGGCACTGCCCTGGGGAGTGTTTGTGCTGCAGGAACCCACCCCAGTGCTCACTGGGCACTCTGGGGTACCCATGGCCAGTGCAAGCCTCAGCTGGGCTGAGCTCGGAGGGAAGGGACAGCTCAGGGTGCTCTTGCACAGCTGTGCCTCTCAAGGAGCCTGATTTCAGAAAAGAGCAAAACAAATCTTTGATATCTTCCCCTCTTCAAAAGCATCACGTTCACTTCTCTTCATCTTGCCACATGTGCCTAAAATCAGCTCTCAATTTAAAGCCACCATGCTGGCTTGGGTTTTTTACTGAGTGTTTCCTTTGGGTGGATCCTGTTTGTTCCATTTCACTTTTTAAAGCCTGGCCTCACCAGTGCTGAGGGCATGGCAAGAAGGGTCCTTGGCTCATGTTTGGTTCCAATTCCTCCACATCTGCATGTACAAGAAAAACATGTCTATTGTTGGAGGGATGCAGCAAGAAATTAATGCTGGGGATATGAAACTCAGTTTCAGGTCAATGCTGAACCATTTCAGGAAAACACTTTTGCTTTAGTTATTGCAAGCAAAATGCTGTGCAGGATTTTAATGCCTCCTCTTGTGCCTTTTCTGCTGTTTATGGCTGGAAGCAGGCAGGACTCACCCTACCCTGTGTCTCAGCAGCAGCTCTGACAAACACCCTGGCAGCTGATGGCAAGCATGGCTTAACTTAAAGGCATTTGCTTCAATTGTGTACAATTATGTCCATAGCTGTGCCACCTGCAAAGGAAACATTTACACACAGGCCATTTCATCCATTAGAATGTTACAACTCATTTCCAGATGAAAAATGCTTTTGCCATAAAGCTCTGACCCACCCAGGCAGCGTGGAGCAGCAGGAGAACAAAATCACCCCAGTGAGGGCATTTGAGAGGCCCTGAGAGCTGAATCCTGACTCATCCCTCCTGATTCCACGAGCTGTGGTGCTGAAGGGCCTGACAGGACCAAGAGCTGCCTGTCCCCTCTGCTGGGAGCAGCAGGACTCACTGGGGGACAGTCCCAGCGAGTGCAGCGGGGTGCAGCCAGCCTGCATTTTGGGGTTTCTTCAGGGCTCTGCAGGAGGACAGGAGCAGAGGGGCAGCACAGAAACGCTGGGGATGGCTGTCAGCAGTGCTGGGAGGGATGGAGGGGCAGGGCCTCACCCTGTGTGGAGAACACGGGGGGACAGGCACAGGCTCTGATCCAGCAGGGTGACTGAGAACTCAACCACGAGAGAAAGGGAAATCCAGAGCTGAGGCTGGGAGGAAGGCAGGACGTGGATGAGCAGGACTGTGCCTTCCCAGGGGGAAAACCTGGATTTCCCTGAGCTCTCAGGGGAAGGATGGGCTGGAACAGACTCATGGCACAGGCCCAGCAGGGCCCAGCTCAAAGGCCAGTGCAGCCCAGGCAGGACCAGGGAGGAGCAGGGATGGAGCAGACGGGCCTGTGTGCACAGTGCCACAGCCCCAGCGCACTGGGGAGCCCACAGCCCTCAGGTGAGCCACTGCCCGCCAGACAACGGCAGCCAGCCTGGTTCCAGGGAGGAAAACAAGGATTTAGGGAGTGTTTGCAAGCAGAAAAGGCACTGTGTGTGCTGGTGTGGCTGGGGTGGAGCTGGATTCTGGCTTTGTGCTGACAGAGACCCAGGATGGGCCTCCTGCAGACAGCAGTAATTCAAACACTGTCAAGGATTGCTTCTTCAATTAATTGGCCCCAAAACCCACAAAGGAAAAGCCATTAATGATTTAGTTTCAAGCAGAGTATGTGACCTGTTTCAAGATGCAGCCACTGAACTTTTTCTTGGCAAAGGAGGCCATAAACTATTCAAATCTGACCTTTTGGGAGGCTGAAAAGTCAAAACACAAATCCAAGATAATAACATTTAACTTAAAAAGTGGAATTACAATTGGGGGGGAAGAAAAGATTGAGAAGCTTTTAAAATGAGCCACTGGAAAGGTGAAATATTTGCAGGTAACCTAATGACCTGTTCAGCACATCACCATATTCCAGGCTAGGAATAACATTGAAAAAAGATTTCCAGAGTGGGGGTAAATCCCTAGCAGGAATGATTCACAGTTTGGGGAAGGGATTTAAAAACCTGTGTTCAGAAATGGCAGTTTTATCAGTGTTGGGGAAATAATTAATTGATGAATTCTTGGCATCCAGCAGGACTATTCCAGAGAAGCTGCAGAGTTTTGGAACTTTCCCAGGAGGACCAGGGTGAGAGCAGGGAGAGGCACTGAGTGACTCCAGCCAGGAGATCCCAAAGGGGTCCAGACAAACATCCCTGACAGTTCAGACAGGTCCCTGCTCCCTGAAGTGGCCTTGAGGCCCGAGCAAGAGGCAGGGCTGTATGTAAAGTCATTTAAAATAAATACAGAAATTAATCCTGGACAGGAGAAATTCAGAAATTCCAAAGAAAACCTCCAAACCCCTCCAGTTTCTGTGTTGGTAAATTAGCCAGAACAAGGAAAAAACCAATTCTGTACATGAATAAATGGAAATTGGGCACAAATCCCCCTGGCTTCTGTGCAGGGAAGAAATGCCTTGTGAATTTGTGAGATTCTTTTCAAATTAGCAGTAAGTGTAACAGCAGATAACAAGAGACAAATAACTTTTTGTCTTTTTGGTTTTTTTATTTGGCTGGCAGGGAATCTGAATGTCTGCACATTTCTGATTTAATTTGGAGCTGTTTCTGAAACAGCTCAGCATTCCAGAACTGCCCCAGAGTACACCAAGCTGGCAGCAAACCCCTGACACATCACAAGCAAGCATATGTCTGCTCTGAAAAAAGCAGCCCACATCTCCCCAAGTGCAGCACTGCAGGGATGGCAGAGTCTGGTGGGAAACACGAGGAATAAAAAACTTCAGCATTTGAAATTCTTAAAGTTTTTTGCGATAAACTTAGAATTCATCACAAATTTAACCCTCCTTTTTTTTCCTTTCCCCCACCAACTACACTACCAAATTATTTAGTTTCCGTAATTTTTGCTCTAGATTTCAATTTTATTTTCTTTGTCTGTCTGAAGCTCTGTTCTGGTCTTTTCTTATTCCAGCTCAGAAAATTCCCGTTGTTGCCGAACTTCCCTGAAGTTTTTTCTTTCTTCTCATTTCTCCAAGGAGACTACAGATTGTAGCAGACTCATTGTTTTAATTTGTGGATCCTATAATTCCAAATCAAACTTAAGTAGACTTTTTCATCAGGGGAAAACAGGAACATTGCTCAAAAAAAAAAAAATAGCCAAAAGAATAATGGCAAACCCAACAAATAGTTTCATAAGGGGCTTTAAATGTTTACTCAAGTGTGTTCTGATTGTGCTAGGAGCAGTAAAATGTAAATTAAATTAGTGCTCAAGCTTACTTATCATTAGGAAACAAGCCTCTTTTTTTAAAGACAAGAGAAAACACCATAAATTAAGCCCGATGTGGGTTAGGCTCACACGTTACATAAGCCCCTAATCCACATTAAAGCCCTTTTAGTAACATATGGGCCATAATAATTTCCAGTGCTCTTTGCTCCTGCAGCATAACAAGCTGTTAACTCAGGAGCTCCTGGGAGGCCAAGGCTGGAATGTTCCCTCAGGATCATAAAAGCCCAGCAGAGTCTGGGATCCCCAGGATTGGGGAATCCAGAGCACAGCCAGGAACTGTGGGGTCACAGATGGTTTGGGAGGGACAGGAGGGCTCTCCCATCCCTGCCCCGCCATGGCAGGGACACCTCCCACTGTCCCAGCTGCTCCAAACCCGTCCAGCCTGGCCTGGGATCCTCCCAGGGAACAACCCCTGCCCCAAATCCCATCTAAACCCTCTCTGTGTCAGTCTGAAGCCATTGCCCCTCTGGCTCTCCAGCTCCATGTCCTGCTGCTGTGACCCAGCCCTGCAGGTGGGGTCTCACCTGGGCTCAGGCAGAGGGGAGAATCCCCCTCCCCTCGGGCACACAAGAGCTCTGCAGGGGTTGCTGTTTTCCTCTGGGTTTAAAATAAAGAATGCATTGTGTGGGTGTGGGGTGGATTGTTGGTGGGACGGTCGCTGGACAGACTCAGGAGTTTATTATTTTCTGTTCTTCAGGTCTGTAGTTTATTATGAGGGCATGGGTGTGAGAGAGTGTAGAGCATGGAGAGTGATAAGAGCAGGGGGGATAAGAGAGAGCTTAGAGACATTTTCCATTTACAATACAATAAGTATTCTTCCATGATGAATATTCTAATTTCCAATAACCAATCTAATACACTAATTTCCTAATATTTGCATGCAACCTATAGGAACTACTAAATTCCCATGTTTTATGGCTTTCTTATCTGTAACCCTTCTCTTCAGACCTTTCCTGCCAGGCTTGGCACAGGATGTCTGTTGGTTCTTTGGTATTTGTGGCATTTGGTGTCATCTGAACAAAGGAAGAGGCCTCAAACCTTCACATGGCTGTTTTCAGCCTCTGTGTCAAACACTGCCAACATCTCTATTTCATCTGTTGTTTCAGAACTACTTGCTAGGCACTCACAAGGTTTTTCTATTCCCTCCCCAACATGTGGGGATGCTCCTGGAGCATCTGCCAGCAAGCTCAGATTGCTGCCCTTTGTTTCACAAACAGTACTTCATGAGACAGCACCCAATTAATTGCTCACTTGCCAAGTGTTCAGGAAATCATTAATTTGCAGGAGTGTGGAACAGCAAAGCAACATTCATGCTCAGTGCAATCCCACCAAGGATGGGAGCAGGTTCCAGCCCTCCCCTGTTCCTCTGCTCAGAGCACCCATTCTCCCTCCACTGACTCTTCTGCACCTCTCAGACCTGTCTGGTGGCCAGGCAGCTCCTGGAACAGCTTCTCCTCAGGGCAGAGCTCATCCCAAGGCTCAGCCCCTGTCCCTCCCCAGTGCCAAGGTTCACTTGAAATGCTGAGATATTTGCAGAGTGCAGCTTGAACGAGGCATTTTTAACTAAAGCTGTTCAGGACATGCAGGGGCATCACAAACACTGAATGTGTCCCTGCAGGGAGGAGAGCCCAGGTCTTTGCTCTGTGCTCTATAAAAGGGCTCTGAAAACACAGGATGGGAGCTCCACACGGAAATGTGGAGCTCTGCAGAGAAGAGGGCCTTTGACTCACCCACAAAGGGCCAGGTCCACCCACAGGGCTGCACAAACCAGAATAACTGCAATAATAGCCTTGACTGAAGAAAGAAAATATAGGCCAGGCCCTGGCATTAACAAAGCTCTAAAAGCTGCTGCACTGACTGCAGTCCAGACAAGAGATGAAATCTGGTCACACTGGGGAGGGCCTCCAGGCACTGAGCTGATTTTTGCCCTTTATTGGTATTTAGCTCATCTAAAGGGAAGCTGAGGGTTTAAAAGCCATTTTTCTTCAATGGGAAGTGATTCATTTCTTTTTCCCCCCAACAATATGTTCTAATCTTGTTCACTTCACTGAGAACATGGTGACACATTGGGGAGGACTGTGTGGTGATGACTTTCCTGAATGGAAAGGAAATGTCACACAGGATTTTTCTGAGAGCACATGTGACATTTTCCTGCCCTCTCCCAGAATAAAAAGCAGTAAATCCAGAGGTGACAGCCTTGGCCACATCTTCCCAGGAATGCTGGGTTCCTCTAGCATCACCTTGAGCAGGGCCCTCTTCCTTTCCAAAGTACAAACTCAGCCTCAGCTGGTGCTAAATTCTGGCCAGAGGGTCTCCTTTATGTATCAGGAATTGCATACACACAAAAAGGCCTTTTTTGCCTCTTATTTCCCCTCTCAGGAAGTCCCCAGCACCCTCTGTCACCTCAGGGCTCCCTGTGGGAACACAGCCCTTCCCACAGAAATACCAGGAGCTCCCACAGAAGTTCCTGTACAGATACTCTGCACAAACCCTGTTCTCCTTCTGTCCCCTCTGAACAAGTGCCTGAGCTGCTGCATTCATTGCCCTGTGATCCTGCCCTAAAGAATTCCTAACTCCTAAACCCAGCTGACCTTTGCTGGAGACTCTGCATAGCTCAGGTTCTGCCTGGGCTTTGAGCAGAGGGTTTCTATTTCTCCCAGCTGACTGCTCAAGGGTTCTATATTGATAAATTGACCCCAGCAGACCACAGAGGGTCAGCACATCCCAAAATTGTCCCTGAGAGCACTGAGACCCAGCACCCACAGCTACAGGAGTCAGCAGGACAAAAACCAGGCTGGGATTTCAGTCACACACCTGGCACTGCACAGGGCTCACCTGCCAGGCTAATGCATCAAAAGGACATAATGAAATGGCAACAAGTAATTATGACATGCAGATAAAACACACTTTAATAAATGCAAATCCACTGCAAGTTCAGCTGCAAGGGAAGTCACTGACTGCAGTGAATTCTGGTGGTGTTCATCTGCAACACCCTTTCCTCCTGCCAGCAGCTCTTCCCTTCCCTCAGACCCTTCCATGGGGCAAGAGGAATGAATAAAACACCCCAAATCTCTATGATAATAACATGGTTCAGCAGAAACAGAAAATTTCTGATTTTTCTGCTTGCTCAGGGAGAACCACTCTGTTCAAGGAATCACAGGAGCAGAAAACTGAAGGACACATAATGAGAATTTTGTGTACTCCAGCCACTCAGTGCATTTGAATCCTCACACTAAAATTAAATGACCCTTCTTACCTCTCTTCCCCCCTTTAATTCTCAGCACAGCATTTAACACTTTCAGTCATTGTGAGAAAGTCTGATTTCTTTCTAACAGAAAAGATGTTGAAGTTATAAAAGAGAAATGCTGTTCATCACCTTATCCCTGAAAACCTTTAAATGTTTCTCCAGTTTATTTAAGGGTGAATTTGGAAGAATCACAGCAGGGCCTCTGAGTGTGGCTGAGGCAAAACAGAGACAATAAAGAACAGAAATAATAAATTGCACTTTCTATCAATACCTCTCTGCAGAGGGTGCTCCTGTCAATCAGACCTGAGGATTTCCCCAAGCTCACCCAAATTTTTGTCACTGTCTGAGGTGTCAGCAAACATCCTGCAGTGGGTGCTTTAGATAAACCTGGGTTGGACTTGATCTCAAAGTTCATCCTGTCCTTTTCAGGGTTATTATTAATTCCACTGAAGCTCAGCACAGGTTCAGCTCCTCTCATTGTGAGAAGGTCTCTGAACACAATTCATTGCTACAAATAACCCCATTACAAACAGCCAAGGTCTTCCAATTAACCAAGGGCAGGATAATAGCAGAGCACGTTATCCTGAGGTTCTGTGGCAAATGGCAAAGTTTTATCATTGTCTCCATGTCCTGCAATGCCACTGATATCCCAGCACACTAAAATAAATTCCCTGTTGGAATATTTGGAGCCTCTGCCCCCTGCAATGGGAATTTCACCAGGCTGACAAAGCAGGAATTAGATCTTGCCTCTGTGGCACATGGCTGCAGAGTGCTTTTGTGCAAGAAAAAACTTCCTTTGACATTTTCAATGAAAGGGACACATTTGGGTTTGTTCTACAGGTATTTCACACAAGGGCAAAGTGCTGCTATCCCCACAGAGTTCAGGGGGGTTTAAATTCCCTTTTCTTTCTCTGAACACACAGTTCTGTGTTGCAACAGCATCCAGGGTCAGAATCCCTCTGCCACAAGCCAGACCCAGTTTATTTTAGTGTCAGTGCTTTCTTACATTGCTTAGGATTAAAATAGCCTGGCTCAGTTGCAGAACTCACAAACTGTTGTGGCTGGTGGGTTATTCAGGTAAAAAACACAGAGACCAGTGCTGATTTCCCTGGAAAAGAAAAGGAATAGTTTCTGAGACAGCACACCAAACTTCCCTTGTTATGGAATGGTTTGAGTTGGAAGGGACACTGAAGATCCCCCAGTGCCAGCCCCGTGTCCTGCCCCCCATTCCCCATTCTATTCTGGGGAAATAGAGACATTTCTACCCCAGAAATAGCCAAGCTGCTTCTTGGTAACTTTTCCAGAAAGAAGAAGCTAAAAAGCAAATTTATTCAAGCCCTAAGAAATTGCCTTCAGAATGTTACCTGTATTTCTACTAGACCATCATTAGTGACAAAATAAATCTTCAGTGATTGCCGAATTCCTGATTAATTTATGGACATCTCTTTGAAAAATGAAGGCTAAAATATACACAGGTACATGATAATAAATGATAGATTTGAGAAGGGACATGCAAAGGCAGGAATCTGAGCAATCATTTTTCTCTTCTCCACCATTTCAGATGGAGGATCAAGCTACAACGAGCTCTATATATCACAACCCTGTCTGGGAAACTTTCTACCTATAATTATTAAAAGTAGAAAATATTAAACAATGCAAATGTTTGCCCCTTATTCTATGCATGCCACGCCATTGCACACAGTGAATTTTTTCATTATGTGTGTACTCTTTTTTTTTATAAACCCAATTCCTTGCCAGCCAGCCTGGTTTTCCTTTTTCTGTTACAGGAATCCCACCCCCCATAAGCACTGCTGCAGAGATCCTTGTCTCCACAACAGCAGATTTGCTGTGGATTCCCTGCACTTCTAGTTTTCCTCTGGAGCTGAAGTGTTAAAAAGATGTTTTAAAGCTCTGCACAATATTCTGACAGCCCCTCCTCCAGGGCAGAGGGATGTTTCTTGCACCTGGGCTTTTTTTAGCTTTTATATATATATATATATTTTTATTATTATTATTATTTTAACCCTCCCAGCCCTGCCTGAGCTGGTTTGTAGCTCAAGGGAAGGTGTAACAGGGTGGCACACACACAAACACCCATGGACTGTGGCAGGAGGGGGCTGCACTCAGGGTCACATCCCCCCAGCTCACACTGAGCTCTGAGAGCTCCTGGCCCAGGGTGGCAGCTGCTCCCAGATGCCAGACTCTGTGTTCATGTTCCAAGCCTCTGGGTTTGTCTTGGCATGCCTCTGGGAGCAGGAATGCTGCTCCTGCTACTGCCCTGCACTCAACAGACTGCTAGAAGTCAGATTTTCCTGTAAAAGACAGGAAGAGCCCTCATTCCAGCTTTGGTTTTCTAATAGAAATGCTGCCCACAATTCTGTCAATTCAAGATTAATGAGATTCAATATGAATTAATGTGGATACCTAAGAAACTCGTGGAGGACTCTGTGATCTTAGAAGCCTTTCCAACCTAAATGATTCTGATTTATGGGATGTGAGCAAAGGTTTTGAGCTGAACAAACAAGCAAGTGCATATGTAGGTCACCCCTTGTGGAGCTCATGCTTTTCCTGCTGAATAAAAGAAGAAAATATTTTTTTACCACATTTTGCTGTTGCACAGAGGAAATGTTTAATATATTTAGAAGATTTTTCAGCACAAACCCTTTGTCCCATTTTTTAATCTGGTTTAAGCTGGCTTCTCACCTGGATCTGACTTGTGAGCATAAGGAAAGATGTTTCAACTGGCAGAGTCATCAAATGCTGGCACAGCTGCCCCTGTCCTGGGAGACACTGAAAACCAGCCTGGAAGTGACCCTGAGCACCCTGGTTTGGGAGGAACCAGAGCATCCCCAACTTCAGCCAGTCTGGGGTCCAGAGGGGATGCCTGGCTGGGACTGGGGAGCCCACAGCCCTGAGTTTAGTGGGAACCTTTGTTATTGATGCCATTAAAAATGGTTTTGAAGCCAGATGGAAACACAAGCGTGGGAACATGACCTGGCACCCCAGCATGGCCTTCCCAAGGTTTCTCCTCCAAGAACTCCCAGGTGACTGGCAGAAGGGGACCTGCTGGCCAGAGCACCTTAACAATGCCACCCCTTCCATTTCCTTTTGTTGCTACTTTAAATCAGGAATCTGCCCTCAGCAGCACAGGCTGGCACAGGGAGGCACACAGAGCTGCTCAGAATTATCCTGCCCTGAGTTCTGTGCATGCTGTTAATGTGGATAATCAGGGAGGCTTCTAACAGATCCACTGACAGGCACAAAATAATGAAGCTTTCTCTGCTGCTCTGAGTTTTTTCCCAGTATTTTGTGTGATACCATTCTGCTTTCCTCCTTGGTCAAACACACAAAACCAGGAGCGAGAAACAATTTATTTATCATGGTGAGAAAATCAGATTTGTATAAATTACACGAGTAGGAGAGAATCAGGAATTAGTGCTGTGAAGGAAGACTTCAGTAACCCAAAGCAATAAAAATAACTGTGCTGATTAACTTCTCAGCTTGGGCAAGCATTTCATTCATTCCTAGAGGAAACTGCACAGCCACAGAGGCTGCCCTACATCAACTGGAATATTTCAATTGCACTTCAGGCCACTTAAGAACCACAAAAAAAACGATCTAGGAATGCTGGCCTTGGGTTTTTCAGTTCCAGCTTCAGGGATTCAGAGCTGATCATCTCCTGCCCCTGCCTTGGGTCACAGAATATCAGTGCCAAGGCTGGAGGGGGAAAAGGTGCTCAGAGGCATCTGAGTTTGTTATAACAGGGCTTTTTCCAAAGGGATATTTCAGCAATTGATGATGCCAGCCCTAATTTTTTGGCACATCACAGGGGGAAAAAAGAGGGAGTTTAGGCAGAAATGTATTATCCTGTCCCAGTTCCAGCAGAAAATGCCTCCAGTGGGTCAAATCATGGTCTCTGATCAGCTGGCTGCAGAGAGCATTCATGCAGCAACACAATGGAGTGGGCAGAATGTGAATTAGCCAGAGCAAAAAAAGCCCAAAGCAAACCCAAAACAGGCAGGACTGGAGGGCAGAGGGAATGTGACTCTTCTCACCTCCCAACACAAAGCTAATGCCAAAGTCTTCAGCATGACTGAAGGTGCTGGTGGCAAAAAACAGAACATGCAAGGAAGGGTGTTGGGGAGGGAATAGAAAAATCTTATGAGTGCCCAGCAAGTAGTTCTGAAACAACAGATGAAATAGAGATGTTGACAGTGTTTGACACAGAGGCTGAGAACAGTCATGTGAAGGTTTGAGGCCTCTTCCTTTGTTTAGATGACACCAAATGCCACAAATACCAAAGAGCCAACAGACATCCTGTCCCAAGCCTGGCAGGAAAGGTCTGAAGAGAAAGGTTACAGATAAGAAAGCCATAAAACATGGGAATTTAGTGATTCCTATGGGTTGCATGCAAATATTAGGGAATTAGTATATTGTGTTAGATTGGTTTTGGAAATTAGAATATTCATCATGGGAAAATACTTATTGTATTGTAAATGGAAAATCTCTCTCTCTTACCTCTCTTTTACCCCCTTGCTCTTATCACTCTCCATGCTCTACACTCTTACACTCACGCCTTTATAATAAACTACAAACCTGAAGAACAGAAAATAGAGAGCTCCTGAGTCTGTCCAGTGACCATCCAACAACCAACCCCACAGCTGGGCGTTGCAGATGTGCCAGAGCAGCTGGAGATGAGTGTGAGCTCTGCAGAGCCCCAGAAACACCCACAGTGCAGGAGAAGGAGCTCTGTGCTGGGCTGCACACAGCTTCGGGGTAGCACACATTGATTTGGGGTTAATGATCTGTTTGTGCCCTCCTGGCTCTGCCAGGACCTCTCCCATCCTGACTGCAGGAGCTGTGCTCAGCAGAGCCCCTTCTGCACTCACAGGGAGTGGCTGAGGTGAGAAACAGTCCAGACATCAGAAGACAGAGCAGAGCTTGGTGCAAGCCCTGAATCCAGCTCCCAGGATTAAAGTGGCACATTTACATGTAATATATACACAGATTATATTTTGTGTGCAAGGGTGTAATGCACAGATCTTAAAATATTCCAAGTTTCCTTTCAGTTGTGTGCTGACACATATAAATTTAGACCTGTTTATGCACATACTGAAAACCCCATCTATTACTTTTATCACATCTTTTACCTTATGTGGGTATATAAAATAGATCACACAAATGCCAAGGGAGAGACAAAACCCTCCCAGAGCCATCCTTAGAATGCAGAGATTTCAACCCAAAGCTGCAGCTCTCTGTGGGTTTATTTTGCCAGGTGCTATGTAAATGGTGAGATGGGCTGCCAAACAAGTATTGCACATGTTTAAATGGAAACAGTCCTGCTTGTGAGCAAACTCTCATAATCCTTCAGCACTGGAGCTTTTTTTTTCAAACTCCTGTCCCCCATCTGTGGATGAATGGAGAAGGGTCTACAGTGCCAAGACTGAGGTGAATAAAGTTAATAAGGTGAAACACTCTCTGGTTGGTAAATTAATAAGGTGAAATACTCTTTTGAAGTTAAGTGTGGAAGGAGAAAAATGAGTTAGGACACATTGCAATGATGCTGGCAGAGATTTGGGACAGTCATTAATTCACCCCACCAGCTTGCTCATAATTAAGAGCAACTAATGGCAGAAAAGAGAAATATGCACTGGGAAAACAGAGCAGCAGAATAAAAACATTAAATGAATTCTATTAAATGAATTCTTCTCTCTTCCTCATTATCTGCTGAAAGGTTGTTGGTTTGGGGGGTTTATTTCTCCTGTAAAAAAGGAACGATGGAAAGAGCTCCTTGGAGCAGAAACACAGTTTTGAGTTTAAAAATGAATTTTACTTCCTCACTTACATGGAATTCAGGGGTGTTTTAGTCAGGTGTGGTTAAAGAGAGAGGGGAAAAACTTATAGAAATATTCTGTAGTACCTTAAACTGGGTAAGGCCTACTTAAAATCCTGAGGGCAACAGAGTTAAAATTTCTCAGAATTTGACCAAGAATATTGAGAAAACTCTCAGGGCTTGTTTTTTTTTATTTTAACTTCCACATTTTCCTACACATTAGAATAAACTTGTTTTTGTGATATTGAGGCTGCTCCCAAACTCCAGCCAGAATTCTGGAAGGACACAGAGTGGGAAGGAGGTGTTTTACATCCCCAAATTCAGCCATGAGGCCCTGACACCAGAGCAGCTATCAGCCCAACAGTGTTATATAAACTGCAATTTGTGTCACAATCACACACTACATCCACCTGGAATCCCATGTTGTGGAACAAGAGTGAGGGCTTCAAATTCCTGTGTAAAGGGGCTCTGTCACTATTGGTAATATCAATGTACTACATGTTTACACCTGGGTAAGCAAACAAGAATTCACCACTGCTGATTTCAGGAGGAAACTGTCCCTGGAGAACCCAAAACATGCCAAAACAAGTGGGGCCCTGAACCCCAAAATACAACATGAGAAATGCACAGTGGGGCTCTGAGCCCCCAAAACATGCCATGAGAAATGCAGAGTGGGGCCCTGAACCCCAAAAAGAACATGAGAAATACAAAGTGGGGCTCTGATTCCCCAAAACATGCCATGAGAAATGCAGAGTGGGGCCCTGAACCCCAAAAACGAACATGAGAAATACAAAGTGGGGCTCTGATTCCCCAAAACATGCCATGAGAAATGCAGAGTGGGGCCCTGAACCCCAAAATACAACATGAGAAATACAAAGTGGGGCTCTGTCCCCAAATTAGTGTGCACAAAAAAATCAAGGTATGAGGAAAACTCAGATTTAACATTAAACTACAAAAGCACAACAGGTTTTTGGCAAGATTCACTCTGCTTACAAGAAGGCACAACAAGGAGAACAAGCAACAACAAAACCAAACAAACCCAGGCAATCAAAGCAGAAATGAATTGAAACTACCTGGCTAGGTGTGTGCTTGTAAAAGTGTAAACAAGGATAAAAAACCCACAGCCTAAAGCTTAACAACACTTCAACTTGGCAGTACTTTATCCTAACTGATACCTTAGTCTATACCTTAACCACAGCAACCCAACAGAGAAAGAGCATTTAGCAGCACCCAGCCTAAATTAGAGCTACAGCTTAACCCAACTTCCAGACCTGCTGTGGCACATGGGTGAGGGAGTGCACACAGCCACAGTGCCAAGGAAGGTAGCTGTGGAAAAATCCCTCTGGGCATCACTTGGCATGTCTTTGCACCTCCTGGTGGGTCAGTGACTGCTGGGGGGGATCACAGGGCCCTTGATTTGGACTCTGCTAAAAGGGATCAAACCATCCCAGAGCACTCTGGATCACAGGGCCTTGATTTGGGCTCTGCTAAAAGGGATCAAACCATCCCAGAGCACTCTGGACCACAGGGCCCCTTTGGGACTCTGCTAAAAGGGATCAAACCATCCCAGAGCACTCTGGACCACAGGGCCCTTTTGGGCTCTGCTAAAAGGGATCAAACCATCCCAGAGCACTTTGGATCACAGGGCCCTTTCTGGGCTCTGGTGAAAGGGATCAAACCATCCCAGAGCACTCTGGACCACAGGTCCCTTCTGTGCCCTGGTGAAAGGGCAGCCGGAGCCAGGCTGGCCCGGGCACAGCTGGGCACCGCAGCGTCCCAGAGGAATCTGTGCCCTCCCGGCCCCAGCAGGCTGCCGGTGGCACCGCCGGGAGCAGGATTTCGGCAGGCTCAGGAGGAGGCCAGCAGGCGCTGCGGGGAGCCCAGCAGCCCGTGTGGGGCTCCACGGCCCGGGGGGAGCTGGGGAGCGCCGGGCGCGGCTCGGCGGCAGCGGGACCCGCCGACCCCGGCTCCGGGAGCGCTGCGGGGAGCCCAGCAGCCCGTGTGGGGCTCCGCGGCCCGGGAGGAGCTGGGGAGCGCCGGGCGCGGCTCGGGGGAGCGGGACCCGCCGACCCCGGCTCTCCGGAGCCACCGCAGCCCGCCCGGCAGGCACAAGGCGGACGGCGCCCTTTCGCTGCGCTCCGGCGTGTGCTGCCGCTGCTCGGAGAGCTAGTGTCTGCAGCAACAGCTAGGCAGCATGGAGAGGAATGCTAAGTAAACAAATCTGAATTATTTCGGTTTTGGATCTCGGCTGTGCGGTTTTAGTTCTGTTGCTAGGTGGGAGTCCTTCTCCTCTGGTGGTGGTTTTCTTTTTTCAGAGCAGCTCAGGACCCATATGTTTGCTTTATGGTGAAGCACTCTGAGTTTCACTGAACCTTCAAAAACCAGGTTAAAAAAATTACTTGAGAACTCCAAGTCTGCAGGGGAAAGCGATCTGGTGGCCAAGCCAAGACCAGGGGATATTTTGATCCCTGTGACTGAGAGCTCGGAATCGGCCGGGGGGATTCATCCGTGGACACCTGGCCCCAGCCCTGCCGTCCCCTGCTGAGGGGACACACGCGTGGGGACCGGCGCTGAGGGGACAGACCCTCAGACAGAGACGCTGCTGGGAGCGCTTCCTTCCCTCCCCGCGTCCCCAGCGGTGTCCCCCAGCCTGCAGAGCTGTGCACCGTCCCCCTGGGCCATGCCAGGTCCGGGACCGAGCTGTCCCGCACAGGACACCCCTCCAAAGCCCCCCGTGCCACCGGGAGGTCCAAAAATGAGGAGCTGCGGGGCTGCAGGGGCTGCGGGGAGAGACCCCGCGGCGACAGGGACAGCCCTGCTGCTCTCCCTGTCCCTGTTTCCCTGTCCCTGCCCCAGAATCGCGGAATCCCAGAACCCCAGGGTGGATGGGGCTGGGAAGGAGCTCTGCAGAGCGCGCGGGCTGAACCCGTGTCGCCACCCGGAGCAGGTGACACAGGCACGCGTCCGGGCGGGTTTGGGATGTCCCCGGAGCGGGACACTCCACGGCATCCCTGGGCATCTGTCCCTGTCCCGGTCCTGTCCCTGTCCCTGTCCCTGTCCCTGTCCCTGTCCTGTCCCTGTCCCTGTCCCTGTCCCTGTCCCTGTCCCTGTCCCTGTCCCTGTCCCTGTCCCTGTCCTGTCCCTGTCCCTGTCCCTGTCCCTGTCCCTGTCCCTGTCCCTGTCCCTGTCCCTGTCCCTGTCCCTGTCCCTGTCCCATCCCTGTCCCTGTCCCTGTCCCTGTCCCTGTCCTGTCCCTGTCCCTGTCCCTGTCCCTGTCCCTGTCCCTGTCCCTGTCCCTGTCCCTGTCCCTGTCCCTGTCCCTGTCCCTGTCCCTGTCCCTGTCCCTGTCGCTGTCCCGGTCCTGTCCCTGTCCCTGTCCCTGTCCCTGTCCCTGTCCCTGTCCCTGTCCCTGTCCCTGTCCCTGTCCCTGTCCCTGTCCCCGCGCGCCCGGACCGCTCCGCGCGTGTACGCGCGCGTGTCCCCGAGTGCGCGCGCGTGTCCCCGTGCGCGCGGTCCCGGAGCCGCGTGGCCCCGCCCGGGGCCGCCCCCGGGAGGATCCTCCCGCTCCATCCCCCGCCGTGGCTCGGCCCGCCCGTCCCTCGGGCGCGGGGCGCGGGCAGCGCGGCGGCGGCAGCCGGAGCCCCGCGCCATGGGCGGGCGGCGCGGCGCGGCGCGGAGCCGGCCCGCCCGGGGGTAGCCGGCATGAACTGAGCATGGCGAGCGGCCTCGGCCCGCGCTGGCCCCGCCGAGCGGCCCCGGGCGGCGGCGGGGGGCTGCTGCTGCTGCTGCTCTGCGCCGCGGCGGGGCTGCCCCGGAGCGCACAGCAGGTGCTGCGCATCGGTGAGTGCCCATCGCCGGGCGCGGCGGGGCCGGGCGGGGGCTCCGGGCATCCCCCGGCCCGCGGGGGGCTCGCCGGGCGAGCGGCGGGACCCGCGCGGCTCCCGCTCGGCGCAGCCGCCGCTCCGGAGCCGGGGGTGCTCGGGATGCTCGGGGATGCTCGGGGACGTTCAGGGATGCTCGGGGATGGTCAGGGATGCTCCGGGATGCTCGGAATGTTCAGGGATGCTCGGAATGTTCAGGGATGCTCGGAATGTTAGGGACGCTCGAGATGTTCAGGGATGCTCGGGGTGCTCGGGGATGGTCAGGGACGCTCGGGGATGCTGCGCTGCCGGGGCTCCGCGGGGCCGCTGCCCAAAGTTGGCCCCGGTGAGCGCTGCCGGGGAAGTTGGGCGCGGGGATCGCGGCGGAGCATCCCCGGAGCTGCGGGGCGTCGGCTGCGGGCGCTCCGCGGGACACGGTGCGCGGGCCCCCAGAGCCGGGCGGGCACCTCTGTCCCCGCCGCAGGAAGGGTTCGGTGACCCCAGAGTCTGTGCCGGGGGGTGCGGAGTGTCCCGGCTCGGGGCGCCGGGCGGGGGCTGCGGCCCGGAGGGGAACTGGGGGGATGCGGACGTGTTTGCACTACCCCCGACAGGGGCGGCTCCGCGGGGCTGCGCGGAGAACTCCGCGGAATTTATTTTTAAGTAGAAAACTCCGCGCCATGGAGACGGGGCTCGGCTCACAGGAAGCTTCTCTTCCTACAGTGGGTTTCTTGTGTCAGTCAAGTGAGACGGTGAATACCAAGTATCGGAAGAGTTCGGGGTTAGGAAAGACTGTGGGAAAGATGTAGGCAGAATCTGGCACGCTGCTGTTTCTGTCTATCCCTCCTTCGCTTAGCTAACACTGAACATGAGGCGGAGGAAAAAGGAAACAAACAAACAAACAAAACAAAAAAAAAAAAAAGAAAGAAAAAAAGCTGTTTGTGGCAGCGGGGAGAGCATCCCACGATTCCCAAAGGCGCGCTGCCGTGCGGAGCAAAGATCGATGGCCTTGGACCCGGCAGGCTCAGCCCGCCCGCAGCAGCGCTCCCTGAAGCACCGCGGGAAGGCTCCCAGTGCCCGGAGAGCGAAGGACGCGGGGCCGGAGCACGTAAATGAAGGAAAGGCGCGGCCCTGCGGAGTGCTGGGCGAAGGGGAGCAAAGCGGGGGCACTCAGCGCCCCGCGGCTCTGGGTGTGCCATCAGCTCCGGGCTGTGCCGATCGGGGTGCTCAGGCGGCTCAGGGTGTTCCATCAGCTCGGGGCTGTGCCTGATCGGGATGCTCAGGGTGTTCCGGGGGCTCTGGGTGTGCCATCAGCTCCGGGCTGTGCCGATCGGGGTGTGCTCTCCTTTCCCGGGGGCTCAGGGTTTCCATCAGCTCCGGGCTGTCCCGATCGGGGTGTGCTCACCTTTCTCGGGGGCTCAGGGTGTTCCATCAGCTCCAGGGCTGTCCCGATCGGGGTGCGCTCTCCTTTCCCGGGGCTCAGGTGGGGTTTGCTGTTTGTTCCCTGCTCGCCTCTGCACCGTGCAGAGCTGGGTGATCCCACAAACACCGGGGGCATTCAGGGAATTTCCCCCAGTGGCACCTGGGGAAGAAGATGTCGTTCAGATCCCTGAGGCACAGGCACCAGCGGGATGCTCTGGAAACGCTCAGAGCGCTGCCTCTGGTTTAGTGGGAACAGCCTGGAAGGAAGGAGAAGCGTGCCGGCGTTAAAGGGCTTGAGTTCAGCCCAAATGCCCGTGTGCAGGACGAAAGCTCGGCTTACAGCTGCCTCCAGCCTCGCAGGGAGCCGGGCAGAGCTTTGGGGTCCCGCTTTGCCCCCCGGCCCTGCAGAGCTCCTCTGGAGCGCCCAGCGAGGCTGCGGGATTGCCCACGCTGCCTTCCCAAAACTGCCCTGCGGGGATTTTGGGTCAGAATGGCTCTGAGGGCACGCAGGGAGGGACCCCAGCGCTGTCACTGCTCCAGGACAGAAGGAGCCGTGAGGCGACAGAGTGCTCTGCTTCCAGTCACACCCGTGGAGAGGGATGTGCCGGGGAATCGGCGCTCCGGGGCTGGGAATGCATAAAATATTGAGTGTATTCTTCCTGCCTGTAGGGTAATGATGTTATCAAATATTCATCCTTCACGTCCCTTAACAGCAGCAAAGTTTCTCCGAGGAGCCTGTCACTCCTGGAGGTGGCAGAGAGGAGTAATGGCAGTCACTCCCCCAGATCTCTTTGTGATAACATCGTAAAAATCATCCCAAGCGTTTCTGACGGTGAAGGAAATGCCATTAAGCCATCAGATCGTCTTCCCTGTGTTTTAGTTAATTAGGGCAGAAAAGCCAGACAATGGTGCAGGATTCATACACTGGGAGTTTAATTGCATTTGCCACTGTCAGGGAGCTTGCAGATTTATTTTTTATTAGTGTTTCTTTGCTGGCTTGTAATAGAAATGAATGGATTGTCTTGCTGGTGTGTAATTAGTTGAGAAAGGACACGTGAGTGATATGAATTCTAGTTATTCCTCAGCATCTGACTAATGACTCCTTTTCCAGTTGTCTAAACAAAAAATGAGGGATGGCAATGTGACCAGCAAAACTGACTCATTAGGATAAAAGTAATGGATTTTGAGATAATACAGAGTTTTCAGTTCCAGTAATAAAACAAAATAAAGTGCTGGTGTCTTACTGGGTATTTCTTCCCCACTCCTGTTCAAAATTTTTGACACATGAGCTAATGGAGCTGTCCAAGGAGACAGCATCTTTATCACCCCATCACCCACCAGATTATATTACATAAAAGTGTGTTTAAAGTTCATGACCCCAATATTTTTCATTAATTCCAAGGAATTTTCAGTTTTTACACCAAGTCCTTCTTATCCACGCTACTTGTACCACTTGTGAAAAATAAAAGATTTCCAAGGAGGAATAGTAATGAACAGGAGCAGATGCTCAGGTGCAGAAACAGCTTCCAAAGACATCTCAGCAACCACAGAATAATCCATTTTGTTAGTGCTGGATGCAGAGCTCTCATTCCTGGAAATGCATTACAGATCCTGAATAGGTTATAAGGGTAAAATTCAGTGATAGTATGTGAAAAATTACAGCTGAGCTCCATTCTGGGTTAGAACTGACCAACAGCAAGTTATTAACAAAGCTGGAGTTATTAAAAAAAAATAAAAGAAGTTGCTTGGATGAATCTTGGAATTCTCTCTGAAATTACCAGCTCCGGAAGTGAACAAAAGGGCAGGTTTCAGTATTTGTAGGAATTGCTCAGGGTGAGGAGATAGAAACCAGAAGGATCTTCAGTAATTTGTGTGTTTCTGTGAATGGAATATTTACATAAGGGTTTGTCCTTTGCACTGGTTTACTCCTTACTCAAGCAAAATCTCCAAATGTAGTGAATTGTATTTTCCACAATGCAGGATTGGCCCCATAACATTTATCTCCAGCTGACAAATATCAGATTTAAACCAAACACGTGCAAGTCGACCTAACCCACAAGATATCAATTTCTAATAAGTTGAAATTTTCAGTACAGATATTGAAATCTCTGTTGGGTTTCCCCAAGCAGGACTAAAGCTGTGAGCTCTTTTCCTGTGTGAAACTGCCATTTTCCCTGATGAGAATGATGAAGACAGAAACCTCATTAATTTCTCTGCAAATCTGCTACCTTTTGCCAAGTCTTCTTGAGATTTTGTTTGTGAAGGGAATGATGCTAACACACATCTGAGCTCCATCAGAGTGAAATGGAAATAACCCTTCTTGGGAAATCTCTTATTGTATTTGAACATCAGGAAAAAATGTTCATTTACAGTATTTGTTACTAGATATCTACAAGTTATTCTGTTTTGTGGGTGTTATAGGAAGTGGAGCTGCATTTTTCTCACCAGATGATGAAACATTAAATAGATTTTGTTCACTAGACTCTGAATGCTCAGTGGTTTATCAATTCTTTGTGATATACTTTGCCCAAGTTTCCTTATTCTACACTTAGGGAAAACTATTCTGCTGCAAATATTTCTGAAGGATTGTTGCCAAAGCATCCAAAATTTGATTTTTACACCTCTCCCCCTCAGGGCTGAGGGAGGGAAGAGCCTGGAGAGCTCACAGTGAAGTGGAGTGCAATCCAGATGTGGCAGGGCTGTGTCCCCGAGGCTGAGCTGGCTGTCCCTGCTCTCTGTGA
>JAPFBE010000013.1:0-36455 GCA_034336665.1 Luscinia megarhynchos | reverse complement strand
CAAATCTCAGGACACTTGAGCAAGTCACAGTAAGTCTCTGATAATTAGGGAGGAGAAAAGGAGGTAAAAATTGCAGGTAGAGAGTTCCTATAAAAATGGATTTTGATTGCTGCTGTCAACTTGCTTTTTCTGTGAAGGCTTTTCATCACTCTTCTCCTATTCTAACGTGTTTCATGGTGGCTAACGAGAACAGAAATGAGGATTTAATGCCCGTGGAAGGTGTTGTGCTGATGGCCCAAGGAGCAGGGAAACAACCCCAAATAGTGCACGCATCACACCCTTCATAAAAATATCACAGCACGCCGTAAAATTAAATTTGACTCCTTGTTTTGCCCACAGATCAAATACACCACAAGGCAGAGGAATGCAGGGGATTTTTTCTCCACTACCCTAAAGAACTTCAGCACCAACCTCCAAGACTTCCTCAAAGGCGTGTGGCTAATCCCAGCTGGTCTCCAGTCCTCTTTAATAGACCTGAAAAAAATTACGTGGTCACAGCTAGTACAAGCTAAGCTGGTGTTTTCTGTGGTGTAACCATGCCAGGGGAATTGGTTTGTACCAGTTTTTCCTCTCCAAGGTGAGAAATCATGGAATGGCAGCTTAAAACATGTGATTCAAAGGCTGATGGGTTTGAAGGGGTGACCTAAAAGGGGATTAGACACCACAGTAGATAACCAGTAAGTTAATGTTAAAAAACACAGCTACTTTAAGGAAAATATTTAGGCAATTTTAATTCTCTCAAGAATTTCAGTCACAGGAGAACACTAACTCTGGCAAAAAAATGCCTTTTTATGGGTTTGTTTTTCTACAAGAACATTTAAAAGATAATGCCCAACAGTTTACACGGAAAAACAGAAAAGCCACTGGGTGCTAGGATAAACAGGATTTAAAAAATGAATCAATCATATTTCAGTGGCTGTCACTATGGGGAAGCAACAGCCCATATTAAAACATTTATGCCAATGGAACATTTACACTCCTATTTTTGTTTATAGACTTGCAATGTATTTTTGTGCCTGGTACACTCTGGCAATCCCCTGCTAGGGAGGTAAAGAAGGCAGGAACTGTGGTCTAGCCCTAACCAGGAGCTTTGCACACTGAAATCCCTGCCAGTTCTCACCCGACATCTCACCCACCTTTTCTTGGAACAAGCTTTTATATCCTCAAATTCCTTGGACCCCAATCAGCCAGCCCACAGACTGAGGCAGGGCATGGAAACAGCAATCCTTGCTTGGCCTGAGAGCTCCCCAGGGCAGAGACACCAAAGTGTTTGGGTGGTGAGACCTGGCCTCGTGCTGACCCCTCGTTCCAGCCCTTTGCTCCCTGGGGATTCTCCTCTTCCAGCAGGAAATCCACTGGGGAACGTCACCTCCAGTCAAATGGATTATTTAGTTGTAGAAATGCCATAAAATGATAGAACTATAGAATCATAGAGTCACTTGGGTTGGAAGAACCTTAAAGCCCAGGCAGTGCCACCCCCTGCCATGGGCAGGGACACCTTCCACTGTCCCAAATTGCTCCAATTCCCATCCAGCCTGGACTTGGGCACTGCCAGGGATCCAGGGGCAGCCACAGCTGCTCTGGGCACCTGTGCCAGGGCCTCTCTACCCTCACAGGGAATTTCTTTCTAATATAAAAATATTAAACCTACATTTTTTTTTAGTTAGAAGCCATTTCACTTCACGTCACTTGTATCAAAAATGCAGTGAATGAAGAAAGTGAGTGTGTGGAATATGTGATTTCAAAGTTACTGATCTAGAGAAACAGCTCTGTTGTCCAGTACAGTAACTGATCAATAAAATGGCAGTGACTCCCATGCAATTATTAAATCAACATATTGATGCCTTTCAGCCTTACTGAATCTTATCTAATTAGGCAAGGTGCTGCTGATGATTATAAAATATGGAACCTATTATGTCATTGCCTGTTTAATCTGGTTATTACCCAATGAACTGAAGTTTTGTGAAATCCATCCAGGATTCAAATGGCTTTTTCACATGAGCTCAGAGCTATTTTACTGTTGCAAGCAGGCCACATTTAATTCCCAGGGAAGGGAGTGGTCTGGAAAGCAATATGGAAACGAGCCTTTCCCTTTTGGGGAGCCAGTGGTCATATTCCCCTAATAAAAAGTAACCTGTAGCTGTGGTGGAAAAGACATTTACTAAGAGAAAACTGCTTGAGTAAGAAAGTACAAGAAGTGTTGCTCAGCATGTATTTTGACCTGGGAATTTCATACCAGTTTAGCATAAAAAGGACAATTGCTCTTTTTTTACCTCATGCAAAAAAGTCTCCATTAGCAAGTCAGCTGCCCCAGCTGGGATGCTGTGTGTCAGCACTAAAGCTTTTACCTGTGGCACAGGTAAAAAACACCTAAAGGGACATAACAAGACCAGAGATATGGCTGGAGATCCATATTTCTATTTCCAGGTGTCAGTCTTTCAAGGATATTCATATGAGGATTTTTTTTACTTGTTTTGTACATTAGTTTCTTTTTCAAGAAACATCACTGATGTGAGAGGGATGGCTGTGCCTAAAATTAAAACACATCAGAAATGTTGCTTCAATTAAGGCTAAAATCAAGAGAATAGAGTAAGAAAAAAACACTCCTTTTGATTATAGTTAATATTATAGAAGAAACACAATCTACTAAATGAAAAAATGCTGTCACTGTTGATATCTTCCCAGTCATAAGGAAATACCTGGTATTTCTCTCAACAAAGAGTTAAAATGAATCAATATTAAAAGGTAAAAAAAGTAAAAAGGAAAGTAAAAAAAAATTGAATTATGAAAATATTAAATCATCACAAGAATGAAAAGTACTATGGGTACTATATTTTCTCTAGTTCCTTTACAATCATTTAACCAGAGAAACAGAGATGTAAAATATCAGGTTAGAACAGTTCTTTGCCCTGATTTCCGAAAAGTCAAGCAGAAGAACTAAAAAACCTAACCCAGATCCTCACTTTCTCATTTCAAATAAATCACATTAATGTTTTTTTTTCAACTATGGATATGGTACTTTCTCTCTTCTGTTTTCATTTGGAAGAGCAGATTTAGCAAATTCTCATTTTTTCTTTCCTAGGTTTGCAGGATTAATTTTAAGTATATACTAAAATATTTTGCTACATTAGGGTTACACATGGTAGTACTTTTTGCAAATTATTGAAGAAAAAACAAAGAAGGAGCTTCCAAGACACGGCTTGAGCAATCCCAAAAAAGGCAGAGTTCGTTGCTGGAAAGCTGAAAAACTGAAATTTTTGGAGGGGAGGGACTCATAAAGGAAGAGCATCAGTGATATGGAATTCGGCTCCTTGGAGAATTCATGTTAATAATTACGAGTCCTGCCAATAAGCAAACAGCCTGGTGGAATCTGTCAGGTTCTGTCCTATCAGCAGATGCAATCTCCCTCTGAAGATGAACACCACCCATTTATCATAAGTAGCTGAGCTATAAATCAGATAGCACAGAAGGGAACTGCAATAAATTGTTCAGAACCGAGTTATATTTTGGAGAAAATCATCTTGTCCCAACAGTAGAAACACACTTTGGCAGGCCAGTGCTTTATACATTTGTGTTTAGTCTCTGTGAGAATAAGATATTTCTCCTTCCTACTTCTACAACTGCAATTGAAAAAAAGGCTATTACAATTATAATTATTTATAATTTTTCCATTGTTCAGCATTGGCCATAAAGAAGGAAGAGGTGACATTTGTGTTTCTTGGTTGGTGTTTTCAGATTGTTTTCCCAAGCCTGACTCCAGTGAACATGTCCCAAGCCACAGGGCCAGTGAGGTGGATGAGTTCATCTCTCTACCTTCTGGCCCTATAAAACCTCCAAAACACTCCCCCAGCCCAGAAAAAGGCATTTTTTCCAGGGAATTCTAAAAGTTATTAAGCAAAGCTTCCCTGCTTGTGAGCTGGACTCTGCTCTGCCAAGCACAAAAGGGAAATTCTCCTTTGCCCTGGGGCCAGGTCAGGCTGCTGGGCCAGATTTGGAGTTTCTCTTCCCTTCAGGAGAGCCTGGGATGGCTGGGAGCTTCCAGGGGGATGGAGCCCTTCCCATCCCATCCCTGCAGCCCTCTCAGAGGGGAGGGAGGGGTCCCCTGCTCCAGCCCTTGCATTCAAGGACAGGGCTGAACAGGTTGGCAGGAGAGCAATTGCAATGTTCCTTTCAAAACTTTTTGGGTTTGCCTGCATAGAAAACTGTCCATAAAATATGTTCATGCGTCAGTTCACAATTAATTAAAAAAATATGGGTTCACTGATCTCAATCTGGGCTTTGGAGAACAAAATTTACAGTTGTTTTGCATGGAGATAGGTGGCAGAGGAAGTACCTGATACTTATTTCTGTCCATTTTAGTCTGTTGAAGGTGAGAAGAAGGCACTGGGGTTAAAAGGATGCACAAACTCATTTTCTCGTAGGGGATATTCATCAGGGCAATTTCATAGAATCATGGAATAGTTTGGCTTGGAAAGGACCTTAAATCATCCAGTTCCACCCCCTGCCTGGGACCTTCCACTGTTCCAGGGTGCTCCAAGCCCTGGCCTTGGAAACTTCCAGGGATGGAAACCACAAAAATAATCCCTCCTACTTTATTTCTCTCACCCCATAACAAATTACAGGTAGGATCCTGAAACAGGTGTGAGCATCAAAGCTCTAACATAAAAAATACCACAGAGTTGTGAGGGCTCTCCTAATCCAGTGTGTGTGTCAGGAAGTTCATGCATGAGCTGTTCATGGCAGACCTGGCTTTACTGGGAGGACTGGAATCACTGGGCATCCCAAACCTGGCTAAAGTTTCACACAGCCACTACAGCTCGTGTGGACACTCTGGGTAAATCATCCTCCACTGCTCAGAGCCCTTCAGTGGTGCCCAGAGCCACACAGGAGCTGCTGCTCAGTATTTAAAGATTATCAGATGGGCATGGAGAAGGGATTTGGGGCACTGGAATCCATCTCCTTGATATGCTAAGCACTGTGGTGTGCCAGCTGTGAAGGACTTGTTTAACCAGATCCTCATTATTTTATTGACTGCAGGGAGGAGAAAAAAAAATTCCTTAATACCACCAGGAGTTAATTAGCAGTGTGAAAATCACTACTTGCCACCAGAAACTCCTGCATGGTTCCTGTCTCCAACTTGCACCTCACCCAGCTTCACCAGGAATTTCTGGAAATATTCCCTGCTTCATATGGGCTGCAGCAAAAGTAGACAACAGTTGAGTGAGAAGATGTGATGGAGCACCCAAATGTTTCAGGGTACATCCCTTAGTGATAGACAACGAGGGACTTAAATATCTAAGTGTTGTTTCCTGGTTATTTCAGCCTCCTGCAGGGAAGAGTTCAGTGGCTGCAGCATCCCCCACTCCATGACTGCTGTACAAGGAAAAGGAACACTCTCCATTTCCATCACTGATTAATTTTTGCTGTAATAACTTCCTTATCTTAACAGGTGGAGGTGGAAATCTGTCAGTCACACTGTGTGTGCCTCAGGATCCCAGAGATAACCTTATGAGATCAGGCTGAAACTTTTTGCAACCTTTTTTAATCTCAGAAGAGCTGTACCTTGCTCACAAAATGGTGCAAGACTTCTTTAGTTCCCTGCATTTTCCTATTCTCCTTGTCCTCTCATCCTCTCCTATTGGAACAGTTAATCTCTCTGAATTTATTTTCTAAACGTGTTCCTCAGGATTTTCACACAGCTTTGCAGCCCCCTGGAAATGTAAACATTTTGGTTTTCCTTATTATCTCATCCACTTCCTGGGCGAGTGGGGAAAAGTCCTCCTAAAGGTGCACAGGAGGAACTGCAGAGGCTGAAGAGCAGCTTCCAGGTTTTATATCTGCAGGTTTATAATGAAATATTAATAAAGTGACTGGACTGGAAAGCAAAAGAAGGGAAATGCTCTTTGGTGTGCCCCAGCGAAGCTGAGCACATTGAAATCACAGCATATGTTTTCTCTCTTCTTTAAGACTGCAGATTATTACAGGCAGGCTTTATTGTGGTCTATAATTTTGGTTTTCTACCTCTGACTATGCCAAACAGCATTTTTTGTTTTGTTCAGGCAGCAATCAAGAATGGTATGTTATCAAGCCACAGCACTGTGACCTTTGGATTTAAAGAGAATATTCCAGCTACTTGGAGCCAGCACATATATTAAATTCTAACGTTGGAGGAAGGGTGAAAAACAGGGGACATGTTTTTTGAGATGTCTTGCAATCCTGGAGCTCAGTTCTTCATTTCTCTTCAAGATTTATCGATTTTGGTGCATGACTACAGATTTTACAAGGATGTTACACAAAGGGCATTCCATTTATTTTGGTCAGCAGCCAGACAGTTAAATTTCTAAACAGCTGTCTGGGACTGGATGAACACATGGACTCAAGATGTCTTAAAATAAAATGAAATAATGACTTGAATGCTATTTCTTCCAGTATAGGTGTGGTATAATTAAACAATTAAAATATTTTTGTGTATGTGGGGAAGAAATAGAAAGTTTCTGAGAGAGAATATTAAGTCTTATCTTCAGGAAAATTAAATGCACCAAGTTACTAATTAATTTCCTTCCTGGGAGAACACTTAAAAAGGCCTGGAACTTTCATACAAAATGTTTGATCAGTTTTTTATAAAAAACAACAACATGAAAACCTCAACACTGTAAAAGAAATCTCTGATTCTTACATCTATTGTAACCTTCCTGCTTTTTTCAACCTCTTTCTTTATTGCAATAAGTGACAAAATTGTCATTCATATTTCTTTGTATCTCAAAATGCAGCCTAATCATTTAACTGCATCAAGTGGTTATCTCATTTATTGAGGTATATGGAATTCTGCTTCTTCTTGTTGTTGTTTTCCTTGGAAGTAATAAACCTGGAAAGTATTACTTGCATCAGTGTGTAGCCTCCCTTATTCAGCATTAAAGGTGAATGAAGCACTAAAAATTATCAAGTTATCAGAAAACAATGAGAAATTGAAAAGGAATAGAGATCACTGCATGCTTTTTACACTGAATAAATACCTGGTCCACAATAAGGGCAGCCTGGAATGGGCTTTGACCCAGGCTGAGTTACTGAGCAAGGTTTTTGGTGATGGGATGGATACAGTTGGTATCTCTACCTTCTGCCATTCTCTGCTGTGCCAGCAAATTTAGTTTTTTGAGCAGGAGGCAAGGAGGGGGTAGATTGGACTTTAATTTGGTCAGATTAGTCTCCCATTCCATTTCCCTATGCACAAGTAGAAGTATTTGCCAGAGAATAATCAAAGGGATCATGCAGGAAGGAATAGGTGGCTAGAACAGAGGGAGATTGCTTACACAGACCTCCAAGAACCACAAAACCAATCAAATCAGTACAGGCTTCACAGAATCCAGTACCAACACTTCTCATTTGGACTAAAAATGAGCAGTGTTACAATTAAAACCCAAAAACCCCAAACTTCAAACTGAATCTAATCTGAGCATGGCTGAGTGCACATCTCTGTGGATCTCAAGTTTATTACAGTCAGATGCTTCTGAGGAATAAACCAAAGCTTTCTTCTTTATAACAGCAGAACAACATGCCTCTGCTTCTTGCTGTAGAGAATACAGGGACAGGCACCTCCCAAAGGCTGGTTTTAAGGACCTAAGGCTTGTAGCTGCTTATTAAAAGTTCAACACTGAACAAGTTATATTCCATAGCTGCTCCCAGAACTAACCAGGCTTTAAGACTGGTTCTAAATTACATATGAGGTTCAAACCACACTAGGCTACAAACTCCCAGTGAGAACAAAATGCCCTGAGGAACATCTGTCATCCCTTTTCCTTCCCAAGAACAGTCCAGTGGTTTGAACACTGCTCAAGGCTGAGGGGCATGGGCCTGCCATGAGAGATAAGAAGATAACCCAGTCAAGGTCACACAGATTTTTACAAGTATGCTAAAGTTTAGGCAGTTTTCTTATCCCTTCTGGCTTAAACATGTTTTTGAAGCATTCCTGTGTGGGTTGCAAAACCTGCTGTGTATGCCTGTGCTGGCTGTTGGGATGAGCCCCTGCAGAAAGGTTTCCCTTAGAGCCAGTTGTGGAAGGGGTTTGGGGAAATGTGATTATTAGTGAGCATTTATGGGGTCTCTCTGTAGATTCCCTCCTAATGAGATCAGATTTTCAGATTTGAGGTGAGCTTTATTCTTATCTGATCTCAATTTAAGACTGAGATCTATGCATTTGATACTTAAATGCTAGGAAATTAAAATGCAGCTGCCTGTATTGTAATCACAGAACTGTGCAGAGAAATGTTTTCATTAATTCCTGATCTGCCTGTTTTGACAGCAGCTTAGTTGTCTGATAGCAGCAAGGAGACAAATTAAATCCTGCTGCAGGCAGTACACAGACCACATTACTCAAAAAGAGAAATTAAAAACTGTTGAACATCTGTTATTGCTGTGAATTTAATCTGTAGAACAACTTCATTATTTTACTTCACATATTTAACTTTATTATTGAGGAAAAAGAGAGCGTCTTTGTGGTTAGAACATTGTTTTCTGGGGTAAAAAAATTCTGTTATTTATTCTCCTATTTACCTTTGATTCCAGAGTGACTTTCTACAAATAAATTTGTCTGTTTGTACCTTAGCTATCCCATCAGCAAATGGAAATACTATTAATGGGAATACTATTACTGCTCTCTTCATGAGGTGCAGGGAATATTAATTACTTTCAAACGTGCCCCATTCAGAAATGGCAGAAACTACTTCCCAGTATAGAAAATACTTAGTCCCATTTTGCAGCTGAGAATTATTGTGAATTGAATCCACCCAAGGGTACCAATCAGAAAATGAAATTATTTTTAAAAAAGAGGTTCCAGTAAAAAGGAAAAAAAGACATAAATATGAGAGAGAGAATACAAAAATGTAAAATTTAAAGTCTTAATTGCATGCAGTTTTAACATGAAGGGAAGTCTGCAGTCTTGATGGACAGTACAAATCAGATGTGTATCTTCTAACTGAATTTTGTTAGAATTGTCTTGATATGATGAAACCCAGCTATATTTTAGCTGTTCTACATGGTACAGTTACAGTAAATGCCAATAAATGGCAATCTGGATTGCAAGATGAGAAACACGGATGCCTTGCAGAAGTAAAGATCATGACTTAATAAGAATTACAGGAAGCAGGTTTAAATAATAATCTGTCCAGTAAAAAGTGCAATGATGATACACACAGTTTTATATGTCATCTAAAGAAAGGAAAGCTGTAAACAATATTGCAAAATAGCAGATACAGATTGTCATGAATAGAACTACTCTCTAGAGGTTTCCTATGAGTTTGGATTAATAGGTACATCCTGTCTTTCCCAAAATACTGTGGAATATTATCTAGGAATTGCTAATGACCATCAGCTGGAGAGCACAGCTGATAAGAGTTTTGGTCTGTAAAGGATGGGCCAAGCACTGTGCTGAGTCTCCAGAGTTTGCAGGTTTTAATGCTGCCTCCAAAAGGAGCAGGATGCCTACAATGAGCTCCTTGTGTGCCGTGAATTAACCACCCTCTCTCAGCCTTTCCTATTTGTCAAGATGCAGACATGAATCAAACTCTGGAGGTGTGATAAAGGGCTGGTGACTCTTTCTTCCTTCCTCCCCCCGCCCCTAAGCTCCCCTTTCTTTTCTGAGCTCCTCAGAACTTCAGTTCAAGGAGTTCTGTAGGAGCAGATCGTGTGGCAGTGAATGATGACATGTCACAAAGTGCTCCTTTATTCTCCACCTCAGACCCAAATCACATCCTCTGCCTCAGAAATGCCTGGACACCTTCTGTTCCTGCCTGGGCACTCAATGAAGTGAAATAAAATGGAATTAAATGCTTCCTGAACAGTGAAAAAAGAGCAGATTTCAGCATTTATACTGTACCTATAAGCACATTTACCATCTGAACTACATAATAATTTCCACCACATCTCCCTAAATCTCTCTGTGAAGGTGTTTTGCCACATTGAGTCCCACTGATTGTCCCTTTTCAATAGCTGCACTCACTATTTTCCTTTTTATGAGATTTTAATGAGTCTGGCAATTATTTGTCCATTCACAAGAGTGAGAGCTGATCTGAAGCAAAATGGGAGGGAAAAGACCAACCATTTCAGGAAGATTTAAAAGCTTTTTCAGCTTCATGCCTGATGTATTAGCTGATAAATTACCAAAACCTGCTACAGCAAGTAGACAGAGGTGCAGAAAAGCATTATTTGTGCAATGTGCTGCCTTTGTGAGGAGATTATCATCTTCTAGGATCTGGAACAGTTATTCTGACACAATTTGCCCTTCTAGCAAAAGGTGGGGAGGCCAAGCATAGCCCCTTTTTCTACCCACTGAAAAAGTGACTGTAGACCTTAAAAATAGTAATGTTCATGAAGTTAAAGATTTTTTTATATTTAATTTCTCACTTTGGTTTTTTAGGTATTATAAACTGCAACCCTCCAGTGAGTGACTTCTACCCTTAACCTTATGTTGCTCTATTTTCACAACAAAACTTCTTCACTAGTGCTTGTGTCCAGGAATGTTTTCAGCTGCCCTCCAGCTATGACTGGAGCTGAAATATTTAACTAGGAAATAAACCTTCTCCTTTACTTCTTAAAAGTAGTGTGTCACTAAAATGAAAATGCTATTTTTTATTCCCAAACTGTTTAAACTCTATTTAAATTTAAATATTATGAAAACCTCTCTGATCGTCCATTGAAGAAGTGAAAATGGGTAAAGAAATGTCAGCTAACTGATACTGTAAGCTAAATTTGAAATATCAGAGTCAGTGAATCCTTTTTATAGGTATTTTTGGTAAAAACATCGAATAGAAAATTTAGGAAATTGGTGATGACAATAAATTTTACCTCATGGAAACAAAGAGAAAACAATACAATTTCAATACAAATTCTTTCTGATGTAGACTCCATGTATATATTAACATCCAATAGTTGCCACCTCAAAGCTACAGAATCAGCTTTGCTTAAATAAAATTTCTTTCAGATCTAGGAAACTGCTTCTTCCCTTCCTCAAATGGAAGCATTTCACTCTCATCTTCCTTTTTGGAGGCATTTTCTGTGTGTTTGTCCAAGTTCTTTGTAGTTCTGATTAACTAGAGTCACCTATTCCATGTCACAGCACATAATAAGATATTCCTCCCTCTCACTTTCTGCACACCCTCCTCTGAATCTAATCAGTTTTAACATAATTAACTCCCAAAGAGATTTAATACAGCAGCAAGTTATATAAAAGAGCAGTTGATTGTTAAATATGACAGACAAGCCCTGATGCATGCACTTCCAAGCAGTTATTCTATATAAAAACCTGGTTAATTGGTTAATTACAATAAGATAGGAGTGTATCATCCATAGCTACCCATCACTCAAAAAAGTTTTAGCTGTGGCATTAACTTCAAATTAAAATGAACTCTGTTTTCCACTCTGTGCAATAAATTCAGCATTGCAAATGAGACAGAAAAGGAGCATTTGGGCACTTCCAAAATACAAATAAATTATCCCAAGTGCACGTTCAAAGAAAACCACTGCCTCTGAGAAAAAAAAATTATTTTCCCCTTTGCTGAAATCCTGCAGAATCCATCTTTAACAAGCCTTCAAACTAAGTGCACACCATGTGAGCAATATTTGGAGCTCCTCTGAGTGTTTCCAACTTGAACCCAGTTAACTGCAGTTCACCTCTTGGAAAATAGTTGCTCTTTTGCCTCAGATGTCTTTGCCATGAATCACAGGTGGATACTCACAGCCACTATTTGTTTTGAAAGCAGAGAATGTTTCTCTACTGAGCTCTATGTGAAACAGTTCAAATATTCTCTAACATGAGCTACATGTCAGTTAATTTGCTGCTGCAGGCCAGACCTAAATTAGGAGGATTTCAGAGCTGTAGGAAACCTGGTGCTCTTCAGGACTGGCCAAAGAAATTAGTTTAAACACATCAACATCACTTGCTTGGTGTTTCCCCTCTTTTTCTCATCATGTGTTACAAAGTGAAAGGCTCATTAACAAAGATTTGGATAGTGTGGGCCGGGATGTTTGCACTTATCTTTTGTAATTATAAGGTAAATAGGATTCCTACTGACTACCTTCAAACAAAAACATGAGGGGAGACAAGTCTCTGTAGAGGAGACAGGAATGGGAAGCAACCTTACTGAAGAAAAGAAAATCAACCCAGACATCCCCAAGAAGGAGCTGGTTTTTAATCCTGAGGGCAATGAATCCCTTATGAACAATTTTACTAAGGACAAACTTCATTCTGTGTTACTTGAAGAGTTAAGATCAAGATAAATTTCTGCAGGACATGCTGTAACTCATCCAACAGATATGGGCTGAACACACTGTGAAGTTCACATCTAGAGACTCTAAATAATTTTTTTTTTTGTATCAAAGGTCACATTTTTTGGCCTTGCTGGCCTTAATGTTTATGTTGTTTTTTTTAAAAATTGTCTTTAAAAGGTCACAAGTGTCCAAAGTAAAATTTTGGAAGTAATTTTATGAAAATTTCGTTGTTCTGCTTTCTATAGAATATGCTTTCTTACAAAGCCCTTATAACCAAAAGGAAATTTGGATATGTTCTACAGTCTAGTTTACAATTTAGAAAGATTATTTGATTATTAAGAAACCAGGAGCCTCCACAACTGAACTGCTGGGGGGCATCTGGATCACTCACAGTCATTGCTTATTAATCAGTTAAGAGGTTGGAGTTTTGTGGTGGTGATTTTTCTTGTTTTTTTGGGTTTTTAAAATTATTTTTTTAAGCCTTATGAAGGACAAGAAGTCTAAAACGTGCAACTGTCCTAATCTTTCATAAAGTTTATTTGCATTTAAATCCCTTGCTTTTGCATTCCTGCCTATAAACAGCCAAGCTTATTTACCTTCTTATCTCCATATTTTTCATGAAATTATCATGAAGAAATCTAAAAGGACTAGAAGTTCTGGGCCATTTGGATTCTGTTCCCAGAAAAAAAAAGTAGCAATGTGTGTTGCCCATTTCCCAGTAGCTCTTTCCTTGTGAGATGTTTGTATCTCTGTCACAGTATTGGTTTTTTTCCTCTGTCCTTCCAGAAACAAAAACAAATACACCTGGTATGGAAAAACTTGTGTATAAATACAGGAAAAAGGGATACCCCTTGGCAGTTCATGAGGAAGGTCAGACTGAGGCTAAATAAACAGGATGCTTTTCTCTCCCACTCAAATAATGAATTCTTAAGTGTTTCATGCCTTAATCAAATTAGGGAATGAATTCTGTGCTAGTCCCTGAACACCCTAATTCCAGAAAGTCTCATTTCTCCTGGGGTTCTCACCAGTTTATCCAGCTCATTCACCACAAATCAAACCAGCCTTCTTGGAAGTTCTTTTCAGTGTTTTTACTCATGGCTTTTAGGTTTCAAAATCTGACTGTTTCCTCAATTACCAAACCAAAGTGAATCACAGCATTTAAAAAAAAAAAAAAAAAAGTTAATCTTCCCATCCTCTTGGTTGAAGCAGGGAGGAAGAAACTTTTTATATGTGAGTTTTATCTTGACCCAGGGGTTTCTGGTTTTTGGCATTCCTGTTGTGTCCACCTTTCCACTGAGGGAGAGGAAATGATGGAGAGAGCAGCTGCATCCTCAAACATACTGACTCTGACCAAAATCTCCCTCTTGGGGATTTCAGTTCCCTTAAACCAGGCTGATTCAGGAGCAGATTTTGCACTGAGTCAAACTTTTCCAATTGGCTGCAAAGTCTCAGCTGTGCTGCTGTTTCAGGTGTGTCCCTGCAGTGCAGGCCACCTCTTGTGATCCACACTCCGTGAACTTTCCTTATTCCTTTTTCTTTACTCCTTATTTATTTAGTGTGCTCAGAGAAGCAATGGAGTTCCAGCTCTGACAAGGTACAACTTTAATTATGATTTTAGTCACATTCTCAGAACTACTCTGCACAAATTTTGGCCCATATCTTTAGCCAATGGTATCCAGATTTTTTGGTTTTAGAATCATAAAGTCATTAAGGTTGGAAAAGATTTCTAAGATCATTGAGTTCAATCTGTTTTGAGAAACAGGGGACTATAATTAAACAATAAAGTTGTACTAAATGGCATCCCTGAAAATAATCACTGGTTTTGGACTCTTTCCCCCCACCCCAGAATTTATAAGGTTTTTTAAATACTTAAGTACAGAGAATACTGCATAAGATGGTTTTATTTTTTTTACTAGATATTCAAAAATCTACATGTGTATGTATAAAGAATATAAATATTAGTAATACAAGGAAAGTCATACTTAAGGGGGAAATCAGATTTTAAGGAGATTTTTTTTTGTTAACAACTTTGCTCACTTTCCTCCTTTGACTGTGTTACGTACAGAGACATCCTGCACTCCACTTTTTGGTTTGATGCATTCTAAACCTCGAGGTCCTGAGAGCCTGAAAACTGGAAAACCAAATGATTTACTGACATGAGTTTAGTGTTCTTAGGTCAGTTCATCGTGTTCCTGGCTTTTCTCTGGCTTTTCTGCGTAGATGTGCAGAGTTCAAATCTGTGACAAGCCCCATTTAATAACTTGCATCTGTCTGCCTTTGCTAGCCTAGAAAATGATTGCTCCAGTTTGGCTAGTGGCCTTGCTGTTCCAAAGCACTCAAAACATCCTCAGGATTTTGTTTATCACAATAAAGAGCAGCAGTACACTGAGCATGGTGTGTTGTTTTGAATTCTGGAGCCCACATTTCTGTCATGATCTATGTGAGGGCTGGCAACTTGCAAGAAGTTGCTTAGAAAACTGCAAATCTCATACTGGAGTCCAGCTGAATTAACCCTCCCCTTTCATTAATCATTAGCTCTACAAGCAGATTAAAATCTTGAAATGAGCAACATGGGGGAAAGAACATTTGGAGATAGCAGGGGAAGATAGGAAGCATTGCTATCACATGCTTAATCATGGAGGATTTGGGAGAAAACATGGCAAAGAGATCACAGGGTGCACAATTGCAGGAAACAGAAATGCAAGAGGATCTTTCCCAGTGATTAGAACAAATGGGACTCATCCATCACTGCCTTTCCCCCCGAATTTAAGGACTCACACATGCAGAGCTGAAATTGCTTGGAGGTATCTCAGCTCCATTATCCTACTTAAGACAGAAAATTCTGTTTTCCTGACTTGTTTATAGCTGTGACTTTGCTGTCTGTCTTGCTGGTCTGATAGAAAAAGTCCTGTGATCCAGGCAAAGCCTTTAGAGGAACCACTACCTGAAAATGTAGCTGCTCCTCCTTCAGTTCAGTTCACCTGATTGCACTCTCAGGCTTTTTGGAGCATGTTTGTTTTATTTCTCTGCTTTGCCTCCTGAATCAACAGCCTGGAAGCAGACACTGTTTTCCTTTTATGACATCTTGTGTTTTCCATGTTTCAGAGACAGGCAAACAGCTCAGGGCTGGAGAGTGCTGACACAGAGCAATTGCTCAACAGGGGCACTTTTGATGTGGAGGGAATTGGCTTTTTGAGGCGGTGGGAGAAAGACAGTGCAAATACCACTTGTGCTCGCTGGGATTTCTGGTGGTTGGGCACCCCTTGGCCTCTGCTGACACCATCAGAGCTGCTGAGAGCTGCAGCCACCTCCCAGAGAAACACAGACAGCTCCTGCCTCCCTCCACAGCATCTCCTGAGCTGGGGCTGAGCTCGGGAGAAGTTCCTCAAGGAAATCCTGGTCAGCCTCCTTATGCACATCAAACAACCTTTGTGACTCTGGAGGGGCCTTTTATTTTGTGGGAAGATGCTGAGATCCCTGAGGAATTAAAGCAAAGAACATAAACCTTATATACCCACCTAAATCAGCAAGGCTACCATGAGAAACCTCTTAACAGTAAATATTTCTTAAATATTCCTTTGGGTTTGATGAGCTTTGTCAGTCCAAACTCCTTTGGAGTCAACCACCACAAGCAGGCCCTGCTCTATAGTTGCCATTGGTAAAAAACTTGTAGCTACAGAGAAGACACAAAAATAATGTTGGGAAAGTAGAAATTTAAAATTCTAATGGCTGTTGAGGAAGAAAAGGCAAACCCTCACATGCAGTAGTCAAATAGAGGGCAGAGTTTAATAATGCAGGACACTTTTGCAGATAGTGTCAGACACAGGCTTTCAAAAGTACATTTGTTTGATTTTCCCTGTCTGATAGATTACTCCTGCCCTTCTCTCCTACCAGTTGAGGAAACATCAAAATGAGGGAAACTTAAGATCTGCTGTAAGCTGAAAGACATCAGCAACTGATGTGACACTGAAATGGTTGCAAACATGGTCCCACATCTTTTGGAGACAGAGTTTTAAATGCTAATTTGTTCTGCCAGCTCCATTTATGAAAGAGATGGGATAAACCAGGTGAGGGATTGTATTCTAATGCATTATCATTACAGCATACTTTGGGAGAGATGAAAAAAATCAGAATCCTTCTGAGTAATACTACTCCAAAGATTAGAATGAAAATGAGTAACATATGTGTAAATCAAATAAAAATCAATCACAAATGCAGGTCAAATTGACTTACATTATGGAAAGCTTATTAGAGATGCATACTTATGTCTTCTACTGCAATTTTAAAACTATCTCTTCTTTTTCTAATTGGGAAGCCTGTAAGATACCTTGATGTTTAACTTGGCCCCCTGAGCATTCACACCGGGCTGTTGACGCAAACTCTTAAAATATTTGGAGTGGATTGTAAAAATAGGAATTAAAATTGCTCTTGGTTGGCCTCAGCTTCCTCCTGCACACTTCCATTGCTCCTCTGGCTTTGGCAGACCTGGGAGCTGTTAGCAGCAGTGAGGGATGCTCTGTGTTTAGAAGGGGATCCATTGTTTGCATGCAGGGCGAGGCCAGTCTGCAAAAGTGCTCATTAAATGGGCACGGGATGGGGTTGGATTGCACCAACAGCTTTCATTTTAAATTGGTTTTCAGTTGCACAGCTCAGAAATGTACTTTTTCCTTCTGTGATGTGCGAGGTATGGCTGTCAAACGTGCTGGCTGTGTTCTGACAGCTGCAGGAATGGCTGAGCTCTGGGTGAGCTTCCTACAGGAGCACCCAGGGCTGTGAGGCAGGGAACCCTGGGGACTTGAGATGCAGCATTTCACTTCTGCAGGAGTGAAGCCATCACAGACTGGAATCATGGTTTGGGTTGGAAGGGGACTTACAGCTCATCCCATTCCAATCCCCCTGCCATGGGCACCTTCCACTATCCCAAGCCCCTTCCAGCCTGGCCTTGGGCACTTCCAGGGATGCAGGGGCAGCCACAGCTGCTCTGGGCACCCTGTGCCAGGGCTCCCCACCCTCACAGCCTCCTCAGAAGCTAGAAGGGTCATGTCTTGACTTTTCAGACTTAAAACTCAATGCTTCAACTAAAGAAGAAAGACAACACCAACTCTGGTTGGAAGTTGTTCCTTCCATCTTTCATTCCTCCACGTGGACTAAGCAGTATCTGGTTTCCTGCCTTTAAAGACATAAAAATATCCCAAATATATCTTTTAAAAGGTTTCAGGATCAAAGGCAAGTTAAATCCAATGTGGTTGAGTGCTTGTGAAACTCTGGAACATCTTTGGGGTTCACAAAGCTTGTTTAAACTTGCAAAATATTTTCTCTTTAATTAAACTCCGTATTTCCCAGCCAGGGTGATTCAGTTTTATATTCAGCTGAAGTGAGAGAGTGCTGTTTATTCACATAATCTAAAACACACACACCAGAATGAGACCAGAAAACTGGTTGCTAAAAATCTTCAGACATAAAACAGCAAATTGCTCATTAGCAAACAAAGTAAAATAACATCTAAAAGGGGAGAACAAGACTCAACTACTCTTGCAACAAAATCATGAAGCAGAAGTGTGATGTCATAAACTTGCTTTAATAAGCAGAGTTGCCATTTAGGGTTCTGATGTTCAACCCAAAGGAAATTCTCATGGAATTTTATAGACCAATGTAAGTTCACACTGGCTGAAAGTCTCTCCTAAAAAACACTGAGTCAATTTCTGGAATTTTTATTTTTGGGAGGAGGCAAATGAAGAGATTTCAGAGGAGAAAAAAAAAATAGAAAGAAAATTCAGGGATCAACTCCCAAAGCTAAGCAGGTAATGGGACACTTAACTTACACAGAACTGAACAGCAGCAATGTGATAAATTTAGAAAAAAGGAAAACCTACTGAGAATATTCCTACCCAGAAATGTGAGTAGTTGTGGAATCCTGTCCTATAGTGCCCTCCAAGAACTGAAACAGCAGCTGCTCAGTGATATCCCAGCTGCACTTGGAAATTCCCACTTAGAGCATCATTCCATGGACCTCACACTTGACTCTGCTGACTTGACTGCCCTCCTTTTTAGAAAGAACAGAAATAGGATGGGACAGGCCCTAAAACCATTCAAGGGTAACTCTAGAGATAGAAAAGACATTCTGGAGATGACAACTAAACTGCTTATGACAAGTTAGAAAAATCTACCAGCAGCTGACAGTGACAGATTACTCAATTGTAAAATTTAAGAGAGGTGAAAATTCAAAGATATGTCCAGTCACAAAAGCATGAATGGGAGAAACAACTGGGAAAAAATTGGGAGGATCCTATTCCTTTTTATCTATAATGAAAAAGTATTCCAGATCTGGTTAGATAGATTTGCATTCTCCAATAAGCTTCAACTAAGAGAAAGACAAAATACTTTGGCTATTTTAGATCTGCTGCTACACATTTAAGCTGGAGCTGACCTTAAACCAGAGAAGGAAATAGCACCAGACAGAAATCTGCCATTCTGAGTGAAGATTTACCTCGGACACTGCCCTGGGAACTGTCATCAAGACTTTCCTGTTGGGTACTTTGGAGATTTAAAGCTTTTTGTTGGCTCAGACGACCCCTGCCAGCTTTTAGCATTTCTTGCAGACCACACTGTATTCTTACCCTCACTCTGAAAACTGTGATTCTTTTCTTCTTCATGGCTTTCAGAGTAGGGATTTTCCTTAAAGATATAAAAACTCCACCTGGACTGATGTTTGGAAACCTTTGCTTTGCTTCACCAGTGTCTGGGAATTCTCAAAGGTGCTCCTTTCTAAACAAAAGGAGGAACCATAAAGTGGTAATATCTCTACTACTGGACTGAAGCAGTCTTTCCTCACCATCCTTCTGTCTATTGCCAAACCACTGAGCTGTTCCCGTTTATTTAAAAACTTATTTAGAAATCTGAATCTGGATAGGGATAGGAAAGTAAAGTCAACATGAGGTAAGGGAACAGCATTTCAGTTACTTAGTTTGCACTAGATTCACCCTTATTTGTTATTGCTAAATTAACTCTGGGCTGGAAAGAAGAGGAAAGCTATAATCAGTTGCTTTTAACTCGGGCTTCAAAATTGTGGCCAAAGTTTTTTAGTGTTCTGGATTCCTTTGCCTAATTGCAATCCCACAGTGGCGACTGCACTTAGAGAAATCCAAAGAAGTTGTTTATAGGGCAAAATTTTCCTTCCATGGCAGTGAAAATAAAATCTTGAGATAGGTGTTTTTTAAATTTTTCTTTGGTTGGGTTTTTTGGTTGCTTGTTTGGTTGGTTGTGGTTTTTGTTTGTTTATTTTTCAGTTCTTACTGTAACATGTCCTATCTCTGAAGGCTCAGCTTCACTGTGCAGAGTGGTTATTTATGGTCAGTGCATAACATTTTATCCCTTCTGAAAAGCTGGCTTGGATATGTCCAAATGCTCAGTAAGTGCTGTTCCCTAAATATTTGTGTTTCTTGGGACAATAAAGGCCACAGACCAGTATAGACAACATGCATCTACATTTTCCTTTGACCTGCCAATCCAGTGGAGCTATCAAGTGGCAGAGCTTGCTGGACACAGCATTTATTTGTAATCTCCTTCATATATTTTGCTTCACTTTGCTGCTAAGAAAGTTAACAGTGCAAAACTGATTCCTTTTTTGCCTTAGAGAAAGTCCCAAGTTTCTCCTCAGCTGCACTGGTCCAGGATAATGTGGTAGCTCCAGCTGTTTTCCTGCTGGGATCTGATGCTTGCTGATGCTCTGGTTATTTAACCATTCTCTTACAAAGCTTGAGGCCTGATGGCATCAGCTCCAATTCAGATACAAAGGTGAGGACAACAAAATGTTTTCCTGCAACCCCTTACCTTGCCAAACCCCCAAAGAAGATCCTATTCTTTTTTCTCCCTAGAAATGTTCATCTGCTCCAATTTAGCCCTAATCTTGCAGTGTGAGGAGCAGTGGGTTGAGGTTCAGCTGTGCCTCTCTGCTGCTGGTACTTTTAGGAGTGGCTAACCAGGTGCTTTAGCATTTTAAAAGTGAATAGAAGCAGAATGTCATAGGGAAGATGCCTGGAATTTTGGAAGTAATTTTCTCAGGTACAAGAATTCTTCACCTCCCCTTCCCTAGCACAGCCTAAGAGGGAAGTCCAAGGTGTAATTGGAAATCCAGGATGCTGCTCAAAGTCCAAACTTAACCAAAACCTTGAGTGAAAACTCAGCAGCCTCACAAAACCAGATTTCTGTGAAGCACTTTCTAATGACTTTCTTGATGCTCTTGCTTACAGGTGAGCAACAATCCCCCATGTCACAGGATAAAGAGGATATATTCTCCTGAAAAAAAGGTATTTTAGGGCTGTGTTTGCACGAACAGTTAAGGATGAATGCAATCCTGATAGGAAACACTTCCTCCAGGGAGCTGTTTAATCCTCTGACTAACATGGATCCCTAAGTAAAAGATTCCTTGCATGTGAGAACAACTGCTTGCAAATTGAGTTAAAAACGTAACTTTAAATCCATAGATGCAAAAAACACAAAGGACTGTGCTCATGTCAAGAATGTGCTGAATGCTGTGCTGTCCATCTGCCCATGTGTAACTTCATCTGGCCCCATTTCCAGTGATGTCATGCCTGGAACACCCAGCCCTGTGCAGAGAGGCTCCCTGGGATGGAGCTGCTGCACGAGGTGGAGAGATTAGCAGATGTGGGAATTCACTCCTGGAATGGTGCTCATATCCAGTTGCATATGTGAGTAAAGGCAGTTTCTGTGCTTTAATCCATGCAGTTTTGGAGCAGGCACGTGTTCAAAAGGCAGGTAGGTGAGCCAGGCAGTTGCACAGCCAGTTCTTCTGGCTGAATATTCCAGTTTTAAGGAGAAGTGTTCCATTATGTCATTGCAGTTCGTGTCATTTCCAGGCAACTGGTTTGCAACTGAGGGATAAGGAGTGTCTGGCAAAATCTGTTCCTTGTAGATAAAGTTCTGCATGAGGAGTCTTCCCCCAGCCCAGCTGAGAAAAACTGGGGTCAGTTTTCTCCCTTTGTGTAGCTAAGGAGTCACAGCCACCACTCAAGTGATGATTTATTGGTTTCTCTAGAGTTTGACCAGCAAAATTTCAAACATACCAGAACTATGCTGAGAAATCACAATGTAAGAGCACAAGATGTTCCAACATTGCTGTCCAGAAAAACCTGGTGATCACAAAGTCGTACCCAGAACTGATACAGCTGTTTTTAATTTTTGAAAAATGGACCAAATTGTGGCAGACAGTATTTATTGGAAAATTTATTGTGAATTTTTTATAGTATCAGAATCAACATGTCATATGTCATTATTGAAGCCCTCCTGTCATAATGGAGACCATGTGGAGATATGGAAGAATTAAATGCTTGAAGATTAAAATAAAATTCAAGAAGAGTTTGGTATAAGATTTAATTCATGCAACATTAAAATAATTCCTTACAAGAGTTTTCTTAAAATCATGCCATTAAAATGAAACATAATAAAAAATATAATATGCTGTAACAAAATAATTGTTAAGACCTTTCCTAAAAGTTCTCCCTTCAGGTAGACACAACAAGTGGAAATTATTTCAGGGCAGAAGTGAGTGGCTATAGAAATTCAGGTTTTTTCTTTTTAATGTAGCATAGGTGAAGATACAGAGTGCTGCTTTTAGCAAGAAAAGAGCAAAAAAAAACAAACTAGCAAATTATAATGGCTGAGAAGTCTTCTGGAATGCTAACTTAGATAAGAGAGGTGACAAATATGCCCTTGATATTTATAATTTTTGTCTTTTATGTAGCAGCTTTTGACTTTCTGACATTTGAATCTGTTAGTGTGAAATGGATTCAGATGTTGCAAAAAATGAACCAGATTTCCCAGAGCGTAAAATTAATTGTCTCTAGCACAGAAAGCTGTTATTTTTGTTGCACAAAATAAATCAAAAACAATGTTAGGCTAATAATAAATAAAGCTACAGTCATAAACAATCTGTTCCCTTTGTTAGGTTTTATGTCATGTTTTGCATGAAAAGTTCAAACAACAATAAAAAGTTCTGAAAGCTCCTCTCATGTAAATGACTTTACTCAACAGTGGAAAAATCCATTGGAATGAATTCTCAATTATCTCCTGCATTGAAGCCTAATTCCTCAAAAAAGGGCAAAATACTCAAATAAGACCCCCAAAAATATTTGAGGCTTGTAAAAATCTTGTACAGAACAAGAAATCTTTCACTTTTTTCCACTGAGGGACTGACATTCTGTCCTGTAAGCTAAGAAATTCCATCAAAAACTAGGTTGGTTCAGAGAAGTCAGTTCAGAGACTGAGAAAGTTCAGAGAAGTTGATTCAGGGATTGAAAAAGTTCATAAACTGAAGAGCAAACAGGTTAATGATGCAAGAAATGAGACTGTAAGAAATAAGAACATATGTTTGGTTCAGGGTTGCTCAATGAGGAGCAAAGCTCTGATTAAAGGGAGATTCTTTGATTACCAAGTGTTAAACATTAGGAACCCCAGGACTCAGTCATCAGACAGCATCAGCAGTGCTGCATCTTCAAGCTCCTGCTGCCAGCCCATTGTCACCTACTGGGGTCCCTTCCTGTGGTGGGACCTTCCACCAAGGGCCAGGTTTGACTTCAGAAGCAAACCCAGCCCTTATCCAGCCAGCAATTTCTTCACATCCCTCCTCTTTTCAGTGATGCACACGTGCAAGATTTAGATGTTCCCCTTCCCAGAGGAGGAGCCTCTACCTCTTATGAGTTTCTCCTCCAAGCACCAGACTGACAGGTCACATCAATTGTGTGAATATCCTGCTATTTCTGTTCATTTCTAAGATCCTCACTACATACTAGTCTCTAATCTAAATGGCAACCTCACGTGGTATTTTCAGATTTTTGCTTATCCTCAACGAGTTGTATCCATGCTCTAATTTCATTTGTGACAACACTAAACTAAGAATTTCTTTGGAGATTGTGAGGTACCTGAGCTTAGAGATGGTGTCACCAACACAAATATGTGGCTTTTATTGCCTACAAAACCCTGTTTGTGCTGAACTTGCAGAGCTGTTTCTCTCAGCATCTTACTCAAACTGAAATCCTTTAACTTTTACATCATCAGAGGTGACTTTCCAATTCCCACTTCCAAGTTTCCAGCAGTGGCACCAGAAGCACTTAGGCTAATCCATGTGTTTGTGGGCCAATTCAGCATCTTGACACAAGCCCTTCTGTCTGTCTGCTGCAGGTCCTTTTCAATCCTTCTGGATGTGGCACTGGGGATATGGTTTAATCCTTCTGCATGTGGCACTGGGGATATGGTTTAGGGGGAGGTGTCTGTGGTGGTGCTGGGGTGAGGGTTGGATCAGAAAATATTGGTGTCTCTTTCAGCTGCACCTCTCAGTTTGCCATCCCTGATTGCAGCTATTGTAGGGCAAATAAAATCTTGACACATTGGTGGGGCTGGAGGGACTCAGTAGACAAAAATAATTACAGTGCTAAAAAATTCAATAGTCTGCACTGGCCTAAATCCCATCTTCCTGTTTTCATGTTTTTTCCCCACTTCTTATGGTACAAACTCATTAGAAGAGGATTAATTTAATATAGATGTAGTGGTGGCTGAAGGTGCAGTGGAGATAATTAATTGTCTGCAAGGAAAAAAGCAAAAAAAAATAAGCTGAAGGGGAAAACTGATTACATTTCAAGCAGAGCACCTCTGCTTCCAGACAGATCTCTGCTGTTTCTCAAAGTTTTGGAAAGGTTTTCTGATGACAGAATGGATTGTTTTCCCTGTTGCACTTTCCTTCAGTCTGTCTACAAGCAGTGGTTGAAGTGGATTTAAATGTGCAAATGGTATTTTGAATAGAGTCTGGAAACTGTAACACATCAGAAACGACAAAGAAAAAGCTCTTTAAACTGGGGAGGAATGCAAAACAGGACAAGCAACAGTGCCAGCCGTGAGAAGAACTGAAAAGCTCCTTCTGGTGTTTGCTGTAGCAAAAAATGTTCTTTCTAGAACTTCAGGAGATATTTATGCTCAGTGGGAATTGAATATCCAATAGGAATTGGAAACATGATTGTTTATTCATTGATAATGGCACACATGCAGAAACCTTGTGTGTAAGTCCCACTGTAATTACTGGGGGTCAAAATGCTTTCTCTTTTCCCATTTGGCTGAATATTAAAGGCTGTCATCTCTTAGGTACAGACCTAATAGCTTTGTGGAAGACAAAAAAAGCAAATTTTGTGCCTTTCCACAGAGAAATCAAACAAGTAATCCTCATCCAAGTTCATTAACACTTCTAAGGAGTCTTCATGCAGGCTTTGTGCTACATTTTTTTAAACTATTAAACTATCACAAGCCTTAGACAATTAGGCTGAAAATTAATTTCTCAGAGGCAGCAGGGAACTCTGAGACTGGCATCTCTGTCTAATTTAGTGAGAAGAGAAAAAACTGAGTATCATCAAAGCCTTCATGGGGCTCTGAGGTTTCTCAGACTGAGACCCAGCTAAGCACTGGCATTGCCCAATTTCCTCATGGAGGTATTTAACATCAAGTACTGAAAATCAGAGCCTGTGAACAACAAAGGTTTGGAGAGACAACACTCAGTGTCCAAGGTCTGCCTGGAGAAATAAAATTCCAGCCAGAACCTCGCTCCCTGGGTGCTCACAAAGAGAATCCAGAGGGGAGAAAGTGAGGAGCTGTGTGATGAAAATTAAAACCATCAGCATATCCAGAAGGAAACAAAGGAATAACCAGATATGGTGTCAGCAAATTCCCCCCAGCCACAGAAAGCAATTATAGTGTTACTATGTAATTGTACTTCCTTGCTGCTGTACCTTGCTGATAAATCAACCATTACATAAAAATTAACCAATGTTGATAATATTTACCATGAACAACTACACCAAGGACTCAGCTTGGATAGAGCATCTGTGAAATGGTGTCCACTGATGGTTCTGACTCCTCAAGAAGCTGCCCTGAAAATGCACAGAGAATCCAACAGGCTGTTTTTATAAGTGCTATAGTCAGGGTGTTCTTCATTTCTTTCACACCTTTGTCTATGCAGCAATCCCCACCCCTCACATCCAGGAAAAATAGCTGGACATCATTTTTTATCAGTTCTATATTTTCCTAAAAGCCTGAAAGTTCTTCTGTTCTGTCTTTAGTTTCTGAATACTTATCCTTTTACAAGCTTCAGCTATATCCAGCTTTGTTAATCTGACAAAGATGTAAGGCAAGCAGTGTCCTTATAAAAGGAGAAGATCCAAATTAAAGTGTCCCTCTCACTCCTAAATATCTCAAAATGCTTGGCCCATGTGCTAATGAAACAGCTGAATAGGAGCAACCAAAAAAAGTTTACAGGAGGCTGTCTTGAGTCAATTATACCACGAGCTACAGATCTGTTTCAAGGGTTCCCTCTCCCATTTGCAAATCTTCAGGAATGTCGGAAGCTTGGCAAAGAGCTAGGGCTGGAATTGCAGGTACCAACCATATCCCTCCACAAATCTCCCTTCCATTAAAAGGAGGGAATGTATGAAAAGCACTTTGCTGCCTCTGTTAGTTAGGAAAGAGAAAAACCCATTCAACCAAGCCCCTGGAAAAGCCCAAACCAAACCACAGGATTAATCAGATCCATATCCCTGCTATTCTAAGAGGACTTCACTCAGAAGTCCATGGAACAACACCCATAACATGTTTATGATGGCTGTGACATGCTGTTTGTGAGTGAGTGTGTGTGTGTGTGTGTGTGTGTGTGTGTGTAAATAAATAAACATGTATTGGGAAGGAATTCCTGCTGGGAGGGTGGGCAGCCCTGGCACAGGTGCCCAGAGAAGCTGTGGCTGCCCCTGGATCCCTGGAATTGTCCAAAGTCAGGCTGGTTATGAAAGTTTTTAAAACACAGAAGAAGTAAAATGCAGTCATATAGAAGCAAAACGTGCCAGGTCTGAGGCTGCACACATCATGTTGTTGATATGGCCAAGGTGGGGATAAAAAGTTTTCAAAAATCACCAGACAACAATCCAAATTCAATCACTAAATACTAGAAAATTAAAGAACTTGACTATGTTGCTTAAAGTAAGTTTCAAATTATGCCATCTTTAAAAAAATCCCCTATATTTGAAGGCTTCAATGTTAACAGTTTGATTTTCCAAACAATTATTAATAAAACTGATTTTACTCCAATGTACATCAAATGAAATACCCTAGAGTTCTTTTCTTTAGTATTCCATATATTAATTCTGTCCTGCTCTTTAGCATTTCAAGTAGTTTCCACAGGCACTAATTTGACTTTAAAGATGTATAAACCATGAGTACAAAAAAACCACAAGAAATTAACAAACCCTCCAAATCTGACAATTATTTGGATATTGTACTGAAGCTGAACACTAATTAACATGCAGGCAGATGTGGTGCTAATCAATAACCAAGACATCAACAAGGTACCTGTTGGCATTGCTAAAAAGAGAGTTGTAAAATTTCCAAGACCAGACTTTGAAGACACTTTTGGTAAAATAATGGAAATGCTCTTGATAGGTGATTTGTATGGCTCACAAATCCAAAATTCCCAAGAAAATCCCATGAAGAAGGCTCTGTTTCCAAAGGTCTCTGAAAGCTCCATGTATCTTGAAACAATAAAGGATGTGCACCAGGACTTAATTTATTGCTTTGTTAAATGAATTGCTTCCATGCAAGTTTCCTTCTATTAAGATGTAAATGCAGGAAATAGAAGGTGGAAGCTGAAAATACCAAAGCAGAATTCATGCCTGAAGGGGGAATCTGAGCCGTGCCCTTACCACCTATGAGATATTAGCAGCAAGTTGTGAATAGATCTGATAAAATTACTGCATATTGGTAGGATAATGCAGCTGTTGCAATGTAACTTTTGGCTTACACCAGGCTTATTCATAATCTATTTTTATGGTTTTCAAAATCCAGCAAAATAAAAAAGGACCACTGGCTAATTGTTACCATACTGTTTATTCAAAGAGCTATTTGCAGTGCACTCCAGAAGCAATTCCCTCTCCTGTCCTCCCCCTCTCCAGCCCTCGAGTGCTTCTAGTTATAGCATTTGATTTCTAAAATTAAACTTGGATCCACCTTAAAGCTCATAGTTTGGAGAATCTGGATACATGAAATGCCATTTAAAACATCCCCATGCCATCCCTTTCCTGTGCTATTCCCTTCCTGTACTCTACCAGACTTCACTGCCTACAAGTTTAAGGCAGAATTTACTTTTATGCTTTTCTCTTTTTAAAAATTTCAAATATTTGTCTTGTTGCTGTTGATGTACTCCATATACAAGAAAACACAAGTGAATTTCACATATGACTATGGGTATTTAGTAGTGATTCCATCTGTAAGCTCCCTTCCAACTCAAACCATCCTGTAATCCTGAAAAACAAATAATGCTACAGGTGAAAAATGGACCCAGAACTTTTACATCTACCCCATTGTAACATCATTAAAATAGACAAATTGAATGAATCCCTTTTTACACTACAAATAACTGAAAGAGTCACAGGAGTCTCCAAGTGGATGGAATATCTAAGCTGTTACATTGCCTCAAAGTAATTGCAGAATTCCTACTTATGCCTTTAAACATAAAGAATGTGATATTTAAAACCACAAACAATCCAACTATTTTCTAATCCCTGTTTGATTGACCTACTAACTCATAGCTGGATAATATTACTTGCAAGGTAACTATATTTTAATTCATTCTGTAAGACCCCTAAGAGGCACCTGGGCTCAACAGGCACCCTAAAAGAAAGGAATAATCCAGGTATTGGGAATGAATTCTTCAGCTGGCACCTGGGAGGGAGCTGAAACTCATGCAGTCTTAAATAAGAATAATGAAATTTCTGTGCTGTTCTTATCATGTGGGAAACTACCTGAGTCTGGTCTCTGCTGGCCTGAGGAACAGGTACATGCAGAGGTTCAGAACTGAAAAAAAGACAAATCCTGCTTCATTCCAAGGCAGCCCTGCAGGGAATTTGCAAGCAAACACTGTAGTAGTTTCACTGTTTCCAAATGCTTATTCTAGTCTATTTTTATCTTACTAAAATACTTAATTTCCTCTCCAGAGTCATCTGTAAAATTCATTTTTGATCTCTATGGTCCCCTTTTTGGGTAATTTGTGTATTCCAATGTCTGTGTCCTATTTACTGACTTGTATAGTGCATTGTTTTGCAGTTGCATTAACACTCAGAGTCTAAAAATACAAAGTCTGTTCACCAGCTTTCTTGACTCTTTGCCCAAAACCCTTTTTTCATATGACAGTGGGCAAACTTACCACAGGAAAAGAAGAAGAAAACACTTATTTGTCCCATTTTTTGTCTCAGCAAAGGTAAAACAGAGATTGAATGGGTGATCCTTCTTAGAAATAGTAATTTGAGCCTTAATAAGCAGTCAACAATGGAATGTGGTTGTCAAAATTAATTAGATTTAAATATACAGTGTGAATATTTTTATAGCTTTAAGGTCCCTCCCCTCCCAGGCCATTCTGTGATTCCATGACTCTCTTCTAGAAAAATTGGAAAATTATCCAGCTGAAGCCATCCTGGCTCTGTTTTCTGATGGCTCACCTGCAGATGATTTCTCCTGGCAAGGAAGTGTTTATTTGGAAATAAGCACCTTTTACAAGTGTTGCACTCTCCTCTCCTCCAGCACTCACCTCATATGCTCACAAAAAAAAGCAAGTCATGCATGCCAATTTGTTTATCCATTAATAACACTTTTTGATTCATCCTACCTTTGCAGAAGGAAGCAGTGAGTTTAAAACCCCACTTCCTTGGTATTTTAGTTATATCATGAGTGACTTTGCCTATTGACCTCTGTACTGCCTTACTTCCAATGAAACTTTCAGTCAAAATTAATATAAAAATCAAAAATTGTCCCACCTGCTGGGTATAAAGTATTTTTTGTCTTCTTATTTAGAAAGAAAAAAGCTATCAATGGGGATTAAAAAAAAAACCACCAGAGGAGATCTGATGAGTCAGTGATAAATCTACTTAATGTTTGCCACTGAGCAATTTCTGTTCTGGCAAATTTAACAGCTGACAATAAAGTGCTTTTTAATGGAATAAATTGGGAAAAACCCAATCCCCAAAGGCTTCAGGCAAGCCCTGGGAAGCATCTCACATCTTCATGAGATCATATAGCTCTTCATTTAACTCAAAGCAAATCTGACTGCAGGTTTTTAAAGTATATACAGATATCTGTCTCTACCCTGAGCAGGCTACTTTATTCTAGCTGATTATCAAGAAAACAACAGTTCAAATTACAATTTCTTTCACAGCTTCCTGTCACTATTCTAAGTGTGACAGCCAAGATTTATGGGCACAACAAAACAAGTAGCAAGGAATTTTTTTCCCAAAGTTTGGGAAGAAGCCTCAGCCAGTACGGTCACCCCAATGGGATTTTCAGGTTCCTTGTCAGACCTCTGCAGTGATATTGGCATTATTGACCTAGACCACAACCACTTCAAACATCCCACAAATGGCATTAGACTGTCTTGAAACTATTGAATGTATGAATTTAAAAAATATATTAAAAAAAAGGTGAAAATGTGTATCTGTAAATAAAAACATCCTGAAAGAGAAGACTATAAATAAGGGAAAAGAATATGAATACAATTATCTTGTCAGTTTTAGTACTATTGGATTGTTAATGGCACCCTGGTTATAGACACTTCATTCAGAGTAAACCTGTTGCTATCTCAGATGTGAGAGCACAAATCTGTCCTATCTCTGTCTCTAACTCTGCCTCTATCTCTTATTTCATCTTTTTACTTCTAGGCTCAGGAAAATCTCAAAGTGTGTTGAGGACAAGTTGCACTTTGTTAAATGATTTAACCTGAGTTTGCTGCAGAAAGGGGAAACTTCCCTGCCTCTCCCCACTGTGAGTTCCAAAGAGGAGTATTAATTAATTAGGAATTAATTAGGAGTATGGAGCATGACATGACATTTCAATTGGGCTCCTTTACCAAGATGATGGTGCCATGACTCTCATGCCATCTGAGGAAGAGCTGTTTGAGGTTTCCATCCTAATAGCTGGTGTTAGGAGGAAAAACCAATCTTTCCTTTTAACTGAGCAATCCTGGGAAGTATTCTAAGATTCCATCTCCTGGATAACCTCCAGGGAGTGGGTTTAAGGACATATGAAGCTTACATAACACACAAATGCTGAAGAGCCATTCTTAAAAGAAAGATAAAATTGATGCAATTTTTTTTTCCCCAGAAAAAAAATAGTGGCCTGAATTTAATGTAACTTCCCTCTGTATAGTGAAAAGATGCCAGCATATGCTTCTTGGTAATTTGCAGGAAAGCAAAATAGAGTTTGAATTATATGTCAGAACACTGCTCTACTTAATCAATATTCAAAAATTACTGAGCACGAACAATTTAGCAACAGGCTTCCTCCATTTTATCCACTTAAACATAAATTTCAATCACAGAGAGGCTCAGAACAAAATGCCTCATTGAGAGTGTGGTATTTCATTTAACTTATTCCTCCAAGTCTCAGCTATCACTTCTGTGACATTAAATTATCAGTACTGCTGATATGAGAGGAAGCTCATAAAAGCTGGAAGAAAATCCATTTAGCTGTACTAGGGCCCAGTACAAAGCCCTTGAAGGGAGCCTATTTCTGTCTGAAGAATGGCTAAAAGTCTTGACTCTGTCAAGATTAAATCAGAGAACCAGGGGCCCTGAAGGGAATTTGAAGCTTGTTACAGACTTCTATTTCCTTTAGGAGCTTCCTCCAAGGGCTACATGGAAGTGTGCAGCAACCCAGCCCTCCCAAAATCTGATCACTTTGCTGCAGGAGAAAGCTCTTGGGAGAAATTGCAGGGCTCCAAAGTCGACAAGGCAAGAGCCTGGATGAAATCTGCTGCTCCAAATGTGTCAGGGAGATGGGGAAGCCAGTTCTGGAAAGGCAGGCTGCAGCAGGAGCTGCTGTTTCTGCCAGCAGCTGGGAGCATTTGTGTGAAAGGGTCTGCACACATCCCAGTGGCACGGCAGCCCTGCTCGTGTATAAACACTTCTCACTGGGAATTCATCACTCCTGGGGCTAATAATCACTGTGGGTTAAACATTTTGCTGTGGCCTGGGACACGTGGTGCCCTTATGTTTTTTCAGTGACACTCGAATTATCAAAATGCCAATGAACCCCAGTTATGGGCGTGGTGCTGATAAATATGGAAAGGAGATCCTAAATTCTTTAAAATTTGGGAACAAGGTGATGGCAGCAGCTGAATACAAGCCAGGAAGACTACTCAGCACACTTGACAATGCCTTAATCACCAACAGCTTGTTGGATTTAGCTGTCAGCAACAAAAAATCTAAAGTTTTTCATTAATTTTAAAGATTATTTTTTTAACTTCATCAGTCTTTGGTCGTTGGCAATATTATCACGTCCAGAATGAAGACCTACATGGAATAGACACAGTTTCTGACTTGCCACCCAGTATTTCCCAAATAAGAAGGTGCTTGAAAAGTCTCAAAACAATCCAGGCAACAAAATAGGTAGGTATGTGATCTCTGCTTCCCAGAAAATCTTAAGACTTACATATTTTACAGTTAAGCAAAGAAATCTTGGTACAAAATATCATCTATTGTCATTACATCTATATCTATCTGTATCATTATCTAATCTATCTATATCTAATCCATCAACCTCAACCTCCCCTGGGTAACTTGATGCTGTTTCCTCTTGTCCCATTGACAGTGAGATGGATTTAAAAGTTAACCTCAGAAATAAAAACCCCTTACTGGTTAGAATCTCATTATTATTTTTATAAATAATTATTAATTATTATTATTGTTAGATATAATAAAAGTCTTTATTACTTTAGATATCCTCACATATTCAAGAAAAGTAAATGCAGAAAAGGTTTTTGGTAATTTTGGTTAATTAAATCTCTGCAAAGTGTTTAGATTATCAGGTAGTGCCCTACAGGAGATTTGTTTCTGCTGCCTTTGTGGCAGTGTGTGACACAGCTGACTGAGTAATAGTTCTGGCAGGACCAAAAACTCCTGGTTCCTCTGGGCTCAAAATCCTCAAAAGACTGCTCCTGATATGACATAACCCTGGATGTGATAATCTGGGGAGTCTGGAGGAACCAGTTTTGCTCCCTGAGAAGCAGAGCAGCACTGAACAGTGTGAGGACTCCACGTGGGTTAAAACAGGACTTAGAAAAACACTTGGCTATTAAAGTGAAATGCAATCCTGCTGCTTCCACACCAGCATGAACACGTGTTGTACAAGCCTAACAGAAATTGCTAAAATAAACTCTGAAGCAGCTTCACTATTTAAAATGAATAGAATCCAGCAAAAGGAGTGTTTAGCACAGCTCCCAAACAAAATCTCCCACTCACCAGGAGGTGTCCCTGAGTTGGTTTGGTTTGTTTTATCCAAATGCCACAAGTGCATTTGTCTGCTCGAGCCCAGAGCTTCTTTTCAAACTCTGTGTATCAGGGTTGAGGGCATCAAACATCCTACACCTCACCCAAGGTAGCAAACTGGGCTGGGCAGCAATTTTGAAATTATCTTTCTACTTTTTAAAATTATCTTTGTAAAGATGCAATTGGAAACGGTGCTGCCAAGACTCAAAGGAATGACACTGATATTCATGAAAAGATCAGGTCTTTAAGAGAATAAATCAGACACTATAATTCTGTAAATCAGAGACTATAAAGAGAAAAATCCCAGACTATATCCCAGTCATTGTATGCAAATGGAATAATAAATTTCCATGTTTATACCTTGGCAAGTATAACACATAGTGAGAGGTAAACAGGGGAATATAGAAAATGGAGAAAAAGGCACTGACTCCCTAAACTTCTGTGTACCTTGGAGAATTTTCATTATAGATGGCACTACCACTGCCAAAGCTCAAGGAAATATCTTTAAAAAAACCCCTTGATCTTGTATTCCAAGATCAACTACAATTTTTGTAGATATTTCCATTGATGTCTTTGTAGATATTCTCATGATGTCCTTGGTCCCATCCAAACTAGATTATCTGACAAATATCATATGCTGTAAGGGGTTAGAGTCCATCACAATTCTGTATAATTTTCAAGATCTAGATTGCTCTGAGATTTAGGCTTCTAAAACAAATTGGTTTTTTTAACTCCAGTTTTGTAAGCCAGCCAGCATCAGTAATTCTTTGTGTGGATATATGTATATGATATATAGACATTTTAATGCTCTAAAAATGGAAGATGTGGAGAGTTTGAATCAACAAAGTTACCAACATTTCCACAGCCTTTACTCTGCTTCTGCCTTAAAATTCTAAAGCATACTAGCAAACTAACATTAAAGAATAAAATTCCTTGTTTATATGAAAAATACAGAATGTGGAGTGCTGAGCTAAAAAGCATTTTGATTATCACCTGTGGTCACTTAAATACTGAAATTTCTAAAAGCACTGTTCACCAATCTTTCCTAAAAAGATCATGATAACACTTGGAAGAATATATTCTTTATTTTTTGCCTCTGTTTTTAATGCTGCTCCTCAGCCTTACCTCCAAGAGAGTCTGCAAGGTAAATTGCAAGCACAAGTGGAGGCAAGGCCAGGGATTGCCTTGCAGGGCTGCCCTGCAGCACAGCTGGCAGCCCTTCTGCTCAGCCCTGTGATGTGGTTACTCCTTCCTCTCCTAAGCACCAGATTCCTGCTCCTGGAATGTGCCAAAATAAACAGCTGGGGTTTAAAAGGAATCCTTCTGTGAGAGTGCTCCATCAGGTCTGAGCTGCTGGGGAGGAGGTGAGAGTCACCCAGGGGACACGGGGCTGAGAAGGCAGGAAACTATGGCAAGAATGAAATTTTTTCCCCCCTTGTATATATTTTTGTAGTGAATTGGTATTTATTATATGTTCATGTTGTATGTAATGTGAGATGCTGTGGCAAGAAAGCCAGTCAGAAAGGGGCAAATCCTGAGAGAGGAACAAGTGGTCCAAAATGTAGAAGAATTGCAAATTGGGAGAAAAACCACAGAAATGTTAAAGGACAGAAATGTAAATCCATTACAGCCAAGCTGAAGTGCCAGAATAGGACAAATGAGGCCAAAAATACCAGAAGAACCCATACTTTTATGTATTTTGGCAATTGTGCCTCTCACCTGGCTCAAACTGGAAAATGTAAATGAATATGAATTTAATAATAAAAAAGAGAAGCAAATATTGCAATAGAATTCCTCCACACAAGGTTCATTTCATGCTTGGTATATAAAACACAGATCAGGTGTATCAGAAATTATCCAGCTGTCACAAAATTTTGACAACTATGTTGATAGGGTAGTCCATATCCAAAAATCCCCTGAACTGCTGCCTAACTGCTTAATCTCCAAATGTACTCCAGTTGTAAAATTTTTGATACCTGGCACCAGAGTAGAGTAACAAGGGACAAAGTATTTCCCTCTTGTTGTTAAATATTTGAAATCATGTAATGGTTTCCTGTCACTCATAACATTAAATAATTTATATTGGATTAGTTGGTAATTAATAATTGCATTATTGCAATGATCATAATTTATCAGTATTGTGCAGCTGAAACGTAGTTAAGCCACAAGTAATTTCTAGGTTGGTTTTTTTTATCCCCTCCTTTTTAATACCCATGCTTTTTTCTTTCTTTTTATTTTTTTTAAAATTTTTGTCATGTTTTCAGGCCAGAGGTACTTCTTTCACTATGCAGAAGACAGAGAAGCCAGCTGAGTTGTGCCAAAAAGCTAGAAGACCTTAACTGGCTGGCAGTACAAAAACCCAAAAATATAAATCAGGTTTATCACTTGGAATTTTCATTATCATCACACAGAGTTTGATAGGTATATTACTGCTGCATAGAAGTGATACATCTGAGGGATTTTTCCTATCTGTCAAGCCAAAAGTTCTAAATTTCCTCCTCATGCACTTTTAATTCTTTCACTCATTCTTCTCCCTTTGATTGGACATAATGCATTATTTTCTCAGACATATTATTTCTACTCTGGTTCTAGCCTATTTTATATGTTGCCATAGTTTTGTCTAAAAATATTTTCTTTATCTATTTTTTATTTATATTTTTTTCTCCCTGTTTCTATTTGGGTCCTCACGCATTTCTTGTCCTTTCTGTCCTCTCTGCTTTGCTACCCCTCTAACATCTGTCTGCTTAAACAATTCTCCCTTTCTCTCCTTTGGGCAGAGCCCTTAAACATCTGTACACTTCTCCATTTGGGGCAAAGAAGGGAATTCTCTTCACTACTTAGAACACATCAACTTATTAAAGATTTCCAGGAAAGATTCCCCACAGAAGCTGAGTGTTTTCATCTATCTCCAAACTCACTGAGCTGTCCTTCTCCCCCCCTTTTTTTTAAAACGTAAAACTCTATTTTTGAGTGAGCTACAAGCAATATCCTGATGCTCCCGATGTCTGTTTCCTCCCCAGCAGCTATGCAAACAATCATTGCCCATTTGCAATTCAAGGGCAATGTCTGTAGAGCCGGGTATTTAAATGAGTATTTAGGTATTTAAATGCCTTTCAGAGGTCCCTGAAAATTCCGGACCTGGAGGGATGTCTGCAGAAATGAGACAAACTACCACAGAGAGGAGGGAGGGTTTAAAATAACTCATTTGTGGGAAGGGAGAGTTTCCTCCTGTGGCCAAGATGAGCAGATCCATCCCTCTGGATGTGCTGTTCTGTGCCTTTTGGGGCTCCTTGTCACCACTCCTGACCCAGCAGCAGCTGGGTTCAGACCTCCAGCTCAGAGCCTCCCGAGATCTGTGCTGCTCCACAACTGCTGCATGCCCTGTCCCTGCAGGGACACTGTTTGGAATGCATTTGCTCAGTTAGAATTATAGAATATCCTGGGTTGGGAGGGATATCACCAAATCCAATTCCTGCCCCTGCACAGCACACCCCAAGAATCACCCATGTCCCTCAGAACATTGTCCAAAACCCAACAGGTTTAGTGATGATAATTCCAGTGGTTCCTCTTTAATTGCACTCCTCAAATGGGATTGGTTTTTCCCCACCAGCCTTTTGGCAACGTTTAAAAAGATAACAACTACTTACACATAAACTTGTATCCATGGGCAATTCCCTGGGAAGTAAAGGGAGCTCATTAATGTATCTTGGAGACCTGGCTGTGTGCTTTGCTTTCTTATTTTTTCTAGGAACTCCACAAAGCTCTCCAACTCATCCTTTCATTACTGTATCAGAGATATTTAGCCCAGCCATCCATTCATTCCTGTAAAATGCCATCTGT